>BLSH010249461.1:726970-778214 GCA_018402905.1 Glandirana rugosa
TCCTGCCGCTGATAAAAGTGATTTCGCTAAGACCACTTTTCAGACGCGGAATCGCAGATACGGGGGTTATGGTAGCCATCTGCTACCATAACAACGGTATTCCACTTCAAATGGCCGCCATATAATGACGGCGGGCAGTCTTGAAGTGGGATTTACTTAAATTCAATCACAGGCACCAATCAAATATAGTTGGCTGTCTCCAAACTCAAGCCACTCACTCACCACTCATCACGGTATGAGCACAGAATATTTAACAAAAAAAAAATGACTGAACACATGAAAGGATGCGGCGTTCACTCTAACTGGACAGATTTCCAAAATGCACATGCAATAATAAAATGTTGAATAAAACCTGTGCAAATAGCAATAGTGCAATCAAACCTCCAACTGTGCAACCAAATACATGACCACTGGGCACTTAAGCCCCCTTCCTAACCAGACCAAATTTTCAGCTTTCAGTGCTCTCACATTTTGAATGACGATTACTCAGTCATACTACACTGTACCCATATGACATTTTTGTCCCTTTTTTCACACAAATAGAGCTTTCTTTTGGTGGCATTTAATCACCGCTGGGTTTATTTTTTGCAATATAAAATGAAAAAAGGCCACACATTTTGTAGAAAAAAAAAAATGCATCTTTCTTCGTTTCGGTTATAAAATTTTGCAAATTAGTAATTTTTCTTAATACAATTTGGACAAAATGTATACGGCTACATACCTTTGGGAAAAAAAACAAATCAGTGTATATTATTTGGTCTTTGTGAAAGTAAGGCCCCTTTCACACATACGGACCGTTTGTCCGTTTTTCATCCATCCGTTGACGGATGAAAAACGGACCTTAATGCAACTCTATGGAAAAACTGATGACAACTGATGATCAGCTATTTTCATCAGTTTTCATCTGCTTCCGTCAGCATCCGTTTTTTTGAACGGATGAAAGTCCTATTTTTCATCCGTCAAAAAAACGGATCGGACGAAAAACGGATGTAAACTGACAAACGGTCAGTTTTTCATCCGTTTTTGCATTGGTAGTGAATGTAAAAAAAAACTGATGAAAAACTAATGACCACTGATGAAAAACGGATGAAAAACTGATGAAAAATGGATGAACTGATGAACTGATAAACTGATGAACTGATGAACGGTCCGTGTGTGTGAAAGGACCCTTATACTGTAGACTAGAGTCTACAAGCTATGGTGCCATTCACTGAAAATTGATCACACCTGATGTACTAACGGCCCATCTGATTTCTTGAGACCCAACAAGCCAGGAAAGTACAAATACCCCCAAATTACCCCTTTTTGGAAAGTAGACAGTATTTAGTAAGAGGCATGGTGAGTTTTTGAAGTTGTAATTTTTTCCCACAATTCTTTGCAAAATGAAGATTTTTTTTTTTCACAAAATTGTCATATTAACCACTTCCCCCACATCACCATAAATAAGCGGTGGCTCCTTGAGTGTCTGTATCGGGATATAGCCTGCAGCTAGCGTTTTTTAGAGCTGGCGGTCGGCTATCCGACAATAACGGCCGATCCGACTCGGGAGCCGCTCGATCGTTATCCCCGGGGGTGGGAGGGGACCGGAGCTACGATCCGGCCCGTCCACCGGCTCAGAGGAGACCTGAAGGAAGCCGGAATGGGCTACAATCGGGTCTCCTTCAGCAAATTCCGGAAAGTGACATCACAACGTCACTTCCGGTTTACTCGGCAGCCAATGGCGCCAGTTTTAAAAAAATTACAGTATTCAGAATCGCCGTTTTTGGCGATCTGAATACTGTGAAGTGCAAAGGAGGGATCTTTTAGACCCCCATCCCTCCATAAAGAGTACCTGCCACCATATATTACTATCACAAGGGATGTTTACATTCCTTGTGATAGCAATAAAAGTGATCAGAATTTTTTTTTTTAAAGAAGGAACAGTTAAAAATAAAAAAAATAAAAAAAAATTTAAATCGACACCGTCACCGCCAGCTCGCGCAGCAAAGAAAACGCATACGTAAGTCGCACACGCATATGAACAGTGTTCAAACCACACATGTGAGGCATCGCCGCGATCGCCAGAGTATGAGCAATAATTCTAGCAAAAGACCTCCTCTGCACCTCTAACCTGGTAACTGTTAAAATTTTTTAAATCATCGTCTATGGAGATTTTTAAAGTACCGGGGTTTGTCGCCATTTCGCGAGGGTGCGCAATTTTCAACCGTAACATGTATGGTATCTATTTACATCCTCTTTCACAATATACAAAAAAAAGTTTACTGTTGTCTTATTTTTTAACTCAAAAAATTGAAATTTTTCCAAAAAAATCACGCTTGAAAGACCGCTGCGCAAATACCGTGTGACAAAAAGTATTGCAATGATCGCCATTTTATTCTCTAGGGTGTTTGAAAAAAATATATAATGTTTGGGGGTTCTAAGTAATTTTCTAGCAAAAAAAAACATTTTAACTTGTAACCAAACGTAAAAAAGGGGTTAACAGGTTATTTCTCACACTCTGCATATGCACACCACAAAATACAACCCAAAACACATTCTACTACACCTCCTGAGTATGGCGATACCACATGTGTGAAACTTTTACACAGCCTGGTCACATACAGAGGCTCAACATGCAGGAAGCATCAGGCGTTCTAGGAGCATAAATTGCACATCTCATTTCTTGACTACCTCTTGCACTTTTGAAGGTCCTGGAGCACCAGGACAATGGAAATGTTCAAAAAAATGACCCCCATTTTGGAAAGTAAACACCCTAATGTATATGCTATAAGGCATAATGAGTCTTTTGAGCATGTCATTTTTTCCACAAGTTTTTGGAAATTGGGGAAAGAAAATGAAAACGCTTTTTTTTTTTTCACAAAGTTATCCATTTATACAATATTTCTAACACACAGCATGTGCCTAGCAAAAATTACACCCCAAAATACATTCTGATACTCCGCCCTAGTATGGAGATACCACATGCGTGGCACTTTTACGCAGTCTGGCCGCATACAGAGGCCCAACATGCAGGGCGCACCATCAGGCGTTCTAGGGGGATAAATTTCATATCTAATTTGACTACATATTACACTATTGTGATGTACTGCAGTGGCACGGATGGGCAGTGTAATGGCATGGATATGTCATGCATGGGGATGACTGAGCATGGATGGGGAAGACTGAGCACGGATGGGGATGGGTGAATGGCACAGAATGGGCACAGAGCAGCGCTGTTGGCACTACAGATCCTGCCCACAGCGCTGCTGCATCCGATCTCTCCCCCCGCACGGTACAGAGAGGGGAGGCACAAGCCAGACATCTGCCGGCTTGTTTAAATCTGATTGCTCGGTCATTTGACGGAGCGATCACGTGGTAAAGGGCCGCTGCGAGCGGCCGTTTACCACGATCCGTGATGCGCTGGGTCTCCCGGACCCGGCGGCCACAGATACTCCCGGGTGCATGCCACAGGGGGCACGCGAGAGTGGAATTCTGGGAGGACCATATAGTACGCCCTCCCAGAATAATGAGTCCACCTTGCGGCAGTGTTTCTACACTGGGCGTTCAGCAAGTGGTTAAGCTAGTAATTGTCAATAAAACAATATCAGTTTGTGGAAGGTTTAAAGTGGTTGTAAACCCTTACATATACCCAGTGAAGTGACTGGTCTCTGGTTATACACAGAGATGAAACAAATCCTCCTACATAAGTTGTGCCTGTTTATCTGCAGTTTTCTCTTCTCTACATTAATTCAAAGACCATCATTTATAAAGCTTGTCTGAGTGGTCAGAAAAAAGGGGAGAGAGATGAAGTTAACCTCTGCAGAGCTCAGTGAGGGGAGCGCTCAGAGCTGATAGGAGGAAAGGGGCACCCCCTTCACAAAGCACACAGGAAAAGAGCTGAGGCTGTCAATCAGCTGGAGGTCCCTCCCCATCACCTTTTTTCTCGTGTCAGAAAAATTTGTCAGAAGCGATTCATGCTGATAGCAGAGGAACACAGCAGCAGACACAAAGGGTACTTAGTGCTCTGGATTGAGTCAAGTACATACTATAGAGGGATATGCTTTGTTCATATTTCATGCCTGAGATTTACAACCGCTTTAAGCCCAAATTGGCTGGTCGGCATAGGGGCCTCCCTCATTTTCAGCTGGATGATGCAACCATCAGCTTGTATGTGTAAAATATATATATATTTTTTTTATTACACATACACACAGTGCCTTGAAAAAAGTATTCATACCCCTTGAAATGTTCCACATTTTGTCAATCAATTAATGTAAATGTATTTTATTGGGATTTTATGTGATAGACCAACACAAAGTGGCAGGAAAATTATAAATGGTTTTCAAAATGTTTTAAAAATAAATATGTGAAATCTGTGGCGTGCATTTGTATTCAGCCCCCCTGAGTCAATACTTTGTAGAACCACCTTTTGCTGCAAGTCTTTTTAGGGGATGTCTCTACCAGCTTTGCACATCTAGTGAGTGCCATTTTTACCCATTCTTCTTTGCAAAATAGCTCAAGCTCTGTCAGATTGAATGGAGAGCATATGTTAAACAGCAATTTTCAACTCCTGCCACAGAGTCTCAACTGGATTTAGATCTGGGCTTTGACTGGGCCATTCTAACACATGAATATGCTTTGATCTAAACCATTCCATTGTAGCTCTGGCTGTATGTTTTGGTTTGTTGTCCTGCTGGAAGGTGAACCTCCGCTGCAGTCTCAAGTATTTTGCAGACTCTAAACTAGGTTTTCTTGGAAGATTTCCTGTATTTGGCTTCACCCATCTTCTCATCAACACTGACCAGCTTCCTTGTCCCTGCTAGAAGAAAAGCATACCCACAACATGATGCTGCCACCACCATGTTTCACGGTGGGGATGGTGTGTTCAGGGTGATGTGCAGTGTTATTTTTCTGCCACACATAGCGTTTTGCTTTTAGGCCAAAAAGATCAATTTTGATCTCATCTGACCAGAGCACCTTCTTCCACGTTTGCTGTGTCTCCCACATGGCCTCTCGCAAACTGAAAACTGGACTTCTTATGGCTTACTTTCAACAATGGCTTTCTTCTTGCCACTCTTCCATAAATGCCAGATTTGTGGAGTGCATGACTAATAGTTGTCCTGTGGACAGATTCTCCCACCTGAGCTGTGGATCTCTGCAGCTCTTCCAGAGTTACCATGGGCCTCTTGGCTGCTTCTCTGATTAATGCTCTCCTTGCCTGGCTGGTCAGTTTAGGTGGACGGCCATATCTTGGTAGGTTTGCAGTTGTGCCATACTCTCCATTTTTGGATGATGGATTGAACGGTGCTCTGTGAGATGTTAAAAGCCTGGGATATTTGTTTTATAACCTAACCATGCTTTAAAACTTTTCCACAACTTAATCCCTGACCTGTCTGGTGTGTTCCTTGGCGTTCATGATGCTGTTTGTTCACGAAGGTTCTCTAACAAACCTCTGAGGGCTTCACAGCTGTATTCATACTGAGATTAAATTACACACAGATGGACTCCATTTACTAATTAAAGTAACTTCTGAAGGCAATTGGTGCCACTAGATTTTAGTTAGGAAAATCAGAGTAAAGGGGGCTGAATACAAATGCACGCCACACTTTTCACATATTTGTAAAAAAAAAAATTTGAAAACCATTCATCATTTTCCTTCCACTTCACAATTATGTGCCACTTTGTGTTGGTCTATCACATAAAATCCCAATAAAATATATTTACGTTTTTGGTTCTAACATGACAAAATGTGGACAATTTCAAGGGGTATGAATACTTTTTCAAGGCACTGTAGACAGTATATCTCAGGATCATTCCTGTTTACTTTAAAATCGAAATGGGAGATAAACATTCCAGATACTGCCAGGAGGAACAGATGACAATTTCATTATTTGATTAAATGCTGATTCAGGAGGCAGTGAATCACTTAAACCTAATCTCCTGTTCTACATACAATCAAATTATAAAAAAAAAAAAAAAAAAAAAAAGACTGTTCCGCTTGAATCATTTAGGAAACAGCACATTTCTTTACATGTAACAGAAATAGATTTAAAACAAATAAACCTCTCCAAATACTTTCCTTTCGTTGGTCACTGGACTAGAGACGACTTACAATTTAACACGACTGTTTCTCAGAAGTCATTAAGGGTGCATTCCCACCAGGTGCGGTAGGGCAGAGGTGTGGTGATGTACACATAAAAATTAAAAAAAAAAAAAAACACAACTACTGCATGTACCACTTTTTTTTTTTTTTTTTTTTAAGGTAGACCAGTGCACGGTGTGATGCACCACAATAGGCACTGATGCCATTCCATTGCACATGAGCTGCTGCCTTCTTATGCAGCAGATGGTTTGAATGAACGCTAAGGGAATGGGTTTACATATATTTATCTTATTTTGCAAACTTTTTTTTTTTTTTTTAGGTAAATTTAAAATATTACAAAGATTTATTATGAATGATTTCCAGCAAGTGAAGCTTTAGACTCTTTATGACATTTAGAAAGCAAATCTAATTCTGCTATACGATTTTAATGGGCCTCCAGGTTTATGCATTAATGTGCTCAGTTTTTTTTATCTGATTTTCCAACAAAATAGTGACCAAACGGATGAAGCAAACAGAACGCCCATGTGAAAGCGACGCAAGAACTTAAAAAAATTAGTTGACAAAATCAAATAAAACGGATGACAAAATTATTCTCATTACCGAATCTAAAACGCTAATTTACTGAATAAGGCCTCTTTCACACGAGGTAGCCTTAGTGGGGAATCTGTCCGCTGATCCCCACTAAGCAGGCGGATGGCTGGTCTGTGTGCGCTCATGCAGAGCAGACACAGCACGCTCTCCTCTATGGGCGGTAGGATGTAAATTGACCACCTGTCTGACTTTATATCCGACCAGGGTGGATAAAATTCAAAGATTTAGATTAAAAAGAAAAAAAAAAAAAAAAAAAAGATTTGATTTAACCACTTCCCAACCAGCCGCCATCATTATACTGCAGCAAGGTGGCTCGATCCTGCAAATCACCTAGGTGTACGCCGGCTCATGCACCCGCTTTTGTGGCCACTAGCAAGCGGGGGGAGCCAGTCGGGGGAACCAGCCAGCGGATCCGGCGGGTTCAATGTCTCTCAGCCACCCACGATTGTTCCCCGCAGTGACAGAACAGGGACCTGCCTGTGTAAACAAATGGATCTGTGTGTTTCCCCACAGTCCCCCATACAGTTAAACACAAACAGGGAACACATTAAAGCCATTGATCGCCCCTGATGTTAACCCCTTCCCTGCCAGTGTCATTAGTACAATAACCGTGCATATTTTTAGCTCTAATAACTTTAATAATGTGAGAAATAAGCAAAGTGTGTAACACTGCACTACCCTATATGAAAATACAAAGAACTTTATCCTGACACAGCTGCAGAGTGCTAAGTGGGGGATTGGCCACTCGAGAATAAATGAAGTGAAAAAATCTGCGCTTTGTGTCTTAAACTCAATGGAATAAAATAAATCAAATCTGTGTGTAACTCAAGATGTGATATACATATATAATCAAAAATAGTGAGCCATGAATATGAATCAACATAAACACAAATGTCTTTACACAAAAAATAAAAGTCCAATAAAATATGTGGCAAAATTTAAAAGTCCAAAAAAGTGTGTTGAATTCCAGGTCTGTTGACAACCAAAGTGTTCATATATAATCCTCCACCACACCAATTCAAATGTGCGCAGTTCCTCCACCAAAGATTCTCCTTACCAGAGCTCCATGACACTCTGTTACGGGGGGTCAATAAATGCCTGCGTGGACTTTAAGCCTCCACTCAGCCTCAAATGTTGGATATTCAAACTTCAAAGCTTGTTAACGGTCCATGCAGCCATATGGAGAGAAGTGCTGTTTCTGGTGCGGTTTCTGTTTTCACCGCGAGTCTACATTCACTTACTGCTCATCTTTGATACTCAGCGCCGGCCTATTTATTTTGGATTTCCTGTAAGTGCAATTTTTTATAAATAAATGTGTCTGTTTTTACGATATCACACTATTGTGGTCTTTTCTCCATTTGGCTGCATGGACCGTTAACGAGCTTTGAAGTTTGAATATCCAACATTTGAGGCTGAGTGGAGACTTAAAGTCCACACAGGCGTTTATTGACCCCCCCATAACAGAGGGTCATGGAGCTCTGGTAAGGAGAATCTTAACTTTAATAATGTCACTGGTTCCCAAAAAAGTGTAAAAAATGCCAGTTAGGGGTCCGATCTGTCCACTGCCATGTCGCAGTCCCGCTAAAAATCGCAGACCGTCGCCATAACTAGTAAAAAAAAAATAAATAAATAAATAAAAATGCCATAAATCTATCACATATATTGTAGACGCAATAACTTTTGCGCAAACCAATCAATATACGCTTATTGCGATTTTATTTTTACCAAAAATATGTAGCAGAATACATATTGGCCTAAACTGATGAATACAGTGTGGTTTTTTTTTCAAAATTGTCGCTCTTTTTTTGTTTATAGCGCAAAAAATAAAAACCGCAGAGGTGATCAAATACCACCAAAAGAAAGCTCTATTTGTGGGGGGGGAAAGGACGTGAATTTTGTTTGGGTACAGCGTCACACAACTGCGCAATTGTCAGTTAAAGCAAAAAATGGCCTGGTCAGGAAGTGGGTAAATCCTTCCGGGGCTGAAGTGGTTAAATCAGATTTTTTTTTTATTTTTATCAAATTTATTTTAATAAAAAGCTTTTGGAGTAAAAATCTATCTAAAAGATAGTTTTCTATTTAAGATACATTAATAATTTAGTTATGCAGCATTAAATGGACCTTATTTATGTAGCATGAGGCTGTATATTCTGCAATATTTACATTTTTGACAAACACATTCAATGAATCCAAGCTCTGCAAGCTGAGATAACATGCACTGCATTAATGCATTCACACAATGTCACAGTAACCATGAGATAAAACAAAGTTCAGGAATATTCCTTTATGCCATTGTTTTGCAAATCTATGTACACTGCAAACTGTATGATTGAATTGGTTCTGATATCACTGTTTTTCTAACCTGACAGCTTATTATTCTAAATAGGAAACCTTCATTTTGTTTGCAAATATTAAAGATTTTAACTACCAGCAAGAATAGGTACTTATATTTAAAGAGCACCTGTCATTTCAGATCCATCATGGCAGAGCCTGTTAGCGGGCATCCACTCACCTGCTGCCGCAACGTTCCTCACCTTGTGTCACTGCCGCATCACCAGTCATCCCATTAGGCCCCTTTCACACAGGTAGCTGTTCTACAGCGTTTTTGTGCTTTTACATGCAGCTGTCTTTAGCTGCAGTGGAACATTCTTGATATTTCTGATGTGCTTCCTGTTATTTTTCTTTCCTTGTTGCCTCTGATATCTGCAGGTGACAGTGCACTGCTTTTACCTGCAGTTATGTGCAGATAGCTGCAATAAACCATTCCTGTACGCAGTCAAATCTATTTTTTCTAATCGGACAAAACCTCATGTAAGGAAACCGTTGCTAAATGCAGAGTGTGAATGGGGCCATAAAAAAGCATTGTCTGAGTATAGCTGCGGTAGATAACTACATCTAACCGCAGCTGAAAGCTGATTTCTATACGCCCATGTGAAAGGGGCCTAAAAGTAAATCGGTGAGTCAACAGTGGGTCAGAGGAGCCGCTGCGGGACAGAGATGACAGTTGCCCTTTAAAAATTATGATTTAAAGCGAGTTGATTTAAATCAAATTCGCCCTGCACCCGACTGCCATTCGATCCACTAGGCCAGGGGTAGGGAACCTGTGGCTCTCCAGCTGTTGTAGAACTACATTTCTCACCATGCTTCTGGGAGTAATTGTATCCATCAGCCTTGCAATGCCTCATGGGAAATGTAGTTCTACAACAGCTGGAGAGCCGCAGGTTCCCTACCCCTGCACAAGGCGGATGGGATCCCCATCCATCTGTTTTTAGCAGATCAGACTGAATGTCGGTGGGTGTAAAACAGTTTACATCTGCTGCTCCATAGGGTATAATGGAGAGCTTGATTGGGTCCACCTGAAAAACTGACAAGAAGACCTGATCGGTCCGCCCGTATGAAAGGGGCCCAACGGATAATCTTAAAAGATTCATGTGGCTAATTTTAACATTTCTATAGATGGCTAAGCTGCCTAGCTAACTGGGTATACGGTAAAAGCATATACTACAAACCAATATACTATACCACATTATTATACAAGAGATGCTGGGAAATCACCCATTTAACCACAAGTGACAGGATGCAGCCATTTCAACATAACATCTAGATACTGACAGGAAACATTTGGACATTAGGGGTGTAAACAGTCTCTTAAGAGCCAGAAAGAAATCTGCAGCACTCAGAGACCTTTTTTTGCATCAATACACTTATTTGTTCAACTGCATACCTTCTAGTGTTGGGAGAAGGCCGAAGCTGTGTTGTTTTTATGGGATGAACAAAAACAGAATGGTGAATGTATAGCCGACATTTGTCACTTAACAGTTCACTTCTGGCCGTCCAACTAATCCATGTGCCTGGCCCCTAATTTACATGCAGGGTGCTGAACGCATGGAATCTAATTGGGGTCTTTTTTTTTTTTTTCGAAGCACGTGATTAGAGCCAGAGGCTCCAACTGGCTTCAAAAAGGATGGGCTTGGGGCACAGTGAGCCCACCCACTTGTGTGACAATAGTGAATATTCACTATTCTCCTCCCAACTAATCAGGAAGCAGGTCCCGAGACCCGATTAGCCGGGAGGAGAAGCATGGGCTTCCATTCTTCTTCCTCCCATGTCATCCAGGCACGCCTGACACTTCGGCTCGACTCCCCTGGTCTCCGGTCCCGATTCCCACGTAAGTGCAGGGCTGGTGGGGCAGATGGATGAATGAGCGAGCAATGGGGGGTTCACTTGACTTCCAGAAGGTTTTATCCCCTTCGTGACCAGGCCATTTCTGCAGGCTACTTTAACTGGCAGTTGCTCTGTCATGCAACACTGTACGTAAATTAAATATCTATCTTTTTTTCACACAAATAGAGCGTTCTTTTGGTGGTATTTGATCATCACTGGGTTTTTGGTGTTTATTATATAAAATGAGAAAACACAGGAAATTTTGCTAAAAGAAAACAAATAAAATATTGTTCTACTGTCTGTCATAAAACATATCCAATAAAATAACATTTCTTCATACATTTAGGCTGAAATGTATTCTGCTACATGTTGCAAGTACTGACATGCAACAGGGCTGATCCTGCCAACATTGCATTTTTGGGGACACTAGTATAGTTTTGATCGTGATTAACATACAGATCTGTACTGACACTATACTAGTAATGGTGGTGATCAGCAATTTATATTGCCCCTATGACAGTGTGGTGAGCAATTTGGAGCTAACAGACACTGGCTGGGAGGGACACTAAGGAAGGCCCCATTCACACCTAAGCGATTATCTGCTTGAAGCTTAAAAACGCTGGAGGAGAAAAAAAAATTTCAATTATTCTCTATGGAGATGGTTCACATCTCCACTCCAAGTCGCCTGAAGCTCGAACGAGTTCTGGAGCTTTATCTGTCGTGCGAATCGGGCAGATTTGGGCGTTTTTGGCACATCTGTATTCCCCTAGAAATTAATGGAATCGTGTCTTTGCACGTTGCTACGCGATTTTCTGCTCAAATGAAAAAAAAAAAAAAAGTACAAAATAGAATAGTAATATATGAATAAAAAAAATGTAATACACAAATAACTAAAAATCATAAATAATAAACATAAATGAATATGTAATAGTACATTAAATAAATAATAAACCTCTAACCCTAAAATATTAAATACAATAATAATAATTATTATTATTATTATTATTATTATAACAAATACCAAAACTCAAACAAAAATAAATAAATAAATCAACCACTTCAGTCCCGGAAGGTTTTACCACGTTAGGACCAGAGCACTTTTTGGGATTTGGCACTGCGTTGCTTTAACTGACAATTGCGCGGTCGTGCAACGTTGTACCCAAGCAAACTGTGTACTTTTTCCCCCACAAATAGAGCTTTCTTTTGGTGGTATTTGATCACCTCTCTGTCATTTCTGACAACAACAAAAGAGCGACAATTTTGCATAAAAAAAAAAAATATATATTTTTTACTTTTTGCTAAAATACAAATCCAAAGAAAAAAATGTATATATTATATACATATATATAAAAATGTATTCATCGGTTTTGGCTGATTTATATTCTTGCTCATATTTTTGCTAAAAAAAAAATAATATATATATATATATATATATATATATATGAGAATCGCAATTGGCGTTTATTGATTGGTTTGCGCAAAAGTTGCCATGTTTGTAACCATGAGAATTCATTTCTGGCGTTTTTACATTGGAAGTTTTTTTTACCGCAATGCATTTGTAAAAAAAAAAAAAAAAATCCTTGTGCCTTTAGAACTACTTTAAAATAGGGAAAATTACAATGGCTAAATTTTTTTCTTGTAAATATACAATTTCGAGCTATCAACCTTATAAACATCTAAACGCATCTTTGTGAAAATGTGTACAAAACAGATGTTTTTTAACGTCGGTTAATAGCTGTCAAGTTCCAGCATTCTGTAGAGGTTTTCCAACGTTCTAAGTACATGATGCCTAACAGTGCATTATAGATTTTCAAAATGAGAAAGCACTGCAAAAGCGGCTTACTTTCAGACGCTTTCCCTCTCTAACCAAATCTTGGTATGAATCTGACTGCACAGGCAAGCAGAGAGAGGGAAGAAGGAGTACTGGATCACTTTTCTGTATACATTTGCATTTGGGCTATTGTGTTCTACCTCTAACACTGAAGGCTGATAACAACGTAGAACAAGGGCTAGTTGATGCCACAAACACAGTCCAAATGCGTTTCTGCATGTTTTTTTTTTTTACATGTTTTTAATGCATTCATATGCCTTTTTGATGCATTTATCCACATTCCAGTACAGTTTCTCGCAGAAAAAAAAAAAACCAGCACTTCCTACTTTTGTTGACTGAACTGGAATGCACTGCAATGGTGTGTACCTTGTCAATGGAATACTTGTAACCTATTGTCCATGCATTTTTGATGAAAAAAAAAAAAAAAAACGCACTACACTGCATGGGGTGTGAACTGACCACAACGGTTCATCTGGTTATATTGCGATTTCAACATAGAAAAAAAGAGCCCTAATCTCTGTTGCCGTCATAGGCTATGCATTACTGGGTTTTCAACCACTCAATGAAGACCAAGAATATACACTGCTAAACTTTACTCATTTTTGTAAGGGGTATGGTAAGGTGCTACCATCTACTAGCTGCAGAAAGTATATGAATGCATTAACGTTAACACAAGTTAGCCAGACTGTGGTGCCTCCCAAAGACGAATTGGTTTCTAAATATACATAATTGTATTAGAAGGATGTTCCTTTCCTATAATGAGGATGTAACGATTAGTGCTTTTTTTTCCCATTGTTTTAACCAGATTACAGCATTATTACAGTTGGATGCGGATGAGACGAATAACTGCTCTCCTGAACCAGAGTTAATACTCCTGTTCTAGGTTACTGTAAAATTTACCCAGTCTCTTATTTATGACACAAAAGTTTCAAGTAAGCTCCCTCCCTGTTCATGTTTTGGTAAAGGCGACTACTTATACCATTTAATTTTTGTTGAAATAATGTCTATACAAGGCGGTGCACTATGGCCCCTTCCTCACGATTTTGCGCCAGGATTTTGATGCAACTTTAAGCAATGCCTGTGTAATCTTGAGGTCTATGGACTTCAAATCGCATCAAAGTTGGACCAAGGTAGTGCAATGACTACTTTGGAGGTCGCTGCAACTTGAAGTTGCACAGATATGAATGGTGCTCATTGGAAATCATGGGGTACAACTTGTCATGTGACTTTGCAGTCCCAAGTCGCAGGACAAGTTGCACAAGTGTGAAAGGGGCCCAAGTTGAACAAAATATTCACACTGACAGTCTCACTACCGGGACCACATACATTCACACCCCACCTGGCCTGGCCCTACATGTCCACAGACAACTTATTCCCAATAAGGTCCCCCTACTAATACTCATATTGAGTATACAACAGCCCCCTTTTTTATACTGATATCGAACTGTAATCTCTTAACCACTTTAACCCCTTAGGACATACCTATAACATGTTCAGGTTGAAGCGGTTATACTGGGATGATGCTTACACCTGCAGACATCATCCCAGTATTAAAATTTTCAGCTGGCAATGGCATTTCATGTAGAAATGGTTCGAGTGACTATATAGCTGGTCGATCACTTCTACAGGACGCAAATAAGGCTCCCCTCTCTCGTCGCCACCAGCCGCCATTACCAGGCTTCCGTTCGAGGAGCCCGGTACCTTGCCGCTTGGGTCCCTCATGCAGAGAGGGGAAGAAGATACATTCGTACCCCCCTCCCCTCCATGATGTAAGAAACCAGAAGTGATTAGGATTTTGTCACTTCCAGTTTCGGTTTGATGCCTACATACTGTTACCAGCTCGTAAAGCATCTGATCAAATCAAACGCGATTTTATAAGAGGTTTTCAGGGCACAGGTGACCTGGAGTCTAATAGACCTCAGATCTCTCCATAAAGAGGACCTATCATGCTTATTGCTTTCATAAGGGATGTTGTTCATCCTTTGTGATAGCAATGACATGAATACAGCAAAAAACTTTTTAAGGATTGTAAAAAATGTATTTTTACCTATCATCATCACACTGACCTGTTTGCCCTAATTCACCTTTTCTCTGGTCCTCCACCCCATAACATCTTTTATATTTTACCCAAAAAAAAATATGGGTATTCATTTCAATTAGGCTGCCCTACCTACAGAAATGCAGGAAAAAACTGTGCTGCACCAAAAACACACTGCGTTTGCCAATATATGGGGGGTACCATTTAGAATTTACGCCTGCTAAAAAGCTACACATTTGTCTGCCTGTCAGGAACATGCACACTTTTGCTTACATTCCCTGACCAGCAGTAATGGGAGCCAAGCCTTAGACCGGAGTGACTCAAGACTGAAAACACTGGGAAAAGGTTGAGAAACAATACCTTAGAAAAGTTAGATGCAAGCTGGAAATCAGTTCAACACAGTCCACCACATGTCTAAATACGTACCTTCATATCTCAAACACAAAATGTTAATGTTGTGGGGGGGGTT
Source organism: Glandirana rugosa (assembly GCA_018402905.1). Taxonomy (NCBI): domain Eukaryota; kingdom Metazoa; phylum Chordata; class Amphibia; order Anura; family Ranidae; genus Glandirana; species Glandirana rugosa. Next base: position 742,146 of record BLSH010249461.1, read on the forward strand.
GGGGACTTACACAATATGTGGTACATATTATCAGTGTCATAATAGGCTTTGATGACCCAGACAGAACACTTGCACGTCCTCAGCAGTTGTTCACTCTTAACGAACATTCAGGGCCAAGCAGTAACTATTTGATGCCAAATCTATAGGAAGACCTGCCAACAGTGTCATAATTAATAATCCATGCATTGAATTATCACAAACTACTGTCAGCATCTATCTCAGTGCTTCCTTTTTCTATAATTTCCTATGCAGAGTTTAGTTCACACATACCAGCAAGATCCTTTAAATAGAAAGTTCTGGAGTGGGCATGTGCGGGAGCCCCAGGATGGACATCTGATCTGGGAGCTCCGCACCTACCCCGGCCATCGGCACCCCTGGCTGCGGCAGAACCCACCGGGGTGTCCCAGGACAGAGGAGAACAGACTCCCTAGCACCAACGACACCCGCAACTACCCAGAGAACAGCTGGGGGGACGATCCTGGGCCCACAGTTAACGGTAGCTGTCCCGCCGGGTGTACCAAAATGGCCGTGGCCTAATCCACAGCGCAGACATTAGCACCCGGACGGAGCTTCCTGGAGCCCCCTTTCTAGCACCACTGTACTCCACCAGCCCTCTGAACGAGGGGGCTATTGAGGGTTTATCTCCTCCAGGCTTCCCTACACCGGCAACGGATGCTTTGGGAGCATTTGGGTGTCCCAAGATGGCCGCCAATAAGGCCTAAAGTGTGACTCAGGCGCTCAGGACGCCTTCTCCCCTTCTACAGCAGCCACAGAGACGACTCCATACTCTCACCAAGAAGCTCACTGAGCTTAGGAGAGAAGACCCTGCATTCCTCTCAAGGATCCCCACAACTTTACAATACTTTCACTGGGACCCCACGGAAGGGTGTCAGGCCACACACCTCCTATCTCAGCCTTTGTGAATTTTCCGTTATTTTCAGAAGATAACTGAGGGACGCGGGTGAGAAGGGCAATACACTGTTTACCGCACTTCATATATATCAGTCTCAAGACTCTGTTAGCTCCTCATACGCAGGGGGCGACTGTCAGGAGGTTGTTCGCACATCTCTTCACCGATACTGACCGGGTCCTACCATCTGAAATGGCCACAGCTGGGGCCACTTCAGTATCATCACCCCAAGAGACCTCATTGGAACATGATATTATCTCCCCGGCCACCCTTACCCTTACACCAGAGCCCAATTTACCCACATACCAACCTGCATCCACATCCTCAGCCTCCACTGAGTCGCTCTTACGTCGCACAATGAAGAGTCCCCGATATCCCCGGCTACCCGCCTTTCCTTTATCCAACAAGACGTAACCAACCCGGGTCTCACAACTCAGGAACCTCTCCTTAATACTGCAGACCTGTTCATCAAATTCTCCAATCTCCTGGAAAGGGGTTTGGAGAACACAGCCGCGAAGATTAAGGCATATATAAAAGCTGACTTTCAGAATCTTGGTACCAGAATGGATGCTATTGAACAGAAATTAGATTTCACGGTGGCCAGAACCAACCAAAACTCTGAGCACTTACAAGTCCTACAGGACCAACTAGACATTGCATCAAAAATAGAGGTCCTGGAAAACAGGTTGCGAAGATACAATTTCAGGGTGATGGGCCTTCCGGAGAATGTCACTGAAGTCATTCCCGCGGTTCAGGACTTGATCCTATCCATCATCCCAAATGTGCCTAAACACATATTGGAACTGGATAGAGCCAACAGAGCCTTGGGTCCCCCAAGAAAAGATGGCGCTCCAAGAGACATAGTTAAACCGCATTTTTATGCCATTAAAGAGGAAATAATAAAGGCTTCCCTGTCCAATTCTTCCATCTCTTGAAGGGGGCACCCAGTCCAAATCTTTGCGGACCTATCTCAGAATACTATTCAAAAAAGGAGAGCCCTTAGACAGCTTCTTCTATTCCTACAAGGAGCAGAGCTCAAATACTGGTGGGCCTTCCCATTTGCCGTCAAATTCAACCTAAAAGGGAAAACTTTCTCCTTCTCAACCCTTCTACATCTCAAACTGATCTCTCAAGAAGCTCCAATGGACCTCTCTGACCTGGCTGGCTTCCACACAAAGAGGCCGCTCCCCTCTAGCCCAGTCTCACCGCTCTGGACCAAGTCAAAGAGCAAGAAGGCTAAAGACAACAGGCCCCCATGATCCAACAATCGGTCCGCATTGAATCATTCATGTAAATGGGTTTGGGCCTGTCTTTGGGATATGGAAGCGATTCGGATATATCTGAAAGACAGTATTGTACCTGATACTGCTTTGTTTCTCTCCATTGAAAGTTCGTTCACAACTGTTCTTTGAACATACTTAAGATAGTTTACTGGGATTCATAAATTGACAATTACAGCTTAGTGCTCTTATTGTAAAGACTCTGCAATTCTCCAACTCAAGTTTGAGCTCAGGACGCATTCAGGTTCACTGGTCGAGGGCTGGGGTTTCCAGATTTCCTTGAATTCTCCACCATCCTTTTGGGGACCTCCAACCCCAGGGTAAGTGCCGTTGTAGACATAAGCTGTAAACCCCGTAAGCTCCATGGCTAAAGCAATCCACAGACATCTCAAAATAGCTACCCACAATGCGCAGGGTCTGAACCCTCTGGTAAAAAGGAGGAAATTTCTTTCGCAATATAAAACGCTTAATTTGGACGTGGTTATGATTCAGGAGACTCATTTCCCATTACGGTACAGCCCCAAATTCCTCCATTCACACTTCCCCACTTTCTTTTTAGCGAATGCGGATTCCAAGACTAAAGGGGTAGCGATTCTAATTTCCAAAACAAGCGGCTTCTCCCTCCTAAGGGAAATTAAAGACCCAGAGGGGAAATTTATCCTAATTAAAGGAACTATAGATGGGATCCTATATACCTTAGTTTTCTACTATGCCCCCCAACAAAAATCAAATTACATTCTTTAAAGCGCTGTTTGACACCATCCAGCCCCATCTTGAGGGCAGAGTCATACTGGGAGGTGATTCTAATATTGCCTTCGATCAAGGACTTGACAAATCCAGACCTATGGGTAAGCAATTGAGACGCCCAACCAGAGCGAGCCTGAAATTAGCCAAATTGATCCACGCTTGTAATATGTCAGACGTATGGAGGGAACTAAACCCAACTAAGAGAGACTACACTCATTACTCCCACCCTCATCACTCTTATGCCCGAATAGACCACTTGCTAATACAGACACACTCTACACCTCTTGTTATGACCTCGCGCATAATAGATACCCCGCTTTCCGACCTTTCCATAGTCCTCATGCAGCTCTGTTCCGACCCTCTTCTTGCGAAACAGTCACAGTGGAGACTAAAGGAATCGTTACTAGCTGATCCCGCCAATATCACTGAAATTAATAATTCCCTTAAGGAATATTTCCTCCTTAACAACAAAGAAGGGACATCCGCAGAAATTCTGTGGGCTGCCCATAAAGTTTTCATAAGAGGAACACTCATACAGATAGCTTTGCGTAAAAAAAAAAAAAAAAAAAAAAAAGATCGATCAGCTGATCTAGCCAGACTGGAGAAATCATTCGCAGACCTGAAGGCACTGCATAAAAGTAACCCTTCTAAATCTCTCACTAACCAACTATATAAAGCAAGATTAGAACTTAATATGGCTTTAAAGCGGAGTTCCATGCTTTTTTGTTTATTAAAAGTCAGCAGCTACAAAAAGTTTAGCTGCTGACTTTTAATAAACAGTAGCTCACCTGTCTCCCGGTCCAGCGACGGCTGCTCCCGAAGCCTCGCTCGTCTCCCCCCTCCTCCCTGTGGTGCCGGCATTGCAGGTGTGGGCGAGTCGCGCTGCGCGTTGCCAGTGGCCAGGCAATCTTCTGGGACCTGTGACGTGTCCTAGAAGATTGCCAGGAGGGAGGGGCCGCCTAGGAGGAGAGGAGGAGTCGCCTAGGCGGCCCCGAGGCGGAAGGTGGAAGAGGGACAGGAAGTCCCTCTGAAACCTGGGGACACACTCCCCCCCCCCCCCCCCAAAAAATGACATGCCAAATGTGGCATGTAAGGGGGTGAGGAGTGCTTAAAGCGGGGTGAGGAGTGCTTAAAGCGGAAGTTCCATTTTTGGGTGGAACTCCGCTTTAACAGCCAAAGCAGAGAAATCCATCCGTTGGAGTGGTCAGAAATTCTATATGCAAAACGATAAACTAGGAAAGATGTTAGCAACGAGACTCTCACCCCGACACCGTACTCATTATCTCCCCAAAATTAGAGTTCCAGGTCAAGGCCTCACCACCAACCCCACGAAAATCCTAGAAAATTTCCATAAGTTTCAGTCTGATATTTATGGAGTTTCCAAATGAAAAAGAAAAAATTTGTGTAGGATTCCCCCCCCCCCCCAAGAAGATACCAGTCCCTTCGGTCTGGTATGGATTTTAAAGGGAACCCCGCACCAAAAAAAAAAAAAAAAACCCACGGCGTAGTGCCCCCCCCCCAAAAAAAATCCATACCAGACCCTTATCCGAGTACGCAAACTGGCAGGCCAGAAAAGGGGTGGGGACGAGTGAGCGTCCTCCCTCCTGGACCATACCAGGCCACATGCCCTCAACATGGGGTGTAGGTGCTTTGGGGTGGGGGGGCCATGCGCCCCCCCCACCCCAAATCACCTTGTCCCCAGGTTGATGAGGATAAGGGCCTCTTCCCGACAATCCTTGCCGCGGTTGTCGGGCTCTGCGGGCGGAGGCTTATCGGAATTTGGAACCACCAGATCCCGGTCTCCGACCCTATGTGAATGAGTATGGGGTACATTGTACCCCCTATCTATTCACCTGAAAAAAAAAAAAAAAAAAAAAAAACCACACACACACTACACAGGTTTTTAACCACTTGCCGACCAACGACCGCAGTCTGATTGCTTATCCAGCTGATGCCGCTTTCGTAGCTTGGTTTGGGTTAATTGCATCCTCTATTTAAACGTGATGCCAAGGTCAGAGGATCAGCTGATGGAGGCGTGGCCATGCTTCCGAAACACATTCTGATTGGCCAGACAGCGGTTGGCGGCTCCCCAGTCTAACAGCTCTGGATCACATCAATGCCGAGTTATCTAGCCGGCGTCCTCCCGAGGTCCCTCGAGGCTTCACCTCTCTGCTGACACATGGCACTCATGGACTTTATCACAGGGGCATCCTAGCGGCTCTGCTCCGATGCTGGACATGGCAAGCACCTACTCATAGAGCACTGTGAGTGCACCTTCTACCGTAATCATCTTGTATTTTAAACATAATAAAATAATGCTGAACTAGGACTTGCCTGGCGCTTCTTTCTTTTCCGCCCTTCTCTTTTCGCACAGTGATCGGGTCCCCCAGCCCGCACCTGAAGCAGCCTCGCTCCCTCTGCAGTATTTATCTTAGAGACTCATTCTACAGGGATTCGCCCCCTAGAACTTTGTTTATTTTATTTTTCATCTTTTTTACATTTTTTTTATTCTTTTGGACAACCTAATAGACTTATGCATATTTTATAAATCACTTTTTAACTAGCAAATGTTCTAGCGCTGAGTGTTACACCAGTTTTGTGTGTTTTTTCCTAATGTAATGGAAAATCTCACCGCGGCTTTGAAGGAACAGGATAACTATTGGAAGATTTGGACTCCATATTTCTTTTACAGTAATCAGACTCCGCTTGCGTCTCAGTCTCTATAGTTTCTCGATATACCTGAGGGTGTACTGGGTCATGAAGGTTGCTATCTGCTTGAGGAAGCTCATTTCCTTCCCTCTTTCCCGCCCCCAATCGCTTTTTTATTTTTAAATTTTTCCCCTTTATTCTTTCCTATTCTTTTTCTATCTGGAGTCTATACTCCGTATTCTATACTGCAGTGTGCTTCCTGGGACCGATTAATTGGTCTCATATATAAATATGTATAAAATATGTATTTTCTGGGAATTGGTAACTTGATACATTACCATCCTATTTTTTGGTAAGGTCGTGTACACCTGGAATGATTATTTTTACGGCTTGGTCAGATGAGCTATGCACGTTTTCAGGTAGACTTTGTTGGGATGTTACTTTGTACTGCTGTACCAAAATCCTTGATACCTAAATAAATTTAAAAAAAAAAAATACATCAAGAGCTCAGTGTTAAGAAAACCTGTTTGGTCTGACTGGTTTTGTTGACCACGAAAGTACATGTGCCTCAAGTAGAATCTGCATTCCAGCCTGAGGCAATAAGTCATCTTGCACAAGGTCATCCCCATGTACACCAATGCAGTAAGCAATAAAAGGGGGGCATGCATATAGTACGAAGAGAGTGCCGGATTGCATGCCTGTTTATGGCAGCACTTATTGCACTTTAACCTATCACTAGAAGATTTCTTCTGATATGAACTTATGGACTTGTATTCTTGATTGATGGATTAAATGTTATGATATTACTTGTCAATTGATGATTGCACTTTGTTATATGGTATAGCTATCTATTTTTGCACTTGCACATAGCACTTTTGTAATAAGGTGTTGAAAGCTTTTAAGGTTGCTTAATATATTTGTTTTATTTTATTAAGTTACTTTTGACACATTAGAACACATTCACATTAGCAGCACCAATTCCACCTGCCCATCATTGCACTTTATCCAGATTAGAATATCACTGGGTTTGCCAATGTATATTTCACATATTATGTCAAGCAGCCATTAGGGGGTTTTTTTTCCTGTATTAAAGATGTGTCAGCTGGTGTCACAAAGGAGAATCACTTCCCATCCCCATGTAGTGTAGCAAAAATGCATACTGTATGTAACAAAATCCAGAGCCAGTGTATATCATCAGCAGAAGAATTTATAACAGTATTCAGAATACAGGAGAAATACACAATGTGAAGTGACCTTGTCTGCTCTATAGCAGGTTACTTCTATATAAGGAAGTGTAGTCATAGCTATTCGCAGAGCAGTCAAACTTCACAGCAGCAGGAAATTTTCAATAAAAACAAAAAATGTAAACTGTCTACAAATGTGTTAAATAAAAAATAACTATTAATCTGCAAATGCGATCTCTAACCTAATTCTATGTATTAAGTCAGGATAAACCTCAGCAGCAATGATGTACATCAAATGTTAACACTTAGGCTTCCTGCAAATGGAAAAGCACTTAAGAAACTGCACTATACAAAAGGTTAGCCATTAGAATGGGTTGCCTTAAAAGCGGTTGTTCAGTCTTTAAAAAAACAAACAAACAAGTCAGCAGTTACAAATCCTGTAGCTGCTGACCTTTAGTAAATGGACACGTCCAACAATTGAGGAGGAACCTTTACAATAATTTTAAAAGTCCCAAGGAATTCTATATACTCCTCAATATACATATGATTACCAGAATGCAATAAATAGGAAGAGGAAAGGTACATAAGACAAGGGGGGGACCCTCTTTAAAACATCGGTACCTCCTCTCCTCTGCATTCCGGCAGTCTAAGGTCCCCTGATGTCATCAAGAATGATGCAGGAACCATAGCCCGGCAATGAAGGGAGTAGTCCACTGCTAGAGTGGAGAGCAGGTAAGTAAAAGTGCCATTACTGTCCCTTAATTACAATATTGAATAGACAGCGAGGAAACCCTGGGTGATGCTACAGATATCCATTGATACTAAAAAAAAAAAAAAAAAAAAAAAAAAAATTATACAAAATGGCATATCCCAGTTAGAAATCAGCTTTTTTGGATTTCAGACCAAAGTCCGCAGATTGCGGTCCAAAACCAAAAGAAACCTTTGATTACTGGCCTTAAGACTAACAAGCATTTAAAAACGAGAAGTATGGGGTTGTTAAATAAACCTTCACAGTCACCTCTATTCCGCAGCATTGGTGTAATGCTGCAACCCTCCCCTGCTGGCTTTAAGCCCGAGATCTCTATGATCTCTGATCGTTCAGTTCTTGGTCAGCGGGTTTTAGCAGTCCTGTGACCCATAAGAGAAGTATGGCAAAAAACAAACAATAAGCCTTGGCAATACTGCTCTTTTAACTCTTGCAATTTGGGAGCAGCCCCACAGCAATGGAGGAGAATGTCTTGGAGTCATGCCAAAAATCACCAAAAGGTTCAGGAATGGCAGCATCCATGTTTCTGCCACTATGCATTTACTTAAAAAAGAATGAAACAACTGCATTGGTAGCTTTGTTTATCACCCCTTGAACTAGTTAAACAGGTTCCCAAAAAGGCAAAAGGCCACCTGACGCCTGTAATTACTGTTCTTACGCAAGTGTATTCCTCCTAAGCCTGTGTCCAGCTAAATCGCTGCAAAGATTATTCCAAAGATTAGCAAAACATAAAAATAAAATAAAGTACAAAAAAAAAAAAAAACACAACAAGATTGCCATTCATTTTGAATTTACAAAGTGTGCTACAAATTAAAACTTTCTACTTCAAAAGACCTGTGTCTTTGTGCCTACAGGCTCCAGAGACAGAAACCCACACCCAGATATGGCATCTCTATTCACTGAGGTCTGAATAGAAGACAGAAAGTAAAGGTATCACAAGCCTGGGGAATGCAAATTAAATATGTGCTGAAAGAAAAGTAAAAGCAGTTACTCTCAAAAGAAAAAAAAAAAATCACAATTCAAAAAAAATGAGTAAATCAGGTTCTGGGAAAATTACTTTATTCTGCGCCACTCACACCTACCTATTGCTCAATAATTCTGTCCATTGCATTATCTAGTTAAAGACCAACTCTAACTAACTCTAATTTTGTCAAGGGAAAAAAAAAAAAAAGGGATTAAAACTTACCGTAAAATCCTTTTCTCCGAGTTCACTGACAGACGCAGCTCTTCATGACATGTGGGTTTATGCTCGTCCTATTAGGAGTTAACTAGGCAGGGAAGAAGCAAGCTGGCCCCTCCCACGGGGGCCGTCCCCTCTTCTCACATAAACCCCCTACCTAGCTTAGCTCATCAGTTCGTAACAAGCCGTACCGAAACAGAGCATAGAGGGGTGGGTGCTGCGTCTGTCAGTGAACTCGGAGAAAAGGATTTTACGGTAAGTTTTAATAAAATCCCTTTTTCTCCCTGACCCTCTGTCAGTACAAAGAAAGAATCAGACTTCCGAAAGGAAGCTGTAGCATTCAGATACACTCATAAGGCCCTTATGACGTCCAAGGAATGCAACTCAAATTCCTTAAGATGCGAGGGCCGTGGACACAATGAAGGAAGAATAATATCTTCATTAATGTGAAAAGAAGAAATCACCTTCGGAAGGAACGAAGGAGATGGGCGCAAAACCGCCTTGTCCTTGTGCAGGACCAGATAGGGAGACTTGCACGACAGTGCAGCCAGCTCAGACACCCGCCTAGCGGATGTAATGGCCAAGAAAGCCACCTTCTGCGACAGCAGTTGTAAGGGAATATCCCTGATCTTCTCATATGGTGGTTTCTGAAGCACAGAAAGCACCAAATTCAAATCCCATGGAGCCATCGGGGACCGCACCCGAGGCGTCACATGGCGCACACCTTGTACAAAAGGTACGAATCAACGAATGTGCTGCCAGGGGTCTTTGAAAAAGAATCGCCAGAGCCGATATTTGGCCCTTGATAGTGCTCAGGGCCAGCTTCTTGTTCAGGCCCTGCTGTAAAAAGGTCAGGACCCTGGACACCACGTAAGAGTGAGGGTTGTAACCCTCCGCCTTGCACCAAGCTATGTAAGCCTTCCAGGTGCGGTGATAAATCTTGTGAGAAGTACACTTGCGTGCTTTGAGCATGGTAGGGATCACGGAGTCAGCGACACCCCTATCCCTCAGCACCTGGGACTCAATAGCCAGGCCGTCAAAGCCAGTGAGGTTAAATCAGGGTGCAAGATGGGTCCCTGAGACAGTAGATCGTCTCGCAGCAGGACCCACCAGGGAGCGTCCGCCACCATCTGTACTACGTCGGCGTACCACGGACGCCGAGGCCAATCCGGAGCTACCAGGATCATTGGAATTCCCTCGCTTCCACCCTGTGTAGCAACCACAGAAGAAGCTTGATTGGAGGGAAGGTGTTACAGTAGAGGATACCGGCCCCAAGGGGCCACGAGAGCGTCCGTGGCTACCGCCAACAGATCTCTCGTCCTGGACACAAAGTTTTTTACTTTGTGGTTGAACCGAGACGCCATGAGATCCACATCCGGCGTCCCCCACTTATGGCAAATCTGGCTGAACACCTCTGGATGGAGAGACCACTCTCCCTGATCCAGCGTCTGGCGACTGAGACGGGTCCCGAAGCCACCAGGTCAGAGAGCCCCTGGCCTGGGAGTTCAGGTGGATCAGAAGGTCCAAGGACCGTGGAGACCTGTCCCACCGAGACAGAATCGCTCGCTGGAGAAGGCGAATGTGGCTCTGGGCGTAAAAGGTACCGCCTCGCAAGGTTGAGACCATGAGCCCCAGCACCCGCATACAGAACCGTAATGACGACTGCCGGTGTGACAGTAAGGTTCACACCACCGTCTGCAGCGACAGCAACTTGGCCGGAGGTAGGAATACCTTCGCCTGCTTTGTGTCCAGAATCAGACGCAGATACTCCAGGCGACGGGATGGAGACACCGTCGACTTTTTCAAGTTGATCAACCAGCCGAAGTCCTGCAACAAAGCCATGGTGGAGCTGAGGCCAGACCGAAAGGGAGTGCCACGAATTGGTAATGGAGGTCCCCCACCGCAAAGCGCAGAAAATGCTGATGCCGTGGACAAATGGGAACATGGAGATAAGCGTCCCTGATGTCCAGAGACGCCAGGAAGTCCCCCTGATGGAGGGCGGACACAACCGGACAAATTGATTCCATCCGGAATTTCCGTGCTTTTACATATCGGTTCAGGGCCTTCAGGTCCAGAACTGGCCGGACCCCCCCCCCCTCTCCTTTTTTGGAGACCACAAACAGGTTTGCGTAAAAACCTCAAAACCTCTCCACTGGAGGTACGGGCACGATCACCCCCTGGTCGGAGAGTGCTTGAACAGCCCCAAAGAGGGCCTCCCGACGCAACTGCGGGAGTTTCAAGTTCGATGGGAAGAACCTGTCTGGCGGTAGAGTGCTGAACTCTATCCTGTACCCGGTGGACACCACTTCCTGAACCCACCGGTCGAAAATGCGAGCAGTCCACCGGTCTGCGAACCCCAGAAGACGTCCCCCCACCTGAAGCCCGGGTGGGGGCAGCCCATCAGGCGGAGGAGGCCTTTTCAGTTTTGCGCTGCCACTGCCGCTTACCGGGCCCTGCAGCGGCCTTGCCGAAACTGTTCCCTTTACCTGCTGCGCCAGAGGCACGAAAAAACCTCTTCTGACCCGAAGAGACAGGCCCCTGTCTATGGCGGAATTCTCGCCTTCAGGGCTCCGGGAGGAAAGTGCTCTTTCCACCAGTGAAATCCTTAATGATCTTATCCAGTTGTGGACTGAAAAGACGGCCCCCCTGGAAAGGAAGATCCGCAAGGCCTTTTTTGGACACGTGGTCCCCTGACCATGAGCGTAACCAAAGGACTCCTCTGAGAATGATAGCAAATACAGCTATTTTGGATAGGGAGCAGATCCGGAGCTGCATCACAGAGGTATTTGATACCCTGAAACAAAAATTCAGCCCTCTGCGGCACATCCATCAGGCGATCGCAGTCCAGATCATTCTGGAGCTCCGTCATACGCTCAGATAAGTATTGTGCCGCCATGGCAGACACCAGGGCCGGCCGCAGAGCTGAGCCTGCTAACAGAAAAAGATCTTTTGACACAGCCTCTGTCCGCCTATCAGCCGGATCCTTAAAAGAGGGGGACCATTCCAAGGGAATGGTCGTTGCCTTACTTAGGCGAGCTATCGGGGGGGTCCACCGCAGGTGATGCCCACTTCTGCTGAAAACTATCCTCAAAAGGATAACGGATGGCAAAACGTTTTGGCAGCAAAAAGGAATGCTGCGGACGCTGCCATTCATGATATATCAGGTGATCAAAGAACTGATCATAGGGATAAGCTCTAGGGGCCCTGGGGGGCCTGGCAGATCCGCAAACATATGTAGACATCTGCGACTCGCCGTCCTGGCGCAAAGTAGTGCGAATCCCAGAGGTAATGGCGCATACCAGTGCCTTTTCGCGCACAGCCGCCGCCCCCTGGTGCTCCTCTCCGTCCGAGGGGGCCAGTTCACCTTCAGAAAGCTCTACTGGGGTCCCTGTGACCCCCGAGGCTATCTCCGGTTCAGAGTCCTCCCCTGATGAACAGGGGGGAGGAGGGCGTTTTCTAGGGGCCCCTGGAGCGATGCTCGGCTCCACCCGGGGAAGAAACTCGCTAAAAACTGACCGCAGCTGGTCCAAAAACGCCCCTTGCGCAGAGTGCGCTGTTGCCGATTCCTCCTCAGCAGGCACAGCAGGGCACTCTGCCATCGTTTTTCCCCCGAATAGCAGTTAAATGCAATGAAAAAAACCTGTTTGAGGCACCCCCACACTGCCGCACACCACCGCTCACAGAACGCCAGGGAGACCCAGGAGGACTGCACCCACCGCCACCAGCACCCACAGGAGAGCCCAGCTATACTTGCTGTTTGCTGCCAGTAACTGCACTGAGAGCTGCATCGTCAGAAGCCACACTGTTCCAAAGAGAAAGTAAAAACGGCCGCAGCACGTTTTTACAGCATGCAGGGACTCCAATATGGCCGTCGAGGTCATACACTAGAGGCCAAAACACCTGCTGGGGAATGTGACTACAGCAAAATGGCCACTCTGAGCACTAGAGGGAAAGCTCCCTTAGTGAAAAATGTCCGCGACCACGGCAAAATGGCGGCGATCCAGCGCAAAATGGCGGCGGATTGCCACATGGCGAGCCAAATCCCCAAAAGGCGGGGGCAACAATCGGGGTGCGGTGCGGGGGGAGGGTGGGGAAAGGGACCCCAGGAGACCAGGGGACCCACACCAGTGGCTACCACCCAGAAAAGTGTTCGGACACCCGTCCCCCCCGTCCCCCACACCTGAAACAGGGAAGAGGGGGGCATTCACTCGCCACTCCTGTCGGGCGTAGCGGGTAGCCACCAGTTTGCAGACCTTCCGCCCCTGCCTGGGCAGGATGCTGCCAGCCAAAATCGCCTGAACAGGACCGCAGTCCGGGACCTGGGCGCAAGTGGGGTACACCCCCAGGCCGCCCGCACGGAACGGGTACGATGCGGCGGGACCCCATACCACGGGACTGGCTCGCATCGGTCGGCCGGGCCGGGGAGAGTACAGAGTCCTGGAATGACCCTCTATGCCCCGGCCGGCTTCTTGATAGCAGATTTCAAATGCTTGATAGAAGTAAGAAAAAAAAAAATGCAAACCAAAAGAAAAAAGGAAAAGAAAAGAACGGTCCCAATCCGGACCGCAGATCCCATAAAGGGAGCCAGGTCAACTCCTTGCGACTAGGCATTGAAAACTGATGAGCTAAGCTAGGTAGGGGGTTTATGTGGGAAAAGGGGACGGCCCCCGTGGGAGGGGCCAGCTTGCTTCTTCCCTGCCTAGTTAACTCCTAATAGGACCATGGGTCAATGATGTGCCTTACCTGTATCCACTGAACTGGAGTTTGATGAGCTGTAGAGTACATTATCCTCTCACCACGCATCTCTCTGTACATGATGATGATTTTGTTTTATGAGTTTTATGTGAACATGTATTGTATCCGCTTTTCTGCCATTCTATGATCCAAGTGTATTTTTATCATCACTATATTTATGCTATACTGACTTACTGTACATAATATTTATAGAAACTATACACCCTCCCCGTTTTTTCCCTGAGGAAGGAACTTGCGCAACAAATGTTCCGAAATGCGTCAGATTCTGGTCTGACTAGGAACACCTGAAGCATAATGAGCCAGTAGTAGTCTCTCCTGGCCAGCTCGGGGCTGCAGCACACAGGATCTGGGTGCCTATGTTGACAATTCTCATCATGTCATGTTTTATGTAACTTCCCAGCAGTAGGGACTGTTTATACATTTATTTGTATGCGAATAAATGTTGTATATTTTATATAGTTACTGTTACACCCTTCCTTACTTTTCTACACTCCCCAACTACCCTTAAAGGTCCCAAACGGGGTTAACCTTTTTGTACATAAAACTTACATCTACATTGTAATAGGTCAGGGAACACTGGTCCCTGCCAGAAGTGTACAGCCGTGGCCAAAAGTTTTGAGAATGACAAGTATTTTTCACAAAGTCTGCTGCATCAGTTGTTATGATGCCAATTTGCTTATACTCCAGAATGTTAAGAAGAGTGATCAGTTCATGAAAACAAACTAAAAAGTGGTTGTATAACTCCCAATCTAATTTTTACCTACAGGTAAGCCTATAATAAGGCTTGAATGAATATCTCCCAACCCTGCATGCACCCGCTGATGTCAGCGGCGCATGCGCTATGATGATCTGGCGGAGGCTGCCAAAAAATCAGAGCTCGCTGCCGGAATGAAAAGCTCCCACACACATACGCACAAGTGACGTCTCGCGGCTCCAGCCACTCACAGCACCGGAGCCACGTACCCAAAAGAAAGAAGATAAACATATCAGCGCCCTCAGCGCTGACCGAGTCTGCCATCGGGGGCCTCGTTCTAAGGTAAGTATTTCATAATGTGCTAGTATGCGATGCATACTAGCACATTATGCTATTGTCTTGCAGGGTTTTTTTTCCCTTTTTTCGCTGGTTTACTATAGCTTTAATCCCATAAATAAAAATTCCACAGTATTTGTGAAGGCTTCAGGGTGTCCAAGACCAGCAAGCGCCAGGGCCATCTCCTACAGTTGATCCAGCAGCTGGACCAGGGCACCATCAGTGCAGAGCTTGCTCAGGAATGGCAACAAGCAGGTGTGAGTGCATCCGCACGCACAATAAGGCAAAGACTTTTGGAGGATGGCCTGGATTCAAAAAGGGTAGCAAAGAAGTCACTTCTTTCCAGGAAAAACATCAGGGACAGACTGATATCCTGCAAAAGGTACCAGGATTGGACTGCTGAGGACTGAGGTAAAGTAATTTTCTCTGATGAATCCCCTTTCCGATTGTTTGGGGGATCCGGAAAAAACCTTGTCTGGAGAAGAAAAGGTGAACGCTACCATCAGTCCTGTGTCATGCCAACAGTAAAGCATCCTGAGACCAAGGGAGTGAGCTCACTCACAATTCAAAACAGCCATGAATAAAGAAGGGTTCAAAAAAAAAAAAAAAAAATCCTCCGAGAGCATCTTCTCCCAAACATCGAACAACAGCTGGTGACGAACAATGCCTTTTCCAGCATGATGGAGCACCTTGCCATAAGGCAAAAGTGATAACTAAATGGCTTGGGCAATAATATATAAACATTTTGGGTCCGTGGCCGGGAAACTACCCAGACCTTAATCTCAGGCGGCTAAACAAAAACGCTACAAATTCTGACAAACTCAAAGTATTGATAGTGCAAGAATGGGCTGCCATCAATCTGGCCCAGAAATTGATTGACAGCATGCCAGGGCAAATTGCAGAAGTCTTGAAAAAGAAGGGTCAACACTGCAAATATTGACTCTTTGCATATACCCAGTGAAGTGAACAGCCCCAGATGATACACAGGGATGAAACAAATCTCCCTATATAAAAGTTTTACATGCATATCTGCTGTCTTCATCTGTATACATCCTTTAGAACAGGGGTGCCCAACTTTTTGAAGAGCGAGGGCCACTTTAGCGACTTGGTAACCAGTCGCGGGGCCACAATGAGAGTAGAGGGCAGACAGGTCCGTGTCCGCTCTGCTTATGCAGAGCAGACATGGACACAGCCTGCTCTACTCTATGGGCCCTCCGATCTGATCCTCCCAGACAGAAGGGGACAGATCCCCTTCTGTTTTTTTAAGCAGATCAGATTGAGATTGGCGGGTGTAAAACACAGGTCTGTTTACATGTGCCGCTCTATAGAGGTAAATGGAGAGTCCATTTGGGCCCGCATGAAAAATGGTCAGGCGGACCGGATCAGATTGATTGTGTGAAAGCAGCCTAAGGCTGCTTTCACACTGATGCACTGCAGTTTCCCTGCACTTCAACCTTCACTTCTTCAGGATTCCTGCAGGTATCGCTGGCTGCTGCTTTTCCCCAGGTGGGTATAGCTGCTGCTGGCTGTCCTCCAGGGCTGGTACTGCTGGCTGATACTGCTGGCTGGAGCGGCTGTCCCAGATCACGGGTTCCCGGCCCACCATCCCCGTGCATCAGTGTGACAGGAGGCGGCCCTGGAGGAAGCATGCGGCTGCAGTAGAGAGCAGAGGCGATTCTTCCTATATCTCTGTTGTCACAGGCAGAGTACATTTTATATCACTCCCCCTGTAACAGCTCCGGCAACATTCTTTACACTGATGCTCGGGGACAGCGGATCAAGAACCCGCAATCTGGGTTTGCCGACCCGCCACCCCAGAGCAGGAGGTGGCGGGCCACATTAGACGGCGCAGTGGGCCATCGGTTGGGCACCCCTGCTTTGGAAAGTGCTCTTCGGGTTTGCAGATTTTCTCTTGTTGGTTAAGACTGCAGTGAAGCCTGGGCACACAGCCAAGACAGCTGACTGGAGGAAAGGCACACACCCCCTCTCCTCATAGGTAGAGACTCTTAGTTCCATTCATTGTATCGTTCAGAGCTCTGCTAAAATATTTATAGCTCACTCTCCAACATAAAACTTCGGCTGCTTTTATCATATGTGACGGAAAACTTATCAGGCGGATAACAGAGGAACGCAGCAAGAGACATCTAGGGACAGAGGGCTTTGGAGAGAGATAACAAAAACACTGCAGATCTATGTGCCCAGCTCAAATTTCATGAATCGAGTTTACATCCACTTTAATGTAATTGTCAATTTTAGCCTTTGACACTTATGAAATGCTTGTAATTATACTTCTGTATACCATAGTAACATCTGACAAAAGGATCCAACACTCCTGTAGCAGACTTTGTGAAAATTAATATTTGTGTCATTCTCAAAACTTTTGGCCACGGCTGTATGTTAGTCAGGAAGTTCAGTGTCACAGCTAGAACTTCCTGTCCAGTTCCCTGCCACAAGACCTGTGAGCGATCTTTGTTAGCAAAACTGATCTGCAGTCACATGTGAGGATAGATAAGATAGATACATACATACATACATACATACATACATACACCGTACGATTCTGGCCAAAAATGAGAATCACTATTTTTTTGCTTAGAATAAAGATCACGATTCTCACAGCGCAACATCTTACATATACAAAAAAAAAAAAAAATTGGGGTAACAGCACTGTTTACTTAATTTTTTTCTTAAAAGTGTAATTTTTTCAAAAAAATTGTGTTTGAAAGACCGCTGCGCAAATACAGTGTGACGTAAAATATTGCAACAACTGCCATCTTATTCTCTAGGGTCTCTGCTTAAAAAAAAAAAAAAAACCCATATAATGTTTGGGGGGTTCTAAGTCATTTTCTAGCAGAAAATACTGGATTTTTATTTGTAAGCAGAAGATGTCAGAAAAGATTTAGTCTTTAAATGGTTAAAACTACACTCTTCTATACACCGGAGTTCAACCCTTTGATCATTTTAAACATAGTATCTTTTTACTTCTTTTATCAATTGACTAGGCTCTCTGCCCAGACTCAAGTCGCTCCGGCTTTAGAGAAAGATTCCTGGGGAGACTTCAGGCGACTTGCGTTGACTTCTATCACAGTCAATTCGCGCTGAGTCGCCCCGCAATGCGTACTCCATTAACTGCATTGAAAATCGCAGTAATGCCTGATGGAGTTCGCGGGGGGGGGGGGGGGGGGGGTGAATCGAGAATTTAATATGATTAATCATGCAGCTTTAATAATATATACATACATTACATACACACACACATATACATACACAGGAACCAGTCCAAGCCAGCTCCTGGGTTATATAGTACAGTGTATTTTGAGGGCACTTTCACACTGGGGCGGTAGCAGTAAAGCGTCGCTAATTAGCGTCGCATTTACCGCTATGCAGTCAGGAGTGGGGCGCTTTAACCCCCAAGAAGGGGTTAAAAGCACCGCCGCTTGGCGTTTCCGAGGCAGTGCACAGCTGCTTCGGGAGCACCGTCTATTGATTACAATGGAGGGGGCGGTGTAGGAGCAGCGTACCGCCCCAGAGATGCTGCTTGCAGGGCTTCTTCTCATCCTGCAAGAGCACCGCCCCAGTGTGAAAGCAATCAGGCTTTCACACTGGGGAGAATTGCGGGGGGGAGGGGTTTCAGGCGCTGTACAGTTGCTATTTTTAGCACTGCAGCGCCAGAAAAACGACCCAGTGTGAAAGGGGTCTTGGGGTACCATATGTGATGCAGAAAATTTGAACAAATCCACTGACCCATAACTAAATTGACTACATTTTTAAAAGTCCAATAAATGCTTTTGAGTCAGGCAAGTACCATAATAGGATTTTTTGACTTAACGTAAAATCCTTTTCTCTGAGTTCATTGACGGACGCAGCCTCTTATTCTTGACATGTGGGGTATGCACCTTTTACCAGGAGTAGACTAGGCAGAACATAGTTCAGACAAAAAGCAAGCTAGCCCCTCCCAGGGGGAAGTCCTCACTCTGCATAACCCCCTCCGCCCTGCTAGCACTTCAGTTCGTAACAAGCAGTACAAACTCAGAACACAGAGGGGTGGGTGCTGCGTCCGTCAATGAACTCAGAGAAAAGGATTTTAGTAATAAAGTAATAAATTTCTTTTTCGTTCATTGACGGACGCAGCCTCTTATTTTTGACATGTGGGGACGTCCCAAAGCAGTGTCAACCAAAGAGCGGTGGGTAACACAATAGCAACCGTACCCAACGGAAAACTCTCCGGGAGGTGCCAGACGCGCCTACACCGCCGCCTGCAAAACTTTGCGGCCAAAAGCAGCATCCGCAGATGTTGACACATCAACTTTGTGCACACCTTTGCTAAGTTTAACAGAGGTCCAAGTGGCAGCCTTGCACACCTGAGACACCGACTCTTGGTGTCGCCACCACAAACTGCGCGTCCAACCTCTGGAAGGAGGCCGTGGCTGTCAAATACACCCGCAGAGCCCTAACCACATCCAAGGAGTGCAAAGCAACCTCCCTAGGATGTGACGGACGCGGACACAAAGAAGGAAGGACAATGTCCTCATTAATGTGAAAAAAGGAAACCACCTTTGGTAGAAACGAAGGAGATGGGCGCAGCACTGCCTTGTCCTTATGCAGGACCAAGTAGGGAGACCTACAAGACAAAGCCGCCATCTCAGACACCCGCCTGGCGGATGTGATGGCCACCAAAAAGGCTACCTTTTGCGAGAGCAACAGCAAAGAAATGTCTCTGATATTTTCATATGGCGGCTTCTGCAGTACTGAAAGTACCAGGTTCAGATCCCACGGCGCCAGGGGCGACCGCACCTGAGCGCCACATGACATGACCCTCTGTACAAACGTGCGAATCAAAGAGTGCGTTGCTAACGTACGCTGGAAAAAAATCGCTAGGGCAGAAATCTGCCCCTTGAGGGTACTCAATGCCAGTTTTAGATCCAGGCCTTGCTGAAGAAAGGCCAGCACACGAGCCAATGAAAAGGAACGAGGGTTCCAACCCCCAGCCTCGCACCAAGCAATATAAGCCTTCCAGGTGCGGTGATAAATCTTGCTTGACATGGACTTACGTGCCTCAAGCATGGTGGGGATCACCGACTCAAAGACCCCCCTATCCCTCAATACCTGGGATTCAATAGCCAGGCCGTCAAAGCCAGCGAGTGTAAAGCAGGGTGCAGGATGGGCCCCAGCGTCAGCAGATCTTCGCATAGCGGAAGCTGCCAGGGAACATCCGTTAGCATATGTACCACGTCGGCGTACCAAGGACGCCGAGGCCAATCCGGAGGCACCAGGATAGCCGGAATCCCCTCCACTTCTATCCTGCGCAACCGGCGCGGAAGAAGCTTGAGAGGAGGGAAGGCGTAAAAGGAGCCGGTACCGAGACCATGGAGCCACAAGGGCGTCCACGGCATCCGCCAACGGATCCCTTGCTCTGCACACAAAGGTTCGCACTTTGCGATTGAACTGGGATGCCAGCAGGTCCACGTCTGGCGTGCCCCACCTCTGGCATTTGACTGAACACTTCTGGATGCAGTGACCACTCTCCCTGATCCAGAGTCTGGCGACTGAGAAAGTCCGCCTGCCAATTTTCTACGCCCGGAATGTAAACAGCGGAGATGGCCGGCACATGAAGCTCTGCCCACCTCAAGATGTGGGCCGCTTCCTGTGCCGCCCTGATGGTTTACATACGCCACTGCCGTGGCGTTGTCCGACTGCACCCGAACCAGTCGATCATGCAACCTCTCCGACCAATGGAAGAGGCAGAGCCTGATCGCCCACAGTTCACAATCGACCACCCCAGGGGAAGAAACGACTTCCCCAGACTCAACGCCGGGGCCCGTAGCCACCAGGCCACCCTGGTCTGATGATCCAACCTGATCATCCGATCCAGAGACAATGGAGACTTGTCCCACTGCAGCAGAATCGCCCGCAGCAGGAGCCGGGTATGACTCTGGGCATACGGTACCGCCTCGAAGGCCGATACCATGAGCCCCAACACCCGCATGCAAAAACGTAAGGAAGACCACCGTCGTGACAGCAGAGCCCATACCGCAGATTGCAGCGTCAGCAACTTGGCCGGAGGCAAGAACACCCACGCCTGCTCTGTGTCCAGTATCAGGCCCAAATATTCTAGGCGGCGTGATGGGACCAGCGTCAACTTCTGAAGTTTGAACAACCAGCCGAAGTCCCGCAGGGAGGCCAGGGTGATCAAGACGTTGTCCTCCAGGGCAGGAGCTGACTCCGCCCTCAGGAGCAGATCGTCTAGTAAGCCACCACAGCAATGCCCCTCTGCCTCAGCAGAGCAAGCACCAGAGCCAACAGCTTGGTGAAGACTCGCGGAGCAGAGGCTAGGCCGAAGGGGAGAGCCACAGATTGGTAGTGGAGGCCCCCCGCCGCGAAACGCAGGAACCGCTAATGCCGAACACAAATGGGAACGTGGAGGTACGCGTCCCTGATGTCCAAAGAAGCCAGGAAATCCCCTTGGCGCAGCACGGCCACGACAGAACTGACTGATTCCATCCGGAATTTGCGCGCCTTCATGAAGTGATTGAGTGCATTTAGGTCCAGAACCGGCCTGACTCCGTCCTTCTTTGGAACCACAAAGAGGTTGGAATAAAACCCGTGGAACCGTTCCGCAGGCGGGACCGGGACAACCACCCCCTGCTTGAACAGAGCCTGGACAGCCCCAAACAGAGCTTGCCGACGTCCCGGAGGGAGCCTCAGATTTGAGGGGGAAGAACCTGTCCGGGGGCAGGGTACAGAACTCTATCTTGTACCCGGACGACACCACCTCTCGCACCCAAAGATCCGAGATGCGGGCGGTCCACCGGGCCGCGAACCGAAGAAGCCGACCCCCCATCCGAGCGTCGAGCGGGGGCAACCCATCATGCGGAGGCGGGCTTCTCCTCCACCTTCCCAGACTTGGGCTGCCAGGGACGCTTCTGGTTTCATGCGGCAGCCTTGCCGGACCGGGCACACAAAAAAACGCTCCTGGGTAGACAAAGAGGGACCCTGCTTTCGGCGTTGCTCCCGCCGCTTGGGTCCCAGAAGAAAAGTACTCTTCCCCCTGTGAAATCCTTAATGATCTCATCCAGGGAAGTCCCAAACAGCCGACCGCCCTGAAACGGCAGGTCCGTGAGGCCTTTTTTTGACGCATGGTCGCCAGACCAACACCTCAGCCACAGCAGCCGTCTAATGATGATCGCAAAAACTGCCAGTTTGAACAGCATGGGAGCTACGCGTCGCAGAGGTATTCGAGACCCTGCACCAGCTGGTCAGCCAGCAGCACCGACTCTGAAGGAACCACGAGGTCCCCCTCCGTGAGCGACTGCGCCACCATTGCTGACGCCAGTATCGGCCGCATGGCCACCCCCGCCACCAGGAACATAGCCTTAGACACCGCCTCCCTCTGCCTGTCGGCTGGATTTTTAAATGATGGAGAACCCTCCATCGGGATAGTGGTAGCCCTGTTCAGGCAGGCCACCGGCAGGTCTACTACGGGGGACACCCACTTCTGCAACAGGCTATCCTCAAAAGGATAGTGCACAGAAAAACATTTTGGTAATGCGAACAAATTCTGAGGACGCTGCCACTCCTTGTAGACAAAACTTATCAAAATATGGCACATAAGGGAAAACCTTAGGGGCCCGAGCCGGCCTATGGGACCCAAAGGCGTAAGCCCCCTCCTGCGACGTCCCAGCCTGGCCCAAACATAGTGTCTCGCGGATGGCAGCCCCCAGGGAGCCCACCAATGCCTTTTCGCACGGTACAGTGGCCCCCTGCTCCTCCTCACCATCAGAAGGGTCCAATTCCCCATCTGACAGATCCACGGGGGGTCCCTGTTACCACATAACCCCCTTCCGGCTCCGAATCCTCCTCAGAGGATGGGGAAGGGGTTGGACGATTCTTCGCCACCCCCCTACTACGGACCAATTCCGTCCGGGCGAGAAATTCCTCCAAAATTTAAGTCAGCTTGTCTAGTGGGACTACAGATCCCAGCTCCGAAGGAGCCTCCGCAGAGACTTCCGGGACAGACACTCCCGGTTCAGCCGCCATTGCACCACCCCCTGGAACACCTGTGAGGCCCACAGGCCGCACGCCCGCCACAAGGCCACCCCTCAGCATCCCGGAAATGCACAGGAGGACCGGCACCGCGCCGCTGCCAGCACCCCAGGGAGAAGCCAGCTATACTTGCTGAAAAGCCTGCCGTATCTGCCTCACTGCTGCTGCTGGGAGCTCCCCCACACGTGCCGACCGCGCCGTCCAGACTGAGGAAACGGCGCTAAAGCACATGCTATTTGCCCATCAGGAGACCAACCAAAAATGGCCGCCGAGCGATCACTAAAGGCCAAAACCATCACAAAAATGGCTGTGGCTCCAGCAAAATGGCGGCCGGTACCAAAAAAATGGCGGCGATGGCCAGGGGACCCAGGACAGCAGCAACGGAGGCAGGAGGGGGGGGGGGGGGGGGGGTGAGAGGGAAGACCAGAACCACCTACACCCAGACAATATTATTATTATACAGGACAGTTCAGTTTGCACAGCGCTTTACAATATTAGGGCAGACACTACAATTACAATAATCAAAGGGCCCTGCTCGTTAGAGCTTACAATCTAGGAGGGAGGGTTAAATGATACGAAAGGGCAATAATTGTGGTGGATGAACCGATTGAGAAAATAAAAAGTGTAGTTGTTAGGGTGGTGGCAGGATATGCTTCCCTGAAGAGAAAATTTTTCAGGGATCGCCTGAAGGTGGATAGATTTAGGGAGTTCCAGAGGATGGGAGAGGCTCGGGAGAAGTCTTGGAGGCAAGTATGAGATGAGGTGATGAGGGAGCTGGAGAGCAGGAGGTCTTGGGAGGAGCGAAGAGGACGGTTAGGTTGATATTTTGATACTAGGCTGGTGATGTAGCTGGGAGCAGAGTTGCGGATGGCTTTGTAGCACACTGTTAGCATTTTGAATTTAATTTGTTGGGTGAGTGGCAGCCAATGGAGGGAATGGCAGAGAGGGGTGGCAGACGCTGAATGTTTTGTAAGGTGGATGAGTGTGGCAGCGGCATTCATGATGTACTGGAGGGGGGATAGTCTTTGTGGCTTTGTGGTTTCATTGGTTAGGAAGGGACGTATTTTAGAGATGTTGCAGAGGTTGAGGCAGCAAACCTTAGAAAGTGATTGGATGTGGAGCCAAAAGGAGAGTTCAGAATCCAGGATAACACCAAACACCCTAACATGTGGGGATGGGTGGATGGTTGTGCCATTGCTCTTGACAGAGAAGTCAGGGGAAACGGCACGTGGGGGAGGAAATAAATGGATTTTATTATAACTTACCGTAAAATCCTTTTCTCTGAGTTCACTGAGAGACGCAGCTCTTCATAACACGTGGGGTTTTATGTCGTCCTATCAGGAGTGACTAGGCAAAACAAAAATAAAAAGCAACAGGGATAGGCTAGCCCCTCCCAGGGGGCCGTCCACATCTGAGCATAAAACCCCCTGCTGGCCAATGGCATTCAGTTCGTAACAAGCAGTACAAACATAATCAGAGGGGTGGGAGCTGCGTCTGTCAGTGAACTCAGAGAAAAGGATTTTACGGTAAGTTATAATAAAATCCATTTTTCTCTTACGTTCACTGACAGACACAGCTCTTCATAACACGTGGGGACGTCCCAAAGCCGTGTCAAACTAGAGAGGTGGGTGAAACTACAACAACTGTACCCAACAGAACCCTCTCGGAAGGCGCCAGACGCACCTACACTGCCGTCTGTAAAACTTTGCGGCCAAAAGCAGCATCCGCAGATGCCGAAACATCCACTTGTACTACTAGGTAAACGTGTGCACTGAGGCCCAAGTAGTCGCTTTGCACACCTGAGACACCGAAGCTTGGTGTCTGAACGTCCAGGAAGTACTAACTGACCTGGTCGAATGAGCCGTGACCGGAAAAGGGGGAACCTTGTCCCGAACCTCATACGCATGTGTCACGGTCTGCC
The DNA here is from genome assembly GCA_018402905.1 of Glandirana rugosa. Lineage (NCBI taxonomy): Eukaryota > Metazoa > Chordata > Amphibia > Anura > Ranidae > Glandirana > Glandirana rugosa. Next base: position 766,611 of record BLSH010249461.1, read on the forward strand.
TGATCCAACGGGAAATGGTAGCCGGCGAGGCTGCCGAGCCCTTTTTGGAGCGCTCGGGCAACACAAACGAGTCAGACTTCCGAAAGGAAGCTGTAGCACTCAAATACACCCGTAAGCTCCTCACGACATCCAAAGAATGCAACTCAAAATTCCTTAGGATGTTTGGTGCGAGGACACAATGAGGGAAGGACAATATCCTCATTCAAATGAAAAGAGGAGACCACCTTTGGAAGGAAAGAAGGTGGAAGTCGCAGCACCGCCTAGCCCTTATGAAGAATCAAGTACGGGGACTTGCAGGACAAGGCAGCCAATTCAGAGACCCGCCACGCGGATGTGACAGCCACTAAGAAGGCTACCTTCTGCGATAAGAGAGACAAGGGAATGTCCCTAATCTGCTCATATGGTGGTCTCAGAAGCACAGAGAGCACCAGATTTAAGTCCCACGGCGCCAAGGGCGGCCGAAACTGGGGAGCCACATGCCGTACCCCCTGTACAAATGTACGAATCAGTGAATGGCAAGCCAAAGGACGCTGAAAAAAAGACTGCCAAGGCCGGAATCTGGCCCTTGAGGTACTCAAGGCCAGGCTTTTGTCAAGGCCCCACTGCAGAAAAGTCAGCACCCTGGACACCACATAAGAGCGGGGGTTCCAACCCCCCGCAATATAGGCCTTCCAGGTCCTGTGATAAATCTTGCGCGAAGTGCACTTACGCTCCTTAAGCATAGAAGAAATCACTGAGTCAGCGACTCCCCGATCCCTCAGCACCTGGGCCTCAATAGCCAAGCCTTCAAAGCCAGCGAGGGTAAAGCAGGGTGCAAGATGGGACCTTGAGATAGCAGGTCTTCGCGAAGCGGAAGCCGCCAAGGGGCGTCCGCCACCATCCGAACCAGATCGGCGTACCAAGTGCGCCGAGGCCAATCGGGAGCAACCAGGATCGCCGGAATTCCTTCCGCCTCTGTCCTGCGCAGAACCCGTGGCAACAGCTTTAGGGGAGGGAAGACGTACAGCAGCCAATACTAACCCCAAGGAGCCACCAGCGCGTCCGTGGCAACCGCCAACGGATCTCTTGTTCTGCACACAAAGGTCTTCACCTTGTGATTGAACCTGGACGCCATGAAGTCCACCTCTGGTGTGCTCCACTTGCGGCAAATCTGGCAAAACACTTCCAGATGCAGGGACCATTCCCCTTGGTCCATAGTTTGGCGACTGAGAAAGTCCGCCTGACAGTTTTCCACTCCTGGAATGTAAATGGCGGAGATCGCTGGAACATGACGTTCCGCCCAGCGGAGAATCAGAGCAGCCTCCGCGGAGCTTCTTGTCCCACCTTGATGGTTCACGTATGCCACGGCCGTGGCATTGTCCGACTGAACCCGGACAGGGAGACCCCGCAACCTTGTCGACCAACGGGACAAGCAGAGCCTGATCGCTCTCAGTTCCAACACATTTATCGGAAGTCGAGCTTCCTGAGCCAACCACCGGCCCTGGGCAGACAACCGACCCAGCACCCGTCCCCAGCCAGACAGGCTGGCATCCGTCGTTACTATCGACCAGTTGAGGGGAAGAAAGGATTTCCCTAGCGTTAGAGCTGGGGCCCAAAGCCACCAAGTCAATGAACTCCGGGTCTGATGATCCAAGCAGATCAGTTTGTCCAGGGATAGAGGAGATTTGTCCCATTGCAACAGAATCGCCTTCTGTAGGAGCCGAGTGTGGCTCTGGGCGTACGGTATTGCCTCGAAGGACGATACCATGAGCCCCAACACCCTCATGCAGAACCGTAGGGATGACCTCCGGAGCGACAGCAGGGTCCATACCGCCGCCTGTAACCCCAATAACTTGTCGGGAGGCAAGAACACCTTCGCCTGCACTGTGTCCAGAATCAGACCCAGGTACTCCAGGCGACAGGAAGGGGACAGCGAGGACTTCTGCAGGTTAATGAGAAAACCGAAGTCCCTCAAAGCGGACACCGTGATTCTCACGTCCTCCTCCAGTGACACAGCTGACTCCACTCTCAAGAGCAGGTCGTCGAGGTACGCCACCACCGCGATACCTCGCTGTCTCAGCAGCGCAAGGAGCAGAGCCAACACCTTGGTGAACACCCTGGGAGCAGAGGCCAGCCCGAAAGGAAGGGCCACAAACTGGTAGTGCAGGTCCCCCACTGCGAAACGCAGAAAGCGCGGATGGCTGAGACAGATGGGAATGTGCAGGTAGGCGTCCTTGATATCCAAGGACGCCATGAACTCTCCCTGGCGCAAGGCAGCCACGACCAAGCGAATGGACTCCATCTTGAACTTTTTTGCCTGCACAAAACAGTTCAGAGCCTTTTGGTCCAGCACCGGCCTGACACCGCCCTTTTTGGGCACCACAAAGAGGTTTGAGTAAAAAACGCAGAACCTCTCCTCCAGAGGAACTGGCACGAACACCCCCTGATCTGCAAGGGACTGGAAAACGCCCAAAAGCTCCTCCCGACGCCTCTGAGGGAGTCTCAAGTTTGAGGGAAAAAACCTGTCTGGGGGTAGAGTGCTGAACTCTATCCGGTACCCGGTGGACACCACTTCTAGTACCCACCGATCAGAGACACGAGCGGACCAACTGACCGCAAACTCCAGCAACCGGCCCCCCACCCGAGAGGCGGGCGGGGGCAACCCGTCATGCGGTGGAGGACTTATCCTCAGCCTTGCTGGGCTTACGCTGGAAAGTCCTTTTACCGGATCCAGCCAAGGTCTTACCGGGCTTGGAGCCCGTCCCTGCCGTGCCGGGGGCACGAAAAAAAAAAACTTCTGCCCAGAAGAAACAGGGCCCTGTCGGCGGCGATCATCCCGCCGCTTGGGCTCTGGGAGAAAAGGACTCTTCCCCCGTGAAACTCTTAATGAGTTCATCCAGCTGCGGTCCAAACAAACGACCCCCCTGAAAGGGGAGATCTGTGAGTCCCTTTTTTTAGACGCCTGGTCGGCCGACCAGGAACGCAGCCACAACACCCGCCTGATGACCACCGCAAAGGCGGAAATTTTGGATAGCATGGGCATGATATCCAACAGGGAATCACACAAGTAGTGTAGCCCCTCCACCAGGTGTTGAACCTTTTTCAATTCACCCTGCGCACAACTGCAACGCAGATTAGCGTGCACAGAGGTGGCGCACTCAAAAAGAGATTGAGCTGCCATAGCAGACGCCAGAGTTGGCCGCATGGCAGAACCTGCCACGAGAACAATTGCTTTTGACACCGACTCCGTACGCCGATCAGCCGCGTCCTTAAAGGAAGGCGAGCCCTCCAACGGAAGGGTCGCAGTCTTGTTCAGGCAGGCCACCGGCGGGTCCACCGAAGGGGAAGCCCAGCGCTTAGTGAAAACCTCCTCAAAAGGGATAGCGCACCGCAAAGCGTTTTGGCAGGGTGTCGCAGGGCCTGGCGAATGTTTGCGATCAGCGCCGCCACAATCACCTTGTTGCGCGCCACTGAGGCCCCCTGATCCTCCTCAGTATCCTGTGACCACTGAGGCCACTTCATGATCAGAATCCTCCCCCGAGGATACGCAGGGGAGTGGGCGCTTCTTGGGGGGCGCCGGAGCCGTGCCCACCCGGGGAAGGAATTCTGCAAAAAACGCCCATAATTGGTCCAAGGAGACCATGGGTTCCGGTGCCAAATGCTGCTCCACTGCCACCTCCACGGAGGGCCCTGCAGGGACTATAGCCGCAGCATCGCCTCCCTCAGCCACCATGCGATACCACCACCTCCGCCCGCAATCAGCCAATAAAGACCGGGAGGATTAAGCCCACCACCACCAGCACCCCAGGAAAGGCCAGCTATACTTGCTGCTTCTTCCGTAATGCCTGCACAGCCAGGACCTGTACCGCACGTGTGTCAGCCACGCTGTTCCAGAAGAAAAAGTAAAAACGTTTGCAGCACATTTTTAGAGAGGCCGCAGTACCACAAATAACCACTGGGGGCCGCCCAAGAGCAGTAAAAACCACATGGGCTACAAGAAAATGGGCGCTGCTCCTGTAAAAAAGTTCCCATCCACCACAAAATGGTGGCGGAACGGCGGTGTGCAATCTAGCGTTCACCGCCCTAGTGGTGAAAAACGAGCGGTACAGTCGGCGTACTTCCCAGTCTCCGCAAGGCGCGGCGCTGCGCAACGTGGAGGGGGGGCGGGGGGCAGCGCAACACCGCCTGGCGTACCCCTACTCAGGAAGGCTACCCACCAAATGCCCGGATGCCGCTCGCCGCGCCCCTGGGGCGGGGGTCCACTCACCACTCCGACGGGCGATGCGGGTAGCCACCCGTAGCAGACTTTCCCCCCCACACGGAGAAGAATTGCTGCTGGCCAGGCCACTGGAGAGGCATGCGCCAAACCTTGGGCACAAGTGGGGTTAACCACTGGCCGCCCGCACAGAACGGGCCCTGCGCGGCATGACCCCGCTTAGGCCAGGGTAGCTCGCCAGGTGGTGGCCGGGCTGGGGAAAGGTTTGGATTCGTGATATCCACTCTATGCCACCAGCCGGCTTCTTGATAGCAGTCTTCATAGGAAAAACTTCAGCAAAAAAACTCAGGTCCCAGAGGGAACCCAGTCCACGCCTTTGCACTAGGCAAACAAAACTGAATGCCATTGGCCAGCAGGGGGTTTTATGCTCAAGTGTGGACGGCCCCCTGGGAGGGGCTAGCCTATCCCTGTTGCTTTTATTTCTGTTTTGCCTAGTCACTCCTGATAGGACGACATAAAACCCCACGTGTTATGAAGAGCTGCGTCTGTCAGGGAACGTAAGAGAAATTAGTTTGGTTTTGGACAAGTTGAGTTTGAGGAAGTGGTGTGACATCCAGGCAGATATGTCCGTTAATAAGTTAGTGATGCGGGAGGAGATTGATGGAGTGAGTTATCAGCCGGCCCAGGGAAGAGGTGTATATTGAAAATAAGAGAGGTCCAAGAACAGAACCTTGGGGGACCCCAACAGAGAAAGGAAGAGGAGAGGAGGAGGTAGAATTGTACGTGACATTGAAGGTGCGATGGGATAGGTAGGACGAGACCCCCTGAAGAACACAGTCATGGAGACCGAGGGAGTAGTCGACAGTATTGAAGGCAGCCGAAAGGTCAAGGAGTAGGAGTACAGAGTAGCGTCCATTGGTTTTAGCGGTTAGTAGGTCATTTGTGAGAAGGGCAGTTTCCGTGGAGTGTTGAAGGCGAAATCCAGATTGAAGGGGGTCAAGAAGGTTATTCTTAACAAGGTGGTCACTCAGTTGGTTGTAGACTAGGAGTTTGAGGAGTTTGGAGGAAAAGGGGAGGGCGTAGATTGTTAAGATCGGTAGGGTCCAGGGATGGCTTTATGAGTATGGGGGTGACCAATGCATGTTTTAAAGCATTGGGGAAGATGCCAGAAGAGAGGGAGAGATTGAAGATGTGAGTTAGAGAGTGCAGGATAGAGTCAGAGGGTGAACGTAGTATTTGAGAGGGAATAGGGTCCAGTGGACAGGTGGTTAGGTGGGCGTTAGAAAGGAGTTTAGCAACCTCGTTTATAGTAGCAGATTTGAATAAGGATAGTGTCGATTGTGCTTGTTGACATGGGGCGTTAACTGGGGAAGATGCCTTTAGAGTGGATATTTCATCACAAATTGTGTCAATCTTGCTTTTGAAGTGATTAGCAATCTCCTGGGCAGTGAGTGTGTTAGTGGGCGTAAGTGGTAGAGGATGACGTAGGGAGTTGAAGGTAGAGAAGAGTTGACAGGGACTGGATGAGGTGTTAATAAGAGTGGTAAAATAGGTCTGTTTGGCAGTGTGGAGGAGAGAATTGTATTTATTGGAGGGCAGATTTGTATTGGTTGAAGTCTTTGAGAGACTTTGTCTTGTGCCACAGACGCTCAAGAGCACGGCTACGCTTTGAGATTTCTGGTGTCGTCTGTTTGCCAGGGTTGTAGGGGTCGAGGCCTGAGTTTGTGTGTGGTGAGGGGAGCTAGCTATTATTATTTATTTTATTTTCTATTACTAGTAATGGCGGTGATCTACGATTTTTAGCAGGACTAGGATATTGGGGCTGACAGATCTGACCTTTTTGACACTTTTTTGGGACCACTAACATTTATACAGTGATCAGAGCTAAAATTAGCCACTGATTACTGTATAAATGTCATTGGTAGTGAAGGGGTTAACACTAGGGGGCAATCAAGGGGTTAAGTGTGTTCCCTAGGTAGGTGTTTCTAACTGGGGGGAGTGTAGTGACTGGGGGTGGAGAGAGAAAGCTGCTCCCGATCACTGGGAGCAGCAGATCTCTCTCTCCACCTCACTGTCAGGAGATCCATTTGTTTCCATGAACGGATCCCCGTTCTGGCTCTGAGGAGCATCGTGGGTAACCTGCAGTCTCTTAAAGCGCCGCAGTACATCTACGGCGATTTGCGCAATAGAGCCCACCTGCCACCGTCAAACGACTGCAACTGGTCGGCAAGTGGTTAAGCAACGCATCGGTGATTAAATACCCCCAAAAGAAAGCTCTATTTGTGTGAAAAAAAAAAAAAAAAACGATAAAAAGCTCATATGGGTACACTGTAGCATGACCTCACAATTGTCAAAGTGGGACAGCACTGAAGGCTAAAAATTGGCCTGGGCAGGAAGAGCAGTAAGCAAGTGGTTAAAGTTCATGTGCGTGTAAAGGCAGGTGTCCCAATACTTATGACAATAGAGTGCATGGGGCCTGGCTTGATTTTTGGCCCATTCCAGCTAAATTGGCTAAGGTGGCTAAGGTGGCACCCCCCACTCCACAAACATTAAGGTGTCGTTCACATTTCCTCACTCATGCAGTTTTCCTTGTGTTTTATGTTCTTTAACCGCTTAAACGCTGTCGTTATACGGCAGCTGGTCGGCTCTCCTGCGCGAATCGGCAAAGCTGTATGGTGGCGTGCGCTCGCTCCCACTGCAGAACGGGGATCTGCCTATGTAAACAAGGCAGAACCCTGTTCTGACAAATGACATGACAGATCTGTTCCCAGTCATCGGGAACAGTGATCTCTGTCATGTCCCAGTGAGCCCATCCCCCTACAGTTAGTACACACCTAGGAAACACACTTAACCACTTGTTCGCACCCTAGTGTTTATCCCATTCCCTGCTAGTGTCATTTTTACATTGATCACTGCAGTTTTATAGCACTGATCAATGTAATAAAGTCATATAGAAGAAGAATATATATCGGCCCAAAATGACGTAATGAAATTGTATGTATATATGAATGATATGGCATGAATGATAACACAAAAATATTTCTCTCTCATGGTTAGTGTTTGGCTGAAGCCATTTAGTATCAACTGTGTTTACTCTTTTTATATTATGACAAAAGAAACTACCCAAATGACCCTGATCAAAAGTTTACATACCCTGGTGATTTTGGCTTGATAAAATGCACATAAGTTGACACAAAGGGATTTGAATGGCTATTAACCACTTCAGCCCCGGAGGGATTTCCCACTGTAGGACCAGAGCACTTTTTGCGATTCGGCACTGCGTCGCTTTAACTGACAATTGCACGGCCGTGCAACGTTGTACCCAAACGAAATTTGTGTCTTTTTTTCCCACAAATAGAGCTTTCTTTTGGTGGTATTTGATCACTTCTGCGTCACTTCTGATCACCGCTATAAACAAAAAAAGATCGACAATTTTGCAAAAAAAAAAAAAAATCATGTTTTACCTTTTGCTAAAATACAAATCCAAAAAAACAAAAATAAAAAACAAAAATGTATTTATCGGTTTTGGCCGATTTATATTCTTCCTCATATTTTTGGTACAAAAAAAAAAACGCAATCGGCGTTTGATTGGTTTGCGCAAAAGTTGCCACGTTTACAAACCATTAGAATTAATTTCTGGTGTTTTTACTTTTTTTTTATACTAGTAATGGCGGCGATCTGCGATTTTTATTGGGACTTTGATATTGGGGCGGACATGTCGGACATTTTTGATACTTTTTTGGGACCAATGACATTTATACAGCGATCAGAAATTTAAATATCCACTGATTACTGTATAAATGTCATTGGCAGTGAAGGGGTTAACCTGCAGGGGGCAAGGAAGGGGTTAACTGTGTTCCCTAAGCGTGTTCTAACTGTGAGGGGGCTGGGCTGCTAAAAGCAAAAGAATTGTCAAAGGATCTGCGGGGAAAAAGGTAGTTGAAATGTATAACAGGAAAGGGATTAAAAACATATCCAAGGAATTGAGAAAGTAAAATTAGCAGTGTTCAAACTCTAATCAAGAAGTGCAAAACGAGGGGTTCTGTTGAAACCAAACCACGGTCCGGTGAACCAACTAAAATTTCAGCCACAACTGCCAGGAAAATTGTTCGGAATGCAAAGAAAAACCCACAAATAACTTCAGGACTCTCTGAAAACATCTGGTGTGGCTGTTTCAAGATGCCCAATAAGGAGGCACTTGAAGAAAGATGGGCTGCATGGTTGAGTCGCCAGAAGAAAGCCATTACTACACAAATGCCACAAAGTATCCTGCTTACAATGCGCCAAACAGCACAGAGACAAGCCTCAAACCTTCTGACATAAAGTCATTTGGAGTGTTTAGAACAAAATTGAGCTTTTTGGTCACAACCATAAAACGCTACATTTGGAGGAAGTCAACAAGGCCTGTGAAACATGAAGATGGATTGCTTATGTTCTGGGAATGTGTGAGCTACAAAGGCACTGGAAATTTGGTCAAAATTGATGGCAAGGTGAATGCAGTACTTTATCAAAAAATATGGCCAAGAAATCATAAATTCTGCCAGGGTATGTAATATTTCGAGCACAACTGTATATATACATATGTGTGTGTGTGCGCGTATGTATGTATGTATGTATGTATGTATGTATGTATGTATGTATGTATGTATGTATATATATATATATATATATATATATATATATATATATATATATATATATATATATATATTATTTTTTTTTAGGATATGTAGTACAGTAAGAAAAAAAAAGTGTTTTTTTTTTTTTTTTTTTTTAATTGTCACTCTGTTTATAGCGCATAAAATAAAAACCGCAGAGGTGATTTCGCAATTGCCAGTCAAAGTGATGCAGTGCCGTATCGCAAAAAATGGCCTGGTCATTATGAGTGTTGCGGGGGGCAAATCTTTCCGGGGCTGAAGTGGTTAATGTGCGTTTGACATGCATTTTCATGCACTGTGATAGACTGGATAGATGGGCCACATGGTCAGGTAACTGCATATAATAAATCGGGAATTCAATTTCATTCAATTTTTACAACACAATGCAACACACAGATGTGAACAGCCTCATTGGAATCCATAAATATTATGCCCCATGCACACAGGACATTAAAAGAACGTCCTAAAAGCAGTAGCTTTCAGTGAATTTTTTCAGCTTTTCTGAGCGTTTTTGCAACAGTGTTTTGAGTGGTTTTTTTTTGTTTTTTTTCAATGGATCCAAAAACGTACAAAAACATTGGTGAGCCACGTTTTTGCGCGTTAGAGCGTTTTTACAGCTGAAAAAGGTCTCTCCAAACCCACCAGTCTTGGGGGTTTTTTTACAGCTCAAAAACGTCACCGCTCAAAACAGTTGATAAACAGCCTATGTGTGCATGAACACATAGGATAACATGATGGGGAGTTTAATGACTGTAGAAAAAAACGTCATGAGGCCTTAATCACATACGTTTTATGTGCTGTAAAACGCACATAAAGTGTTTGAAAAACGCACCTTCTATTGTAGTCAATGGAAACGCACCACTTATTTTTAAAATCACATTTTTTTGAGCAATGAGTCCTTTTTTTCTCAGATGACCAGGGATGGAAATGCATGCAAAATGCATTACGTGCTGTGTTAAATTTTAATGCAACTCATTCAAAATGCGCTAAAACGTGATATGAATTTTGTGTTTTACAGCGAATCAGTGTGAACAGGCTGTTAGATTGTAAGCTCCTGCACAACAAGAAGTTTACTGTACAAACTAAGGTCTGTTGGCATGGATCAAAGGGTGAGCACATGGATTGAAAACTGGCTATGAGCATGAGCCCAGAGGGTGGTGATAAATGGGGAATACTCAGAATGGTCTGGTGTGGAAAGTGGGGCCCCCCAGGGTTCTGTCCTGGGAATAATCCGATTTAATTTATTGATAAACGATCTGGAGGATGGGATAAACAGCTCAATTTTAGTTTTTGCAGATGATACAAAGCTAAGCAGGGCAATAACTTCCACGCAAGATGTGGAAACCTTGCAAGAAGAGCTAAACAAATTAATGGGGTGGGCAACTACATGGCAAATGAGGTTTAATGTTGGAACATGTAAAATAATGCATTTGGGTGCCAAAACTATGAATGCAGGATACTCTCTAGGAGAACCTTTGGGGGATTACTAGGATGGAAAAGGACATGGGGGTCCTAGTAGATGACAGGCTCAGCAATGGCATGCAATGCCAGGCTGATGCAAGCAAAGCCAACAGGATATTGGCATGCATTAAAAAGGGGATTAACTCCAGAGATAAAACAATAATGCTCCCACTATACAAGACTCTGGTCTGGCCGCATCTTGAGTATGCCATCCAATTCTGGGCACCAGTCCGCAGATGCGATGTGCTGGAACTGGAGAGGGTCCAGAGAAAGGCAACAAAATGAATAAAGGGACTGGAGGATGTCAGCTATGGGGAATGTCTATAAGCATTGAACTTGTTCTCTCTGGAGAAAAGACGCTTGAGAGGGGATATGATTTCAATGTACAAATACCTTACTGGTGACCCCACAATAGGGGAAAAGCTTTTCCGTGAATGGAAATTTAAAAAGACACGCGACCATTCACTAAAATTAGAAGAAAAGCGGTTTAACCTTAGACTGCGTAGAGGGTTCTTTACTGTAAGAGCGGTAAGGATGTGGAATTCTCTTCCACAAGCAGTGGTTTCATTGGGGAGCATCGATAATTTCAAAAAATTGTTATTTGGGTACCTTAACGACCACAATATACAATGTACTATTAACATATAAAGCACACACACAGGTTGGACTGGATGGACTTGTGTCTTTTTCCAACCTTACGAACTATGTAAATAGTCTTTGCCATTTTTCAATAGGGATGGGCAAATGGTTCAGCCCGAGCATGGATTTGGGCCGAACATTGGTTGTTTGCATGTTCGCTGAACACCCAAATTATCGGGGCTTTCTACCGTTTGTTCGGCCCACCGAACGACCACAATGCACTGCGTCGCCGCACAGTGCATTGAAAGCCCTGATTGGATGAAGCAATGAAAGCTTTGCCCAATCAGGGCACAGAGCACTGTCAGAGCCATGATTGGACGAAGCAATGAAAGCTTTGCCCAATCAGGGCACAGAGCACTGTCAGAGCCATGATTGGACACTGTCATGATGACTCTATCCAATCATGGCTCATTGCTCTTAGTCCCGCCCCACACTATAAAAGTATTCTTTCAATAGCGGCTATTTTTAATGTGATATCGGCGTGGAGAGTGATAGAATAGGGCTCTGTTCAGAGCTCCTAGACAGTTAGTGTGCTATTGTGATTCTATCGTCAGTGTAGAACAGGGCTTGACAAATTTGCCTTGAATCTAGGCGCCAGCTAAAAAAGTTAGGAGCCAGTTTTTTATAGCGTAGTGTTGGGTTGTCAGCGCC
>BLSH010249461.1:778224-799865 GCA_018402905.1 Glandirana rugosa
GGGAAAGAGTGTAATCACCGAATTTTAATTTATAAGTCACAAAAGACGATCTTTTACTGAATCTTGGGGGTTTGTAATATATAATAAAAAATCGTCTCTGGGATCTCTTATTTTACCGCCAACGACGTTATAAAATACAGTGTACCATAAACGCGTCACCAGAAAGTTCGCGTTAAAAAACCTTTTTTATGTGAAACTACTTATTTTTTTTGATTTGTCATTTCAATCGGGTAAAAAAAAAAAAAAAAAAAACCATATTACACTGTCTACTACAGTGTGGCACTCTTTGCACTGGAAATAAGATTCGTTGTTTTAACACTATTTCGGGACTCATGGTAGTTGTTAATGGTGAGATACACGTCGACCCGAGGTCATAAAGTACCACTGGTCTTTGGGTGGTCTCGTTACTTTTCAGTGGCACCCCCTGTGTGTACATGCGTCCTTCAAATACTGGAGCCCAGCTGCACATAGAGTGGTAATTGTTGATGGTACTCAGGGCTTTATCACAATTTTGTTGCTTAGAATAAAGGTCACGTTTCTCACGGTGTGACATCATCTGTCACATTATACCAAAAAAAAAAAAAAAAAAAATGGGCTAACTTTACTGTTTAGTTTTTTTTATTCATCAAAGTGTATTTTTTCCAAAAAATTGCGCTTGAAAGACCACTGCGCAAATACCATGTGACATAAAATATTGCAGCAACCGCCATTTTATTCTCTAGGGTCTCTGCTAAAAAATAATATATAATGTTTGGGGGTTCTAAGTCATTTTCTAGCAGAAAACACTGAATATTTAATTTTAAGCCACTAATGTGAGAAAGGGTTTAGTCTTTAAATGGTTAAACTTTCCTGATAGCCCGGAGATAATTGCTTTGAAAGAACCATAAGATACATTGTTGTGTTTCTTCTAACTCTCAACAACTATTCCAGGCAGCCAGCCAAGTTTAACAGCTGTTAGATTAAGCCAAGAACGGCTCTCTGCTCTCGCTGAATCTGACACTGAATCCGACACGCTGTTTTAACACAGATAGAAGGAACGGCTGTCACTCGCCAGGACGCGATTTCTGGTCGCCATGGCGACCTGGCGCCCGGGGTTTGTCGAGGCCTGGTGTAGAATATCAGTTCAGTGTGAATCTAGGGATAGTTCAGTCAGTGTGAGTGTAGTGACCGTTCAATGTCGTATATTTCAGTGCGTTAATGCAAGTTTAACACCGTATGTTTCTGTGTTTGTGCACATTTAAACGCAGTATGTTTGTGTAAGTTTAACGCAGTATATTGCAGTGTGTCAGTGCAGTTTTACTTCAGTATATTATAGTGTATCAGTGAAGTGTGCCTGTGTAGTGAGTACTCAAGTTAAAGTGCACCAAAAACACTTTCCATTGATTATAGTGCATCCACGTACACATTTCCACATCTTTGTTACATTTTGTTAAAAACACCCCCCCCCCAATCATATCTGGGAGGACAACAAGGAGAGGCAGATGTTCCCATGGTGCAGGGGCCAACAGCGTATGTGTTCATAGGCAAAGGTGGACATGGTCAGTCCTCAGGCAGGGCATCATTTCTCCTGGTTAGTGATGTTGCTTGTGCAATCCAGCCACAGCATACAGAGGAGGTGGACTGGCTTACTAAACCATCCTCATCCTCCGTCACCCAAGCAGAGACTAGTGTGCATATCACTGAAGGCCAAATCTGCCTCCTTATCAACAGCTATTCTTACCATAGCCCCAGCATCAGGCATGGAGGACGCAGCTGAGTTATTTTAACACAGTGTCAGATGATGAGGTGACGTCACCTGACGCGACTTGGGTACCAGATAGCACAGAGGAGGAAAGTGAGGGTGAGGCACAACCCCAACGAGGTAGCCATCATGGAAGAGTAGAGAGGAGCTACCCTATTCCATCACATTGTTGAGCTGTTATCTCCTGGCCCACAGCTCAGCTGTCTGTCCTTTTTAAGCACATGTGCAGCCAATCGCACTTTTGCAATTTGCAAACTTTGTCTCAAGCACATCAAGCATGGCAAAAACACCAGCCATTTGGGTACCACATGCTTGACAAGGCATTTGACCTCCCACCACTCAGCCCATTGGCAAGAGCACCTGAAAGCCACACAAAAGGGGTGCAAATCTGTTCCTCCTCCTTACTTACCTCAGTCTGCCCCCGCTATACCTCATGACCTCTCAGCAGCCTCCACTGACAGCGATGATGGTATAGCGCAGGGTGCCCCAGGTCCTTGCAGCACATCACCTGTAGACTATAGCCAGCAAATTTCTCTGCCCCATCTGCTGCAGCAAAAAATGAAATACAGTCACTGCCACCACATGCCCAGGGTCTAAATGCAAGCTCGTCAAAGCTGCTGACTCTACAACTTATGTGTTTCCGTCTGGTGGATTTTGCCCCCTTCTGTGAATTTGCAGAATGTGCTGTACCACAATAGCAGGTTCCCATTTGCTATTTCTTTTAATGCAAGGCCATTCCAGCTCTGTACCATCATGTGGAAGGCAATGTTGTGGTATCGTTGGACAAGGCAGTCAGTCGCAAAGTCTACTTTACTGCTAACACGTGGTCCAGCAAGCATGGTTAGGGACGATATATTTAGTTTACAGCACACTGGGCAACTCTACTTGCAACTTGGAAGGATGCAGGACAGGGCTCAGTGCTGCAGCTAGTTGTGCCCCCACGTCCATACAGCTAGTGGTGATGATGCAAGATTTGTCAGCTCTACCCCTCCCTCCATGCCCTCTGCTGAATTGACCTATGAACCACAAGCTTTTAAGGGGCTATTCAATGAGTCAGGCTAAAAAGGTGCCATGCAGTGCTTCAGCTGGTGTGTCTAGGGGACAGGAACCACACTGGAGCAGAGATTCTTGTAGTTCTGCAGGGGCAGGCCCAGGAATGGTGGTGTGCAATAATCACACAAACCTTCTATCCACCCTTAGACAAGGAAAGTTGACACAGGTGCCATGTCTGGCACATGTCCTCAATCTGGTGGTACAACATTTCCTAAATAGGTTCCGGTACCCAGGGTTATAAGACCTGCTAAAGCAGGCCAGAAGAGTCTGTAGCCATTTCAGGCGGTCATACACAGCCAGTGCTCAGTTGGCTGAAATTCAGCAGGAATTCCACCTTGACGTAAGCTGCCTGATTTGTGACATGCCCACCAGGTGGAACTCGACTTTGGCAATGCTGCAGCAGCTGCACATGCAGCCGAGGGCTGTCAATGAGTACCTGTGTGAATATGGCAAAACGACAGGCTCAGGCCAACTAGTCTTTTTTCCCCACGCCAACGGCTGCTCATAAAGGAAGAATGCACGGTACTGTCACCATTGGAGGCAACAAAGATGGTGAGCCGTAACAATGCATGCATCAGTGACACAATCCCTGTTGTGTTCCTGCTGGAGCAGACTCTGCATGGCATTATGAACAGGGCCCTCGAGGCAGAGCAGGACTTCCTTTCCCCTCAAGGCCCACTTTATGCAGACACCATTGTTCCTACGCCACAGAACACACAAGACGGAGGAGGATTCTGGCAGTTTTGGAGGCACTGAAGCAGTGGAAGACATACATTAAACAGTAAGAGATGGTTTTCCATCCCCAGAACCCTTGGGAGTAGTATGTGGCTGGGAGGAGGCAGTTCCAGATCCTCCGGGGCCCCCCCTGAGGAGTCTGCTTCTCATGTCTCCGCAAATTTACGGTGCATGGGTTCCCTCATGCTTCAAAGCCTGCGAAAGGACCAAAGAACACATGGCATAAAGGAGAAGGATTACTACTGGTTGACAACCCTCCTTGACCACCATTACAAGGGGAAGTCTCAGAACTTATCCCATCCCCACAGAGTGTGCAGAAGATGAAATCTCTTTTGTCATGGAAAACTTCGTTTTGAGGCTTCTGTTGGTCAAGAGTGATGCATTTCACAATTTTTTTTAGTCCTCGCCACCCAAGGCTGTCAGCTTCCACATCCAATCGGCAGAGTCTGCATAACATGGTGGAAGATTATCTAGGGGCGAAAACAGAGATGGAGAGCTTTCCAATCGACGATCCGCTGGTTTACTTGGTTATGAGACTAGACCACTGGCCAGAACGTGCCCAGTATGCAATTGAGCTGCTGGGCTGCCCTGCCCAGCATCCATGTGGCTGGAGGTTTTGTTACTGATCATAGAACAAATCTGTTCACAGACTCCCTGGACCGTCTGACATTTATCAAAATGAATCAGTCCTGGATTACCAGCAGCTATGAAGCCCTGATGCCCATGTTGCCGATTAAGTGTTTTTGGGATGTGCTATCTCTACAGGACTTCTAGGCTGCCTAGCGTTGTGGGTGTTTATTTCATCTGGAAGAATGTTTTTGGTGTAGGTTTCATGGGCACAATCAACACAAATTTTTTCTCACTTGTTTGACAGGTGTAAATCACTGCAATTTTTGACAGCAAGGTCAATTCTTGCTTTCATCAAGAGTACATCTATAGGGTTACGGTGTGAAGGCGCCACCGATACCCAAAGACCAATTTTTCTGCACCTGTTACTTCTATCCAAAGTCTGTGGAAGAGACATCAGAATTTATCAAAAAAAAAAATCTCTAATCTTGTTCCCAGTGCACTACATTGTGGCCTCATCATACAGACTGGCTCCCCAAGCCGTTGCTTACAAAATAAGGAAAGCTTGCAGGGAAAGTAATTTTTTTGGCTTATAAATGCAATTATTGCTACAGCAGCTTCTATACACAGTACAGATGGGCCACTTTACTGGTAGGCTAATGAGACCCCCCAGGCACTATATTGAAAGGAATTTTTCATTTTTAGCTTTATTTTAAGCATCAATAAATCCCTGCTCATTTAAACATGACATTTTTACAAACTTCTTTTGCATTAAAACATGTCCCCCGGGGCAGTACCCGGATCCCCATAACCATTGTATGCCCAATTACTTGCATATAAGCCTTCAAAATGGGCACTTTTGATTTTTACAGTTCGGGTCCTATAGACTTCAATGGGGTTCGTTATTCGGTTCCGAACTTTCACGATGTTCGAAAGTTCTGGTGCGAACCGAGAAGGGGGTCATTCGGCCCATCCCTATAAAAAAAAATAATAATACACACACACATATATATTTTATATACATATAGAAGTAAATAGAAGAAGCAGACTATAATAAGTGAAGCTCCAGGCAGGGCAGTGTATACAGGTGTTCAGGCAGTCTCATTGGTTGGTAAAGCAGATGAGGAGAGGGCACTCTATGTGGAGGCGAGGAGAGGGCACTCTATGTGGAGGCGAGGAGAGGGCACTCTATGTGGAGGCGAGGAGAGGGCACTCTATGTGGAGGCGAGGAGAGGGCACTCTATGTGGAGGCGAGGAGAGGGCAGAGTGTGGAGGTGAGGAGAGGGCAGAGTGTGGAGGTGAAGAGAGGGCACTGTATGTGGAGGTGAAGAGAGGGCACTGTATGTGGAGGTGAGGAGAGGGCACTGTATGTGGAGGTGAGGAGAAGGCACTATATGTGGAGGTGAGGAGAGGGCACTATATGTGGAGGTGAGGAGAGGGCAGAGTGTGGAGGTCCCACATGTCCCAGAGCTCCCCGCAGTGACTCACCACATTCCTCCAGGTTCCAGGCGAAGTCAGACTCGGGGTCCCTGTGACTGCAGCCCCCCGCATGTCTGCTCAGGTCCGGGTTGAAGAGTGGAGAGGACTGGTGCAGGCTGCTCTCTCCCCCTCCCCCGCTCCCAGACACCCTGGGTCCCTCGGCCACTAGTAGCAGCAAAGCGCATAGCGAACCCAAGCCAGGTGCCATCATCTTCCCCCCCTCACCGTACACTTGTGTGTACACACACCACCCTAAGCCACGCCCGCCGCTTTTCTGCCGCAAGGCGCTCCTGGGACATGTAGTCTACACCGAGGCGTTTGCCCAGTCAGGTCCGCGCCTGTCATACTACGATTCCCGTGAGCCTTCGCGGTTCATTCAGAAAGCAGGAAGTGGAGGAGAAGGTGCGTGCTGTCAGATCAGGAGAGGCTGAAGCTTTTGGGCCAGTAAAGGTGGGTGTGTCGGGGCTCAGCCGCTCGGCTACTGTCAAAGTTTCTTATATTAGACTTAGATCTTTTAATTAGATGTCATAAATTAAGAGCTCCGTGCCTATTGTCTTCATATATTTATATCATGGATTGTATTGGGCATTTCCACAACAGCCAAGTGATTTGTGGGTGAAAGGGTAAGAGGAATATTTTCTGTATGACTCCCTGCACATATTTTGAAGGTCACATCTGACTGTGATTGTAAACATATTTTTTAAATAACAAACTTGTTATACTTACCTGCCCTGTGGAGTGGTTTGCACAGAGTAGCTCAGATTCCTCCCCCCTGCTGAGTGCCCCAATAGCAAGCCACGCATAGTGGCGCAGTCATGCGTGCTCGCTCCCTGTTATGTCCATTGACATAGAGAGCCGGTGTTCTGCCCATATACCAAACCCCGCAGAATACCAAGCCAAGTGATGAGAAATCAGCTGTCTCGTAAAACCGCCTGCACTGCGCATGCGAAAAGCATTCTATTTCCCTTCTTAGGCTGACGTTGGTGCACAGAGGATTTTCACTGTCAAATTTCTCAACTGACTTAGCGCTCGGTTCACACAGGGGCGACTCCGACTTAAGTCACCCCAGGTCACTTGACACAAGAAATCCAATTGAAGTGAATGAGAGCCGTCTTTATGTACACTACTGAAGTCGCTCCAACTTCAAGGCAACTTCAGAAGAGATTCCTGTACTACTTGGAGGCGACTTCTATCCGACTTGTGCCCATAGAATTCAATGGAAGTCGCCTCCAAGCCAGGTCCCCCATCTAAACAGAAGCGACTTCACGGTGAAAAGAATAGAATTTATCTTAGGGCAACCCCCTCCCTCCCTTCTCTGATTGGCCACAGAAAAGTTGTCTGGCATGAAGTCGTGTTGTAAGTCGCCTCAAGTCGCTCTATAATTTCCCAAAGTTGCTCTGAAGTTGCTTACAAATCGCCTAGCAAAGTCAGTCGGATTGCCCCTGTGTGAACCGAGCCTGAGTGCGCATGCGCTGCAATAACACTTACGCAAAATTCATAACAGTCTAAATATCTACGCTGCCTAAAAATATAACTGCGCAGCCGTGACCTCAGTAGTGTAAACTAATAAATAATAATATCCTTTTTTTTAATCGCTGACGTTTATTCTGAAAATATAATTAATAATTTTAAAATATATATATATAAAAAAAAAAAATTATCCTTTTATTAATCATTGGCGTTTATTCATTGCAAGAAAAAGCAAAGTAAATTAAATGTAATTAGCATTTAATTTTCTTTGCTGTTTGATTGCAATGAATAAATGTCAGTGTATTATTTTTTCAATGTACATGAATTTGACTGCTGAGGTCACGGCTGCGCAGTTATATTTTTAGGCAGCGTAGATATTTATACTGTTACTCACAAATTTTGCGTACGTGTATTGCCGCGCATACGCACTAAGTCTGTTGAGGATATTGACACTGAAAATCCTCTGTGCACTGACGTCAGCCTATGAAGGGAAATACAATGCTTTGCACAAGCGCAGTGCGGGCGGTTCGACGATACAGCTGATTTCGCGTCACAGGAAGTGACGTGGGTTTGGTATTCTGCGGGGTTTGGTATATGGGCAAAACACCGGCCCTGCCCCCCACTCTCCCCTCACAGGCTGTGATTCACAGCAGCAGAGGAGCCAATCTGCTGCTGCTGCTGCTGCTGCTGCTGAGCCAATGAGGAGAGAGAGCTGCTGCTGTCCTGCACAGCGCTGGATCTAGATCAGGCTCAGGTAAGTATATGGAGGGTGGGATACTGCATACTCAAGATTTTTCACCTTAACCAGTTGACGCCTGAGCTACAGCCAAAAAACGACTACAGTCTGGGCTTAAATTGGCGGCAGGGCGTCCATGTACGTTCTCCCAGGAACACGCTCCCCACGTGCCCCGGGGGGAAAAACTGTGATGGCCGCCTCCCTATTACACAGCCAATCACAGATTGTTGTAAATGGCCAATCACAGCAGCCATTTACCACGTGATCGCCGCGTCCAATGAGAGATTATCTCAAATGTAAACGTATGAGACCATGACCCATCGAAGGCTCTCTCTCACAGAAACCATGTGAGATAGGAGAGCCATCTGTGTTTCGAGTGAGTGATCTACAACATTTTACAGTGCCCACCAGTGTCAGTGTCCATCAGTGCCATAGTGTCACAGTGCCCATCAGTTTCACAGTGTCATCAGTGCCCATATTGCCGTCAGTGCCACATATCAGTGTCGCAGTGCTATCAGTGCCATATTACCATCAGTTTCACACAGTGCCACATATCAGTGTCACAGTGCCATCAGTGTCACCTTGCCATCAGTGTCACACAGTGCCGTATATCAGTGCCATAATTGCCCACAGTGCTGTCAGTGCCATCAGTGTCACAGTTGCATAAGTGTCACACTGTGCCGCATATCAGTGCTGCCTCATCAGCGTCCATCAGTGTAGCTAATTGTGCTGCTTATTAGTGCACATCAGTGCGGGCTTATTAGCACCCATCCGTGCAGGCTTATCAGTACACAACTGTGCAGGCTCATCACCACCACCATGTCTAAAAATGTTATTTCAACTGAGGAGGCATACCATATTTTGAGTGTGGCCGACAAGAGCAACTGTGAGCTCTCTGTATCTGATTCTACTTCGCATTCTTACTCTGATTTCAATTACGAGCCAGTGCTAAGCAGTGGAACACTGATAGACTCAGAGGAGGAGGATAGTGTGCCCACCAAACAAAGGCGTGCTGGTGAGGAGGAGGCAGTGGCATCCACCAGCACCGCAGTGCCATCCACTAGTAGCGCAGTACCTTGGCAAGAAAGGCCAAGTACTAGTGGGGTGTCACCTCAGCCCCAAAGGGTTAGGACCCATGCCAGCCTTCCCAATGCCCTTCAGAAACACCCCGTGGCTTTCTCCTAACTGAGGAGCAGCTAACCTCCCCCCTTTCACTGCCCAGCCACGAGTCCAGGTGAACACTGAGAATTTTGCCCCAATAGATTTCTTTCATTTAATTTTTACAGAGGACCTGTTATCATCAATTGTGGCTCAGTGTAACCTGTACGCACCACAATTCATATTGAGTAACCCAACATCTTATTATTCCCTTTCCTATGAATGGAGTGACCTAACAGTGGAGGAGTTCAAGATTTTTTTGTGCCTTACATTTAATATGGGACTCAAAATTATTTTTCAGAAAAATTCTCCCAGTTATTTACCCCGAACCAACATGTATGCGTGGATGAGTCGCTTGTCCACTTTACTGGCAGGCTGGGCTTCGAGCAATTCGTTCCCAGCAAAAGGGCCTGATATGGGGTGAAAATTTATAAATTATGCGACCGAGTCACAGAGTACACATATGTATGGTGTATGAAGGGAAGGACACGAGCTGCATCACCCTGAATGCCCAGACTACATAGGATCAAGCAGGAAAGTCATTTGGGACCTCATATACCCACTCCTGGGAAAAAGGTTATCACCTATATGTAGATAACTTCTACACCAGTTTGCCCCTGTTCCGCAACCATAAGAAAGAATAGGAAGGGCTTCCCTCAAAGGCTTGTTAATATGAAGCTAAGAAGAGGGGAGTTGGCGGGTCTGCGCAATGTGGAAATTCTGGCTGTGAAGTGGAGCGACAGAAGGGAGGTCTACATGCAGTCTTCAATCCACAATAACACCTATGTGGAAATCCCCAGAAGGAATGGCCCAATCCAAAAACCAACATGTGTCCACGAATACAGTTCAATGTGATCAAATGCTCGAACCCTACCTTGCCACAAGACGAACATACCATTGGTATTTATCTTTTTAATTTGGCCATTTACTATTCTTATATAATCTACCACAACTCCACTGAAATACTCAAATCTTTCCTTGGCTACCAGGTCGAAATCATCACTGCCCTTATATTCCTCAATGGCCCACCAGAAAACATTCCATCAGATGTGATAAGCAGACTCTCCAAATGCCATTTTCCTGACAAAATCCCTCCCAGACCAACAGGCCAAAAACGTAAAAAAAAAATATACAGTGTGCTCCAGAGAAGGAGTTAGATGAGACGTCTCTTATAATTTTCCCCAGTGTCCTTCCCAACCAGGCCTCTGCATAGGTGACTATTTCTGCTGTTACCATACTTCTCTACATTATTAGTAAAGTATGGTAAATGTAATCCTCAATTCCTGCCATTTACCTTCGCACCCCTTATGCAACTGTATGCTGCTGAACTGACCCTGGCCTGTTATTCAACCACGCCTTTGCCTGCCGTCTAAACTGTACATACCTCTGCCTGCTCCGGAACTGGCACTGTTCTGTTATTCGACCACGCTTCTGCCTACCACTACTGTACATACCTCTGCCTGCTCCGGGACTGACTCTGGCTTGTTTTTTCGACCACGCTTCTGCTTACCGCCTCTGTACATAACTCTGCCTGCTCTGGAACTGACCCTGGACTGTTTGACCACGTTTTTTGACTGTCTCTTGGACTGATCTTTTACCCTGCTACTGGAGTATGGGATTCATAACACAGGAGTCTCGCATATGTGAGGGGCTCCAGATTTGTTTTTCTGGATAAAGAAAATTTTTTGGTTTTCTCATTCCCGGATTAGGCTCTGGAGAACGGAGGCTTCAAAGAGATTTGGGTGGGAGAAGCTTCTACCCCTTTCTCCATTCTGTCATGAAAGAGGCCCTTCTTCTGCCTGCTGCCTGTAGGACTTTTTGCCATCATGCCCCTGCCTGCCGCATGAACTGACCACACTTCTGCCTGCTACCTGTACTATGGACCATGTTACTGCCTACTACCAGGACCAATATTTTGGCACTGCTGACAATATCTCTACCTGGTCTGTATATGGACAGTATCCCTGCCTGCTGCCTGTACTGACTATGGACAGTATCCCTGCCTGCTGCCTGTACTAACTATTGACAGTATTCCTGCCTGCTGCCTGTACAATTCCGTTCGCTGTTGCTGACCAAGTCCCTGCCTGCTGCCTGGACCAGTGCTCTCCTCCTATGGATTACTGCACTACTTAAACCACAGGTAATCTTTTTTTGTTTACCCTTTGCGCATCAGAATGTATTTTGGGGTGTAATTCTTGGTATGTGCATGCTATGTGTCCCTAGAACACCTGACGGTGCTCCTTGCATGTTGGGCCTCTGTATGTGGCCAGGCTGTGTAAAAATCTCACACATACTCAGCAGGAGTAGCAGAATGTATTTTGGGGTGTAATTTTGCCATGTACATGCTATTTGTTGG
This sequence comes from Glandirana rugosa, assembly GCA_018402905.1. NCBI lineage: Eukaryota > Metazoa > Chordata > Amphibia > Anura > Ranidae > Glandirana > Glandirana rugosa. The sequence continues at coordinate 789,520 of BLSH010249461.1, forward strand.
AAATATCTTATAAATGGACAATTTTGTGTAAAAAAAAAAAAAAAACGCTTTTTCATTTTTTTTCCCGCATTTTCCAAAAACTTGTGGAAAAAAATGACTTGTTCAAAAGACTCACTATGCCTCATAGATTATACGTTGGGGTGTTTTCTTTCGAAAAAATGGGGTCATTTTGTGGGGTGTTTCCATTGTCCTGGTGCTCCAGGGCCTTCAAAAGTGTAATAGGTAGTCAACAAGTTAGATGTGTAATTTTTGCTCTTAGAACGCCTGCCCGGAGGTGCTCCCTGCATGTTGTGCCTCTCTATGTGGCTAGACTGAAAAAGACTTACACGTGTGGTATCGCCATACTCAGGGAGAGTAGCAGAATGTGTTTTGGGGGTGTAGTTGCAATTATGCATATGCCGTGTGAGAGAAATAACCTGTTAATATGATAATTTTGGGGGAAAAAAATCTTCATTTTGCAAAGAATTGTGGAGAAAAATTACAACTTCAAAAAACTCACCATGCCTCCTACTAAATAGCTTGGAATTTCTACTTTTCAAAGGGGGGGGGTCTTTTTTCTTTCCACGCTTGTGAGTGCCGGCTCACACAGGGGTGACTTGTCGGGCGACAAGTCGCGCTCCATGCAGTACAATGGAACAGTTCTAATAGGAGTGACTACTTTGGGGCAACTTCGGAGAGGCCAAACTCCCACGGCGTGCGCCTGGTGCTTACCGCCTTGTCCCTCAGGGCTGGAGCCGACTCCGCCCGCTAGGGCAGATCGGCCAGATCCACCGTGATGCCCCTCACAGGTCATGAATAGAGGCGGAGTCCGTCAATGAACTCAGAGAAAAGGATTTTACGGTAAGTCAAAAAATCCTATTATTTCTCCTACCAGCGGCACTAAGATGGCGGCTACACGTGGCACACAGCGGGCACACAGGAGGGCCCGGTGTCCCCCTCTACTTCAATGAGCTCTGACCTGTTTGCGGATATTCCACCAGACCTTCAGCTTGCTACTCACGACTCACCATCTTCTCCCATAAGTGTAAGAGCGGATGAGGAACTGAGGTCCCTGCTACGTGCACTGCCTACTAAGGCAGACATAGATAGATGGCCTTATAGGCTGCGTGGAGGCGGCGCACCGGAAAGAACTACAGTCGGTCAAATCGGATATCAAATCGCTGACTGAGAAAATCTCCGCTGGGGAAGGCTCTCTATCCTCCATTGAACACCGACTCAACCAGCTAGTCAGCACAACTGACACAAGCGGACACCGCCATCCATCTACAGCTGCAGATGGAGGAATTCAAAGACCGGAGCCGCCGGAAAAACATCCGGCTCCGGGGCATCCCAGAGGCGACAGGAGCTGAGGACCTGGCCACCACAGCCAAAGAAATCTTCCTCCGCATGACGGGAGAATCATTACCAGCCAGTTTGGAGTTCCACTGGATCCATAGAGCTTTGGCGCCCCGACCCTCCGGTCCGGAACAGCCCAGGGACGTGATTTGCTGGGCATAGATATACCCACAAGGAACTTATCCTCCACAAGGCTTGGGAAGCCAGTGAACCGGACTTCGGCAGTGAGGGTGCTGCCAGACCTGTCTAGAGCGACCCTCCAGCGCAGAGCAATAATCCGGCCAATCCTGGAACTGGCAAGGGAACAGGGTGTCACATACCGCTGGCGCTACCTGCTGGCGGTGACCTTCCGGAAGCTGCAGGGTTCTTACACCCTGCGTGTGCCTGAAGACTTACCTGGCCTCTTCACGTTCTTCACAGTGGACCCGATTCCGGTGTCTAATTGATTGGTGCCTCTTCCGCGCCCGACGGGTTGCCAGGTGACCTCCGCGTCTTGGAGTGCCTCCCAAACCCGGCCCCAGAGACCCCGTAGATGCTCCTGGCGATGCTCGGCAGACCCACAATGAGAAGACTAACTTGGGTCGCCTCAGGTATGTGTGCAGTGACTGTTGGTCTTAGACCTATATGAACATTTCTTAGGCTCCTAAAGCGTTATCCTCATGGACACTGGTGAGACTGAGCATTGGCCCCCTATTTGCAGATGCCCGGTGGGGGAACCATTCATTCATGGACTGTATGCTTTTTGTTTTGAGGGGGGGAACTCGCGCTCTGTGGTCTCCCATGGAGGGGGGGGGGGTTTCCTGATCCCTGGACAGACATCAGGGACAGAGCAAAGCATCGATAGGCATTTACCTTATTTGGCTTAGTGATTTGCCTGTCCATCATCCTTTTGATTACATCTCCTCCCACAATTTTTGGCAATGAGGCTACTGATTTGACAACTGGTAACTAGCAGATAATGTTTAAGATATACCTTTTCCAAGAGATGGAAATTGGTTGTGAATTTGTTGTGTGATCATAAGCCAAGAAACACTGAACCTTATGACTGTCAACTGTATATTAATGTCAATTTCTCTTGCTCCAATGCCCGGCAGTATCACAGAGATTTTTTGGAACAGTTATGCTCCCCCCCCCCCCACCTCACGTAGCGTGGCCTGCATGCCGCCTCCCCTCTGGTCCCTATGGTGCCCGCAGAGGTAGTAACATGCTGGCTACCCCCTTCTCCCTCTGGAGTTACAATGAGGATAGCACGCAGTTGCCACACTCCCGTATGAAAGAAGGGAACATGATTTTGATATACACTGTGGTAAAGCCCCTATGGAGGCACTCGTTGGGCCCTGGCCTTACTCCCCTGCGATGAGAAGCCGGTTATCCCTCCAATATCAGTACGGTATCCAGGACTAAGCCGTTAGAGTGGTGCTTTTCCCGGTGTAAGAGACATGACCAGCGGATCTGTATGTCCGGACTACTTCAGGATACTTTACAAGGACACCCTGCGGCCTGCTTCCAGGAATTGTAGATCCAGCTCACGGGGTACTATTGCGGCACTTTGAACCTGTGTGAGGGGAGCGGGAGGGGGGCTGTCCCTGATGCCGGGGGACCTTTTGGCTGTGGCTCTCCTCCGGAGGAGAGGTGTGACGGAGACTTCTCCTGGAATTGTTTTCCCTACTGCTGGCCAGCCCTGAACGAGACCCTATATATGCACTATACACAAGGGTGATAATGGTGGGATGCTTTTGTCTCCCAATTATATAAACTTTGCGATCTAGAGGAGACACCCTCCCAAATGCACCTGTATAGCATACCTACCTGGGCTCTGCTACTGGTGGGCAGGGTGGCCCGGTTCATCACCTACACCGCCACACACAGTATCCAGCTCTACGGACTACTGCAGCTTACTGCGGTAGGATTTCGACCGGGGGACAGGAGAAGCATATCAGTTTTGATTGGTAACTCCCCCACCCTTGGCTGAAGACTCAAAGTTGCCCATGGGCATGTTCAAACCGTTGATTACTCCTCGTTATATTTGTTTACATTTGTGTATGTTACATATCCTGTATACATGTCTTTTTTACAGGGATGTGGAGAGGGTTTGGGCTCGTCTCTGTACGTGCCACCTCCGCCCACTCCTCCGCCTAGGCTTGTAGCGCGCTGCCCTGGTGGGCTCATGCAAGCATATATAGAAGTGGTTCACTTGTTACCTTAGTGGGTGCATACTGCCCTGACCCGAAGATCTCGGTTGCTGGGGCATTATCACACCCTCTTGTTTTATATACTAATTCTATTTTACCCTACTTCTCCTGCTCCTACTCTCTGCTACTAGTTCTTTTCTTTTCTTCTTCTTTTGTTGTGCGAGGTGGTGATGGACGATCTTAAATTGCTCTCCCTAAACCTGCGAGGCCTTAATACTCCCAAAAAGAGACTTATCCTTCTTACAGACCTTAAACGCGCATATGCAGATGTGGCGTTTATCCAGGAAACACATTTTAGAGACGACAGGCTCCCCATCCTCAGGAATAGATATTACCCATTGGCCTACCACTCTACGAATGTTGAAGCTAAATGTAAAGGGGTGTCGATACGTCTATCTGGCAATCTCCCATGGTCCTGCATGGATGTGTGTAGAGACCCCCTGGGTCTGACCTGGGTCCTGAAGGGGAAGGTGGGAGAACATATTGTGACCCTGGCCACGATCTATGCACCGAATGCCCAACAAGACACTTTTCTTAAGTCCACCCTGAAGTTGCTGGAAGACTTCCAAGAAGGCCAATTACTCATTGGCGGCGACTTTAACATCCCACTGATTCCCTCGACCGACACGTCGTCGGGCTCCTCTTCAATTCCTCCTCGTGTCAGGAAAAACTTTACTCCAGAATAGATTGTTTCCTGATCCCCCATGGCCAACTGCATGCGGTGCGGGACACACAAATTGACCATATAACATGGTCTGACCACGCCACGGTTACCCTGACTTACGCCCTTGCCAATTCCCGCCACTCCAGATCCAGATTTTGGCGTCTAAATTACATCCTCCTTCAAACATCAGAGGTTCTCACAGACATCCAACATGAACTATAACATTACTTCCACACAAATGATCAGGAAGGCTGTGATCCTAAAATCTTGTGGGAGGCAAATAAGGCGGTGATCAGGGGGGTATTTATGAAGCATGGAGCCCGCATCAAAAAAGAGCGCAATCAGCAGTTAGTCTCCCTACTAGAGAAACTGCACAAATTGGAAGCAAAACATAAACACGCCTCTACACAAGCATTAGATGCAGATATTCTGCTCCTTCGTAGCCAAATCTCTGACCTACCCCATTACAGAGCTAAAGCAGCGTTACAATCTTGTCAAAAGATAGGCTACGATTTCGGTGATAAGTGCGGGAAACTCCCGGCAAACCTAGTTAGAGACCGTAAGTTCTCCTCATACATTCCATGCATCACTGCACCGGGAGGTGACAGGGCTGTGTTGCCAAAGCATATCTCACAGACTTTCCGAGACTTTTATTCAAAACAATATCATTTACAAGGCCAGACCCCCCCTCAGGCAGAAGTAGATCACTACATCAAGTTCTCTCTTCTCTCAATCTTACCCACGGAAGTACGCACTGAATTAGACATGCCCATTACTTTGGAAGAGTTGCAAGGTGCTGTGACATCTACTAAATGGGGTAAAGCCCCGGCCCCGACGGTTTCACATTAGCGTACTTTCAAATGCTCCTGCCGACCCTTGGCCCCTACATGGTTAAATTATTTAACGCCATCAAAACCGACAATCGCTTCCTCCAGGACTCGCTAAGGGCATATATCTCTGTTATCCCTAAAGACGGGAAGGACCCAACACATTGTGGTAGTTACAGATCTATCTCCCTATTAAACATTTATTTGAAACTATTTACCAAAATCATCACATCTAGACTAGCACAACACCTACAGTCCCTAATACATCTGGACCAAGTGGGCTTCATACCAACCAGGGAAGCGCGAGATAATATATCTAAAGCCTTTAACCTGATCTATGTTTCCTCCGCCAACCGCACGCCCTACATCTTTCTCAGCACTGATGCTGAGAAAGCATTTTACAGGGTAGACTGGAACTTTGTTTTCTGTCCTCCGCCACATTGGCTTGGGAGTTTCTATGCTTGGCTGGATAGCCGGTGTATACTCACAACCCACAGCCCAGGTAAAGGCAAATGGTAACCTGTCAGAACCATTCCCCATAAGCAACGGGACGCGGCAGGGATGCCATCCCCTCTCATTTTTGCCCTCGCACTGGAACCCTTTCTGTGCAGAATCAGACTGAACAACGACATTACAGGACTGACCATTGATTAAACCCAACACAAGATCTCTACATACGCAGGTGACCTTCTCTTCACGCTTACTAACCCCACTATATCCCTCCCTAACCTTATGCAAGGGTTTAGTACTTATAGCCGCTTGGCGAACCTTAAAATTAATTTTGATAAATCGGAAATGATGAGAATCTCGCTGCCCGACAACCTCTTACAGACTTTGCAAGCCAACTTTAAATTCCAATGGAGTCCGGTGGCGTCGAAATACCTAAGCACATACAGAGAAATGGCACAAAGGACTCCACTCATGGTTTGGGAGATGTAACCTTATAAAAATGGTTATATTACCGAACTTCTTATTCTTATGCCAAGCCCTCCTGATAAATATCCCTCCGACATACCTCAAACAAATACAGTCTTTGTTTACCCACTTTATTTGGGCCCATAAAAAACCCCGTCTTCCACGGGAACAGTTAACCTTACTGAAACAATTCTCGCTGTACCCAATATTAGGAAATGCTATCTGGCAGCCCACCTAGGCCGGATTATTGACTGGAGACAACAGCAGCTCGAAAGCTATGGGCGCAGATAGAACAGAAACAGACGCACATCCCCCTGAAAAACGCACTCTGGTGTTATGACTCCATCTCACCAGACTTAAAAGTCCATCCACTAATTAGTACAACACTTTGCTTATGTGCCCGAGCGATTAAACAGATACCACTGACTACGCAGGACTCCCCAATTTATCCTATATTGGGCAATCCTCTGTTTCCCCCAAGCCTTTCTGCCCGAGACTATAACCACCTATGGGAGGCAGGCCTGGACCGAGCCGCGGATTTCCTGTGGGGCGGACGCTGGCCATCTCTCGCCAATCTGACAGACAGCGAGGGCCCATACCGCCCATTTGGTTGGCCGGCTCTCCGCTTACACCATTTTTTGCACTCACTTCCCAATCCAACCAGCTTCCAGGGACCCTTGACGACCTTTTGAATAATACTGCACGGACGATCTTCCTCAAGTCCTTTCGAAATCCTACTCCTTATTAAATACCCCAGCAGAACAACCTGCCCTATCATGGTTGACCAAATGGGAGGCTGACCTTAATTGCACATTCACAGCGACTCAAATCCAAAACATAATCCGATTTACCCTTAAATCATCCATTAGCACTAAAATCCAAGAAGCAAATTTCAAAATTCCCACCAGGTGGTGCTATACACCTGCCAAACTCCATGCATGCTTTCCTGCATCCACGGATCTTGCTGGCGATGCTGGGAAGATAAGGGAACTATGCTACATATCTTCTGGTCATGCCTCCGACTACAGCACTACTGGTCGACCATACATACTATAACAGAAAAATTTACGGAACACCAGATTCCGAAAGATCCGGCCTTCTTCCTTCTCCATGTCTCACGGATTTCCCCCAAAATTTACAGCAGGTCTATTTTTCGGCATCTGCTAAATGCAGCCAAATCTTGTATCTCCTTAAACTGGAAAAAACAAGACCCACCTTCTATAACGGGCATGGAATAGATAAACAGGATGGAGGACTTGATCCTCACCTCCCAGCACAAACGGGAAAAATATAATAAAACGTGGGGTCTGTGGAATATGTTTGTTTTGTCAGACGAGGGCAAGGCACTGCTTACGGTGACTCCTTCTTAAGGCGATCTCCACCCGCCTCCTTCGATGACTCACTTGATGTTGACACAGACGCCATCACCGCCTCGCATATCCTTTCCCCCTTCCCTATCTTCTACTCCCCCTTTATTTCTTTACTTCCATGTCTTTTCTCTTTACTTCTTCCTTCTTTGACTACTTTCAGTTTCCCCCTTATTTCTATATTTTGTGTTATGGGAAAAGGGTTTTTGGGGAAGAGTCGCCAGATGGTTCATACATGCCGCTAGGATGGTAACTGGAAGTGATCTGGGATAACGGGTCGGGGATACCAAAAGACAATGTTGTGTATAATGTATTAACTCTGGGTTGTCTACCGGCTGTCTTCATACACTCTTAATGCTTGGTGTTACCTTTCTTCTGATTTTGTTGTAATGTACTGGCACTCGCCCCACCCGGGTGTTAATAAAGATTATATTTGAAAAAAAAAGAAGTTGAGTGCGTGTGCTCAGCGTCATATCCAGAGGTTGTCTTTGGGAAATAGACGTATGAGTGCTGCTAGCATTGCTGCAGAGGTTGAAGGGGTGGGGGTCAGCCTGTCAGTGCTAAAACCATATTTCGCACACTGCATCAAATTGGTCTGCATGGCTGTCATCCCAGAAGGAAGCCTTGTCTAAAGATGATGTACAAGAAAGCCCACAAACAGTTTGCTGAAGACAAGCAGACTAAGGACATGGATTACTGGAACCATGGCCTGTGGTCTGATGAGACCAGGATAAACTTATTTGGTTCAGATGGTGTCAATCATGTGTGGCGGCAACCAGGTGAGGAGTACAAAAACAAGTGTGTCTTGCCTACAGTCAAGCATGGTGGTGGGAGTGTCATGGTCTGGAGCTGCATGAGTGCTGCTGGCACTGGAGAGCTCCATTTCATTGAGGGAACCATGAATGACAACATGTACTGTGACATACTGATGCTGAGCACGATCCCCTCCCTTCGGAGACTGGGCCGCAGGGCAGTATTCCAACATAACGACGACCCCAAACACACCTCCAAGATGACCACTGCTTTGTTAAAGACGCAAGGGTAAAGGTGATGGACTGGCCAAGCAAGTCTCCAGACCTAAACCCTCTTGAGTATCTGTGGGGCATCCTCAAATGGAAGGTGGAGGAGCGCAAGGTCTCTAACATCTACAAGCTCTGTGATGTCGTCATGGAGGAGTGGAAGAGGACTTCATTGGCAACCTGTGAAGCTCTGGTGAACTCCATGCCCAAGAGGGTTAAAGTGGATGTAAACCCGGAAAAAAAAATTTAATGAATAATTCTGCCTGGTAGAGTATAGCATGTCATCTCATCTGTGCCCAGTCTTGCCACAAAGAGTTAATCCAACTGTGAGTAATGAGCTTATCTTTTTTCAGGAAGAGAAAGTTAGACTAACAGGGAAATACACAGTCAATCCGCCCCTTGCTCTGTGAGTGACAAGCAATTTGCTTATCTCCTTCACACAGCAGAGAAAGTTTTACACGCCCCCCTCCCTCCCTCCTCAATGTCTCAGTATAGAGGTGGGTGGGGAGTCTTGTGACATCACAACTCCATCCACCAAACTCCAGCAAACACAGACCCCCTCTGATTTCAGAGTTTTACAGAGCTGCTAGTGCTTACAGGAAGGACATTTGAAAAGTAGGGATAGATGCAGGAGGCTTGCATGTATATATACATTTAATACTGTGTCATTAGTTTATACTGGTTGGGTGGTGGGTTTACATCCACTTTAAGGCAGTGCTGGAAAATAATGGTGGCCACACAAAATATTGACATTTTGGGCCCAATTTGGACATTTTCATTTAGGGTGTACTCCCTTTTGTTGCCAGCGGTTTAAACATTAATGGCTGTGTGTTGAGTTATTTTGAGGGGACAGCAAATTTACACTGTTATACAAGCTGTACACTGAATACTTTAGATTGTAGCAAAGTGTCATTCCTTCAGTATTGTCACATGAAAAGTCATAATAAAATATTTACAAAAATGTGAAGGGTGTACTCACTTTTGTGAGATACTGTATATTGCAGGGGTGTCAAACTCAAATTCACCGGGGGCCGCATCAGCAGTATGGTTGCCCTCAAAGGGCCGTTTGCATCTGTAGGACTATTTATCTACTGTAGGGGCACGCTAAGTACAGAGTGCAGGGTTCAGGAATGCGCTATGTACGGAGTACTGGGTTCAGGAGTGCGCTACGTACAGAATGCAGGGTTCAGGAGTATGCTCATTACAGCAAGGAGATGACCGCACACATGCTGCACCGGTTTGCTGGAAAATGTTTGTAAATTTATTCAACAAAGTACATCACAAAGTGACAAGCATAATGACAGATACCAGCATGTCCATGGATGACAATGGGTTAACGCGTTTCACAGCGCTTACGTCTGCTTATTCATAACCTACATGAATTGCCAAATGATCCTCAATTTATAGAGCCCAAAAAAGCGGGCTAAGTAAAGCCACAGCTGTTCTGAATGGATCATTAGTGCTTAATGCACCGATTCAGCTGCCCCCAGACCTGTTTAGGAGGAGCCGAATCAGCGCTGAGAGTTAAAACCTCACAACAATCTATAAAAGCACATACATGCCCCAATACGATAGCCATGCAATCATGAGAAAAATGAAGGTGAAAAATTAATAGAAAATGTTTTTGCATAATGCTATACACATGATATAGAATGATCACTAGAAACTCTCTACATGAACAATGCATATATACATATATCAAAGAAAGGACCCCAAACACGTAAACTATCTGTGTGGTATACTCATATAAATGTTAAAAGTGTAAATTTAAGTACAAAAAACTTCATGGACGTATCAGGAAAGAAACTATATACATATATACGTAACAAGTACATCTCTCAAAGATCACTAGTAAGATATAGTACACATATCGTAATACGTTTTTGTAAAAGATAATTAAAAAGTGGAAGTAAAAAGAGTACTAACGTACCGATAGCATAACCCCGTACATACACGAAAATATCTAACAACACTCCAAAATTGAGAGTCGCGACTAAGCCGAGGAGGATTTGTCCAGACCCCCGTCG
>BLSH010249461.1:812560-856019 GCA_018402905.1 Glandirana rugosa
CTATTCACTTATCTTTTCTTAGATTGTAAGCTCACAGGAGCAGGGCCCTCTAACCCTCTTGTTTTAAATTGTACTGTTGCTGTAATGTCTCTTTATATTGTAAAGCGCTGCGCAAACTGTTGGCGCTGTATAAATCCTGTATAATAATAATAATAATATTGGGAACTGATAAGAGATGTCTGCTCAGTCACCAGTTTGTTTATTGGATAACTGAACTAAAAAAAACAATATGCTGAAATGAGCTTTAGACATGGCAAAATGGCTTCTACGCACACAGCTAGGCCTCAGCTCCATACGCAGGACCATTACAGTGATGTCCTGTGGTCAGGTTGCAAATAGTCTATCCACGGGGTCCAGATTTTCAGGAATCTGTCATGTTTATCCTCCACAATAGCCCTCAATTTCTCATTAACCATTGTGCTGTTCAGGCTGGCTTTAACTTCCTGGAAATGTAACACAGGAGATTTCCAGGAGTGGGCGATAAGTTTGTTGAGTGGCAGTAAAGATAAAGGCCCGTTCCACGGGGGAGGGGGCTGGCTCCATTGGAGTCTGTCTGCTTAGCTGGGAATCTGTCCGCTGATCCCTACTGAGCAGGTGGGTGGCTGGCCTGTGTCCACTCTGCTTATGCAGGGCGGACACAGAGACAGCCTGCTCCGCTCTGTGGGTGGTCGGATGTAAACTGACCACCTGTTCATTTACACCTGACTGCCATCCAATCTGCCACATGGATGGGGAACGATCCCCATCCATCTGTTTTTAGCGAATGGTATAGGATCGGATGTTGGCGAGTGTCAACGGACACATGTCTGCTGACATCCGCCACTCCATAGAGGAGACTGGAGTAATAAGTTTTGCCTGTTTTCGGTGTACTACCTGAATAGGTCAACCAGGTCCTTCCTTATGTTGCAATTAAGAACCGTATGAATTAGCATGTACACTCTAACAATCTCCATACCATCGGACAGGTCCACCATATACAGTATGTGCCATAATACCCTCCTGTCCACAGTTCCTAAAACAGAGGTGGGAGTGTCCAGGACCCAATCTAGAAGTGTGGGCTGGTGTCAAATATCAACGCGTTATGACCTTATGGGAATTCTTTAAAGCTGTGACATTTCCTCCAAGATATCTATGCCCAATTCTTCCTCCCAGCGAGTCATGTAGGTGGTTTTTTGAGAGAGAGTAGAAGAGCTTAGAGAGGCATATAATGGCCCGAAGAGTGTGGGTACTTTCAAACCAGGTACGTTTTAATAGGGTATCCCTGTGCGATACGAGCAACACAACAAAATGTCTAAGTTGTATGTAATGGGATATTTTCTGCAAGAGCATCTCCTACTTTTTCCAGAAATATTCAAAGGGTTTGATCTTATTTGAAGCGAGAAGGGAGTAAACATCGGTGAAGCACTTCCAGGTCCACCAGTGAAATCTGGAGGGGGTCTTGAAACCTGGAAGAAACATCAGGGAATGAACCAGATTTAAAAGTGGTAAGTATGGGGAAATAAGGCCCTTTGAATATTTAACTGAGTCTCATACCTTAAGAGAGTGGGTTAGTGATGGCACGAGAGGGGATGGTTGGTGGGGAGGTGGGAGCCAAAACAAGGAAGTTAGTGCTGTAGTATTGCAATCCATCCTGTCTAAATGTACCCAGATGGCAGTATCAGTAGCAGCATGGAGGCTGGTGAGTGGGGCCAGCTGTGCTGCCCTATAGTAATGAAGTAGACAGGGGATCCCCAAGCCTACACTGAATCTAGGCCAATAACGTTTTTTTTGTTTTTATTAATCCTGAGTCGGTTGTGTTCCGGATGCAAAAACCTTATTTTGTAAGACTGATAGCGGGACTGGGATGGGAAGGACAACAACTATATACTACAATATATTACAACAACTTTGGGACGAAGGTCATTTTGATGGCATTGAGCCTCCATAGCCAAGATATCTGATACTGGGACCATCTTCAAAGAAGAGGGACCAAGAATCTGATAAGAGGAGGTCAATTAGCCTGGTATAATTTGTCATAAGTGAGTGTCAGGAAAATCCCTAGGTATGGAAGGCGTGTGGTCCATGAGAAAGAGAAGGAAGGTGGTAGAATAGATAAAGTAGCAGGGTTGAGGGATATGTTCATAGCCACAGACTTGGCTTGATTAACTTTGAGTCCCAAGAAGGATGCAAATTTATCCAGTACAGTGAAAAGGCAGGGCAAAGACACAAGTGGAGATGTGAACATTAGAGAAAGATTTCTTCTATGTAATTAACAAACCATTTTATTTACTGTCCATACCAACTTTACTAAATTGCTCATTGATAACTTGGTCTCCAAATAATCTATTCCCTGCATATTTCTATTGACTACACAGCTGTAGTATGTAAATATGAGCAATCTGTTTCTTTTAGTGTTTAAAGGTATCAAATAATATACTATTGGTGATTTGTTGACCTGTATATCCTGTTATTGTAGTGCAGCGTTATGTATGGAAAGCATGAAAGTAAGAAGCCAGTATATCGCTGCATTGAATGCAATGAGGAGTCCAATGAACTGTACAGAGATTACAAACATGGAGTACTGAAGATCACTATCTGTGTAAGTTTGATTGAGGCATCCAATAAATGTATCAATGTATGAACTTTGTGAACTGTTAGAACTTCCTTTTTCCGGGCTGAAAAAGTTTCAGCAATACAGTGGATATAAAAAGTCTACACGCCTGTTAGAATGTCAGGTTTCTCTGATGTAAAAAAAATGAGACAAAGATGAATCATTTTAGAACTTTTTCCACTTTTTGACCTAAAAAACTGTACAACTCAATTGAACTACAAACTGAAATATTTTAGGTGGAGGGAAGTAAAAATAAAAAACAAAAATAATATGGTTGCATAAGTGTGCACACCCTCTTATAACTGAGGATATAGCTGTGTTTAGAATATTCAAACTCATGTTAAATAGGAGTCAGTACACAACTGCCATCATTTAAAGTGCCTCTGATTGACCCCAAATAAAGTTCAGCTGTTCTAGTAGGTTTTTCCTGAGCTTTTCTTGCTTAGATTTACCTTTAACTTGACTTCATATTATATGGTTTGTGGTAAATCTAAAAGAAAATTGTACAAGAAAATTGAACAACAAAAGCCATGGTCTGCAGAGAGCTTCCAAAGCATCAGAGGAATCTCATTGTTAAACGGTATCAGTCAGAACGGTACAAAAGAATTTCCAAGGCATTAGATATACCATGGAACACAGTGAAGAGAGTCATCAAGTGGAGAAAATATGACACAACAGTGACATTACCAAGGACTGGATGTCTCTCCAAAATTGATGAAAAGACCAGAAGAAAACTGGTCAGGGAGGCTACCAAGAGGCCTACAGCAACATTAAAAGGAGCTGCAGGAATATCTGACAAGTACTGGCTGTGTGGTACATGTGACAATAATCTCCCGGTTTCTTTATATGTCTGGGCTATGGGGTAGAGTGGCAAGACGGAAGCCTTTTCTTACAAAGAAAAACATCAAAGCCTGGCTAAATTATGCAAAAACACACCTGAAGTCTACCAAAAGCATGTGGGAAAATGTGTTATGGTCTGATGAAACCAAGGTTGAACTTTTTGGACATAATTCCAAAAGATATGTTTGGCGCAAAAACACTGCACATCACCAAAAGAACACCATACCCACAGTGAAGCATAGTGGTGGCAGCTGGAACAGGGGCATTAGTCAAGGTAGATGGAATTATGAATAGTTCCAAATACCAGTCAATGTTGATACAAAACTTCAGGCTTCTGCTAGAAAGCTGAACATGAAGAGGCACTTCATCTTTCAGCACGACAACGACCCAAAGCATACATCCAAATCAACAAAGGAATGGCTTCACTAGAAGAAGATTTTTTTTACATTTTGGAATGGCCCAGCCAGAGCCCAGACCTGAATCTGATTGAAAGTCTGTGGGGTGATCTGAAGAGGGCTGTGCACAGGAGATGCCCTCACAATTTGACCGATTTGGAGTGTTTTGAAAAGAGTGGGTAAATATTGCCAAGTCAAGATGTGCAATACTGATAGACTCATACCCAAAAAGACTGTGCTGTAATAAAATCAAAAGGTGCTTCAACAAAGTATTAGTTTAAGGGTGTGCATACTTATGCAATCATATTATTTTAGTTTATTTTTACTCCCCCCCACCTAAAAGATTTCAGTTTGTTGTTCAACTGAGTTGTACAGTTTATAGGTCACATTAAAGGTGGAAAAATTTCGGAAATGATTCATCTTTGTCTCATTTTTTTACATCACAGAAACCTGACATTTTAACAGGGGTGTGTACACTTTTTATATCCACTGTATATAGATTGTTTTTTGTCTTGTGCTCACCATTTGATGCACAGCACTAAGTTGATGAATCAGTAGCTTGCAGGGTTGTGAGTAACATTAAAGTGATTGTAAAGGCAGAAGGTTTATTTTTCTTAATGCATTCTATGCATTAAGATAAAAAGCCTTCTGTGTGCAGCAGCCCCCCTAATACTTACCTGAGGTCCCTCTATATCCAGCAATGTTGCAGGAGTGTCTTTGCTGCCTAGGACTCCCCTCCTCATTGGCTGAGACAGCAGTGTGGTGCCAGTGGCTCCCACTGCTGTCAATCAAAGTCAGACAGCCAATGAGGAGAGAAAGGGGCGGGGCTGGGCCCTGGCTCCGTGACTGAATGGACACAGGAAGCTGTGACTTGGCTCGGGTGCCCCCATAGCAAGCTGCTTGCTGTGGGGGCACTCAACAGGAGGGAGGGGCCAGGAGTGCCGAAGAGGGACCCAAGAAGAGACAGATCAGGGCTACTCTGTGCAAAACCATTACACAGGGCAGGTAACATACTTGGTGAGGTTGAAAAAAGACGCAAGTCCAACCTGTTAGTGTGCTTTTATGTCAATATTACATTGTATACCCCTGTATGTTGTGGTCGTTTAGGTGCCTATCTAATAGTTTTTTGAAATTATCTATCCTCCCTGCTGAAACCACTGCTTGTGCAAGAGAATTCCACATCCTCACTGCTCTTACCATAAAGAACCCTTTACACAGTTAAAGGTTAAACTGCCTTTCTTCTAATTTTAGTGAATGGCCGCGTGTCTTTATATTCCCTTGCGCTATTGTGGGGTCACCCGTACTGTATTTGTACATTGAAATCATATCCCCTCTCAGGCATCTTTTCTCCAGACAGAATACATTCAGTGCTTGTAATCTTTCCTCATAACGAAGGTCCTCAAGTCCCTTAATCAGCTTTGTTATCCTTCTCTGGACCCTCTCCAATTCCAGCACATCCCTCCTGAGGACTGGTGACCAGAATTGAACTGCATACTCAAGATGCGTCCAGACCAGAGTCTTGTAGAGTGGAAGAATTATCTTTTCATCTCTGGAATTAATTCCATTTGTAATGCATGCTAGAGCTGCACGATTAATCGTATTAAAATCGCGATCTCGATCCAACCCACCCACCCCCCCCCCCCCCCGCGATCTCCATTGGGCATTACCGCGATTTTCAGTGCAGATAATGGGGTCCGACTTGCGGGCCGACTCAGCGCGACTTGACTGTAATAAAAGTCAATGCAAGTCACCTGAAGTCTTTTCAAGTCGGAGCGACTTGAGTCTCAGGGGAGACTTCCAAGTCTGGGCAGAGAGCCAAGTTCTGAATTCACCATTGATAAAAGACGCTAAAAAAGATACAAAGTAATTTACTTCAAAGGAATGCACTCTGAATGAACTCTCCTTGTATAGTTTGATTTAACCATTTAAAGACTAAATCTTTCCTGACACTTGCTGTTTACAAATAAAAATCCATTATTTTGTGCTAGAAAATGACTTAGAACCCCCAAACATTATATATATTTTTTTTTAGCAGAGACCCTAGAGAATAAGATGGCGGTTTATTTCAGTATTTTATGTCACCCGCTGTTTGCGCAGCGGACTTTTAAACGCAATTTTTTTTTGAAAAATTACCCTTTCAAAAAACTAAACAGTGCTGTTAGCCCATTTTTTTTGTATATTTAATATATTACGCAGTGAGAATCGTGAGAGAATCGTGATCTTTATTCTAAGCAAAAAAAATTGTGATTCTCATTTTGGCCAGAATCGTGCAGCTCTAATGCATGCCAATATTCTGTTGGCTTTGCTTGCAGCAGCTTGCATTGCATGTCATTGCTGAGCCTGTCATCTACTAAGACCCCCTAGGTCCTTTTCCATCCTAGATTCCCCCAGCGGCTCTCCCCCTAGTGCAGGGATAGACAACCTGCGGCCCTCCAGCTGTTGCAGAACTACAAGTCCCATTATGCCTCTGAGAGTAATTGTAACTGCCAGCTTTGCAATGCCTCATGGGAAATGTAGTTCCAAAGCAGCTGAAGGGCCGCAGGTTGCCTACCCCTGCCCTAGTGAGCAATTTGCATTCATATTTTTGGCACCCAAATGCATTATTTTACATTTGCCTACGTTAAACCTCATTTGCCATGTAGTTGCCCAAACCATTAATTTGTTCAGATCTTCTTGCAAGGTTTCCACATCCTGCGGAGAAATTATTGTCCTGCATAGCTTTGTATCATCTGCAAATACTGAGATTGAGCTGTTTATCCCTTCCTCCAGATCGTTTATGAATAAATTAAATTGGATTGGTCCCAAGTCAGAACCCTGGGGGACCCCACTCTCCACACCAGACTATTCCGAGTACTCCCCATTTATCACCACCCTCTGAACTCGCACCTGTAGCCAGTTTTCAATCCATGTACTCCTTTGGTCCATGCTGATAGACCTTAGTTTGTACAGTAAACATTTATGGGGAACTGTATCGAATGCCTTTGCAAAATCCAACAGGCCTTCCTTTATCTAGATGGCAGCTCACCTCCTCATAGAATGAATCCATGCTGATTACTGCTAATGATACAGTTTTATTCGTAAAATCTTGTATATAGTTCCTTATCATCCCTTCCAAAAGCTTGCATACTATTGACGTTAGGTTAACTGGTCTGTAGTTCCCAGGGATGTATCTTTTTTTAAGTATTGGTGCTACATTGGCTTTTCTCCAATCAGCTGGTACCATACTCGTCAGTAGACTGCTTGTAAAAATTAGGAACGATGGTCTGGCAAGTACTTGACTGAATTCCTTGAGCACCCTTGGGTGCAAGCCATCTGGTCCTGGTGACTTAAAGTTAAGTTTTTCAAGTCTATTCCTAATTCTATCCTCTGTTAGCCATGGCGGTGCCTCCTGTGACGTGTCGCGGGAATAAACATTACAGTTTTGATTACTGAAGCCCCCCATTTCCCTCGTGAAGACTGAGGAGAAGACTATATTCAAAACCTTCGCCACCTCTCCATCCTTTGTAACCAGATTCCCTTTGTCATTCTTTATGGGGCCAATATGATCTGACCCCCCCCCCCCTTACTATTTATATACTGTGGGGGGTTAGCTCAATGGGGATCACCTTCCCTGGGACAAAGGCAGTCCAAAGGGCAGGTTTTCTTAAAAGCTGACTTGTAGCCAGTTTTAATTTAAAAGGTTGCATGAAAATCAAACAATCAAAACAGAAAATAAATCTTTGCCATCCAGGCTCTTACTAAACAGTTTTCCTAACTGAGCGGCGAAGGGCTTCTCCCAGTCACCCACAAAACAAAGCCAATGCAAACCTTTTGTTTCAGTCATAAACCAAACTTATGTTCAGCAGCTCTCTCGGGTTTTGATTGCTTCCTGAGTCCCATGCCAGAGAAAACTTTTGCTCTACTGCTGTACCACCTGTTGGTGAACACAAGTGGACTACAAAATCTGGTCCGGAACCAACCCTGCCAAGGTGGCTGGTAAAACCCGGACTGGATTCCACCTTAGTTTCCTGTAAATGAACGCATTAGAGGTGAAACATAATTTCCATCGATCGCCTCGCCTTGCATAATGTCACAATACTTAAAGAATTTCTTGGGATTTTTCTTACTCTCCGCTATGTGCCTTTCGTGTTTTATGTTAACCACCCTGATTGCACCCTTACATTTCTTATTGCACTCTTTGTAAAGTTGGAATGCTGATGGTCACCCTTCTGCCTTGTATATTTTAAAGGCCTTCTCCTTTGCTTTTATAAGCATTTTTACATTGGAGTTAAGCCACCCATGACTTTTATTAGCTCTTTTAAATGTATTTCCCATTGGGATGCACTGGCTAATACCTTTTATTTAATATTCTCTTAAAGCACAACCATTTTCCTCCGTGTTTATTGCTCCTAGTATTTTATCCCATTTAATACCTTCTAGCAAGGAGCGTAGTTTCTGGAAGTTGTCTCTTTTGAAATTCAGTGTCTTAGTATTCCCCTTATGTTTCATATTTGTGTGATTTATACTGAAACTAATTGACCTGTGATCGCTGTTTCCTAAATTATTATTATTAATTATTTCCACATCTGTGATCAGGTCTGTATTATTAGTAATCAGTAGGTCTAGTAATGCTTTGTTTCTTGTTGGTGCATTTACCATCTGACCCATGTTATTGTCCTGTAAGACATTTAGGAAATGGCGAGCCTTAGACGAATGTGCGGTTCCTTCTGCCTAGTCTATGTCTGGATAATTAAAATCCCCCATTATAATGACACTTCCCATCCTTGCCACCATTCCAGACTGAGATAGGAGGTCAGCCTCCCGCAGGTTAGGGGCCTATAGCATACTCCCAGTATTATTTTCCCCCTGGTTTCCTCCCTTTGCAATTCTACCCATAAGGATTCCACCTCCTCCCTTGCTCCATTAGTGTTGTCGTCCTTCTCATTCACTTGTATATCATTTTTGATATACAGGCATACCGCTCCCACAACCTGATGGAGCTTGAGAGGTCCTGCAAAGAATGGGAGAAACTGCCAAAAAATAGGTGTACCAAGCTTGTAGCATCATACTCAAAAAGACTTAAGGCTGTAATTAATGCCAAAAGGGCTTCAACAAAGTATTGAGCAAAGGCTGTGAATACTTATGTACATGTGATTTTTTTTCCATTGTTTATTTTTAATACATTTGCAAAGATTTCAAAAAACTTCTTTCATGTCATTATAGGTTATTGTTTGTAGAATTTTGAGGAAAATAATTAATTTAATCCATTTTGGAATAAGGTTGTAATATAACAAAATTTGTAAAAAGTGAAGCGCTGTGAATACTTTCTGGATGCACCATATAATTGTATTCTATTCGACTTTTTAATTAATATCATGAATCATAACGAATATGAATGTATTTTCGGCTATTATCACCACCTTTTTTTTTTCTGCAGGCAAAACGCAGATAACCCTATTTTCAGCCGATCATTTTCGGCAGGCGATATATCGGTGAATCCCTAATCATCACCAATTAAAAAAGAAATGTTTGGTGGTCAGGTATTGGAACAATGTCCATCCTGGCCACATTTAAATTTGTAGACTAGGAGTCCTTTTGTAATTTGTAAAGTGACATGCTGAGTATTTCAATGCTGTTACACTTTGTATTCTCTCTTTTTCAGAAATCCTGCCAAAAACCGGTGGACAAGTACATAGAATATGATCCAGTCATTATCCTGATTAATGCCATGCTATGCAAAGCACAAGCATACAGACACATCCTGTTTAACACAAAAATCAATGTAAGTCTCTTGACATGTAACATACAAATTGCATTCTGTTAAGATAAGGAACAGCATTGTTTGACTACGCATACTACAGTTCAGAAGCTCAGGTTACTTTACAAACAAGTGATATCACAAGGATTATAAATGGGCTTACAAGTGCAATTAGTACACAAATAGCTTGAACCAAACCTGGGCATACACTGTGTGATATGAGGTAAGAACAGCGTCTAGGGACATATTTATAAAGCAGTTATTCTGACATTAACTAAACATTTGTTGCATGTGAACTATCTTGTACATGTGCTTTAAATGACGGTGATTGATTCACTACCAGTAAGACTCAGTTCACACTGCCGCGACTTGTGAGACCCCCAAGTCGCATGACATATGAAATCCCATGTTAGCCAATGAGAGCTGTCTTAATTAGCACTACTGAAGTCGCTCCGACTTTAGAAAAGGCTCCTGTACTACTTCAAGGCGACTTCTATATAACTCAATTTGGATCTGACATTACAGAAAGATTACCCAGGCATTCCCAAAAGTCGCTTCTAAAATCGCATCAAAGTAGTACTCAAGTCGCCAGGAAGTTGTCTGGCAAAGTTGCACCGTCACACAATTTTCGAGCCGCGGTAGTTAGAATCGAGCCTTAAAGTCACCTTCACTGGTTTAAAAATATACCTCTTGATTTAACCAAGTGTTCAAAATATTTTCCTAAAGGTTTGTTCACTCCCTTTTTATTTCAGTGAACTATTCTCTTTTATTTAGTTATATAAAAGGGAATTAAAATATTACAATCATTTCTTGTTAAAAAAAAATATTACAATAAATTTAAACCAAAAAATATCTAATAAAGATTCATGCATATAATAGACTGGCCTTAGGCTCCATTCACACTTAAGCATACCGTGAATGTGCGTAAAATCATGCATTTTCGCACGTGTTCCCAGAATGCACAAAAAACACATGTAGAACTTGGGGTGCCATTCAGCGTTAAAATGCCCAGGTAAAAAATGAGCAAAGCTTGAATGGGACTGCCTTTTGCGTGTAGAGTGAAAACACTGCGTCATCACGACAATAAAGTCTGAATCTGCCAGATCCCTGGACGACACCCGGTTAAGCCTCTCGGCGATCGATCGTTCAGTTCTCAGTGCAGAGGTGCTGTGGGACAGATGCAGCATTGGACCGATGTTGCATCCACCTAGGTAAGTATAAATCCATAAAAAAAAACAAAACAAACCCATGCTTCTCTTTTAGGATGGGTTCACACTATTGCCGCATGCAGCTCACAGCAGGGGTCCAGTGCGTCTCCATTCACCGTTGCAGGTCCGATTTCAGCCCACATTTTGGGCTGAATTCAGACCTGAAACAGACCAAAAGATGCACAGGACCCCTCTGCAAATTCGCACCAGAGCCGCAGCGGAGATGTGTGAACCGGCTCCATAGAGAGCCAGTCACAATCTCCTGCTATGCGAATTGGATGCGGTTTTCATGCAGTATAGACTGATATTTCGGACTCTGTTGCCTTTGGCACATATTACTTTTCCTCTGAGAAGTAAACATTAAAAAAAGACAAAATACTATTTTCTCATAGGTTTTGTTTTACACTGGATTCTGATACCTGTACTTGTATATAATGTACTGTATTTATTTGATTAGTATATGTGAGAAAACTAAAATAATGTCTTTTTAAAAAATATTGCTCCAGCAGTAGACTATTTTTTATGTGAAAATAATCATGTATCCAATCATGTGCTTAGAAGTAAGGCGGAGTTTTTGTTTTACCAGATTCATGGCAAGCTCTGTATATTTTGTCTGCTGTGTGAAGCTTACACTAGATGGCGACAGCTGCCTGGATCCAGCAACCACACAGATCCTGAAGATTTCATTAGATATGCAAAGGAATGGGATTTCTACAGACTGTTTGGAATAGCTGCTTTGGGTATTACTAAACATTGCAATGCCTATCAACATGCTATCATGTTATGTGATCTTGTATATATTCTGCATTTGCAAACATCTGAGAGACTAAAGATATTGTTTATAATAATTTTATCTAAGGCTTGATAAATGATCTAAGAAAAAATCTGCAATCTCAAAAATGAAAAGTCTGGAGGCCAAAATCCAAACTGTCTTACTGTACATTAGCTTTTTTTTTCTAAGGCTGCTTTCACACTGAAAGCCCCGGCTAAAACGAGTGACACTTTACCGCTGTTTTCCGTGCTTTGTGGACACTAACGGGGCACTTTTAACCCCAAAAAAGGGGTTAAAAACTCCCGCTTCAAAGCGCTGCTCATTCATTCCAATGAGCAGGGGCATTTTGGGAGCGCTGTATAAAGATTCTGCTTGCAGGACTTTTCGGAACGTCCTGCAAGCCTACCGCCCGAGCGAGAAAAGACACAATGAATGAGAGGCGGTTTTCAGGTGCTTAGCAGAGGCTATGTCTAGCGCTAAAGCGCCTGAAAACTGCCCCAGTGTGAAAGGGGTTTAAGTAAAAATATATTATTTTTATGGCTAATTTGTGAGGTTGGTCTGTAAGGGTGGTTTAATGCAGACATTCCATTGTGCAGGGTCCGTTTTGCTCAGCGGGGATCGCTCCACTGATCCCCGCTGAGTCGGTGGATGACAGATCCGTCTCCGCTCACTGTGCAGAGACGGATCTGTCAGAGCCCCACTTTCCTCTATGGGAAATCAGATGACAATGGACCGCATGTCCATTTTCATCCGATCCCCAGACGGATGGAAAAATAGGTTTCCATCCGTCGGACTTTATGGGACAGGAGCAGATCAGAGAGTGGTGGGTGTCAGCGGATATGTCACCGCTGACATCCTTTGCTCCATAGAGGAGCATGGAGCGTCTGAAAAACTGACAGACGGAACTGAACTGAATGTCCTTGTGAAAGGGGCCTTAGGCCTATAAGACGTAACCCATTTACAGAATACAGTATTTTATGTATCCATAAAGGTAAATTGCGTTTTGTTCACTGCATTCATAGATGAGGTAAAATGTGTATTTCTGTTTATTTTCTTCGCAGAACAGACAGCCTACCTCTTGGGAATCCTCGTTGTTCTGTTTTTGGCCAGGCTGAAGCCTTTGAAGTCAGGTTCTGAGTTTACTCTTCTTCTTAAAGCACTGTTGTTATCCAGTTATGGGAAGCTCCTGCTGATTCCAGCGGTCATTTGGGAACATGACTACACTCCCCTGTGTCTAAGGCTGATCACTTTGTTTGTGCTGACTTCAAACACCCAGGCCATCCGAGGTAATACATTTCATTTTTGTTTTTAAACTCATAGTACTGAACTTTAGGTTATGAAAACCTTTTAACTGAAGAAAAAAAATATCAAAACAATTACAATGAAGGCATGCTGGGAATGATAACTGTCACAAGTGCTTGTGGGCTCGACCAAACTGTCAAGCCATCAAATGGCTGGTGTCATTACTGCTCACACTAAAATTACAGCTTCCTTGGCTGTAAAGGATAAGAGGGTTTAGTTCCACTCACTTGCTTCCCAGGCCAATTCTGACACTTCGCTCCTAAATGTAAAAATCATAATTTTTTGCTACAAAATTACTCAGAACCCCCAAACATTAACCACTTCAATACTATGCACTTAGAACACTTTACTACCAGACCAATTTTCAGTTTTCAGTGCTGTTGCGCTTTGAATGAGAATTGCTCGGTCGTGCGACGTTGTACCCAAACAGATTTTTTATCATTTTGCTCCCACAAATAGAACTTTCTTTTGGTGGTATTTGATCACCCCTGCGGTTTTTATTTTTTGCGCTACAAATAAAAAAAGACCGAAAATTTTGAAAAAAAAAAAAAAATTCTCTATATTTGTCACAAAACTTTGTAAATAAGTAAATTTTCTCCATCACTGGTGGGCACTAATGAGGCTACACTGACGGGCACTGATGTGGCAGTACTGATTGGCACTGATGAGGTGGCACTAATGATGAGGCACTTATATGCAGCAATGATGAACACTGTTAGGCGGCACTGATAAGCAGCACTAACTGGTACTAATAGGTGGCACTGATATGCAGCACTGACGGACACTGCTAAGCGGCACTCATGGGCACTCATAGACAGCACTGATTGGCACTCATAGGCGGCACTGGGCACTGATAGGTGGCACTGAAAGGTGGGCACTGGTGGGCACTGATATGTGGCACTGGTATGCATTGATAGGGGCACTGGTAAGCACTGATAGGGGCACTGGTGGGCATATATACTGATAGGGGCTCATGCCCTGGTGGTCTAGGGTGGCACTGAGTGCCATTCACATTGGGCACTATGTCTCTTACCTGGTGGTCTAGGGGGGTCTCCCTGGTGGTCCAGATCGGCTCCCTGGTGGTCCTTGGTCGGCTCCCTGGTGGTCCTGGGTGGGCACATCCCTGGTGGTCCCTGGGCAGGCTCCCTGGTGGTTTAGGGTGGCGATCCGAGGGAGGGCTGTGCTGATAAATCATCAGCACAAACCCTCCCTGTCAGGAGAGCAGCCAATCGGCTCTCCACTCCTCAGGTCTGCAGACCTGAGTACAGGGAAGCCGATAAACGGCTTTCCTGTGTTACACTGTGACCAGCCGTGATTGGTCACGGCTGATCAAATGGTAAAGTGCTTCGGATGGAACCACTTTACCGAGATCGGTATTGCGGGGGGTCAGACTGACCTCCCACACCACCGATCGCCGCGATGCCACCATGTGGTCACCAGTCAGCTCTATGGTCAACTACCGCTGGCGACGGATAGGTTCTCTGGAGAAGCACCGGATGGCGGGGGGGGTGGGCACACACCCACCCCTTGCACCCGATATTCATGTTTAAGCATCTAATTTTTCAGCTGTTTTTTTTTTGTTTTTTATGTAATTGCGCGTATTCTCGCACAAATGCACGCAAATTTAATCTCACATTCGCAATAAGTTATGGGCATTCATGCGCATGAGGTGTAAATTACTGACTAAAAATGCAGATTTTTCTTTTTTTTTTTTTTTTACTGAAGAATACACGTCGCTTGTTTACGCACCTGTGTGCATAGGCACATTACAATTAATTGGCTGTATTTTAGCTCAGTAAAAAATAAGCTGTACTGAGTATTTTAAGCTGCAGTGTGTAAGAGGCCTTATTGCCGCTTAGTTATAGCTGAGTGCAGCACTGATCACTATATGGCCTCTTGCACGTGATACTCTTGTTTAAGCATCTACTTTTTTAGGCACATTACATTGAATGGGCTTTATTTTAGCTCCATACAAAAATAAGCTGTACTGAGCATTTTTAAGCTGCAGTGTCACAGACCCGCTATAAGTCGCTGATCACCACCATTATTAATAAAAAAAATTCCATAAATATATCCCATGGTTTGTAGACGCTATAACGTTTGCGCAAACCAATCAATATATGCTTATTGGGATTTTTTTTACCAAAAATATGTAGCAGAATACATATTGGCCTAAATTGATGAAGAAATTTGACTTTATTTATTGGATTTGTTGTTGTTTTCAAAATTGTCAGTCTTTTTTGTTTATAGTGCAAAAATTAAAAACCGCAGAGGTGATCAAATGCCACCAAAAGAAAGCTCTATTTGCCGGGAAAAAGGACACGACAGCAATTGTCAGTTAACCAGTTTCACACTGCCTACCGTCTATTTACGGCGGCAGTGTGGACGCTGGCCGTGAATCGCCGTGATCTGCGAATGGCCGCTAGGGGGTGCGCGCCCGCCGCACTCCTGAGGAGTGTGCCCATGGCTCGGGCGGACCTGATGTCCGCCGGTGAGCCGCGATGGGCGGCCACAGGCAAAGAGCGGGGAACCGCCGATGTAAACATGGCGGTTCCCTGCTCTGTTAGTGGGGGCATGGGAGATCTACTGATCCCTGGGATCAGTTAGATCTCTCATGACCATGGTAGCCCAACCCCCCCCCCACAGTAAGAACACACCCAGGGAACATAGTTAACCCCTAGATCTCCCCCTGCAGGTTAACCCCTTCACTGCCAATGACATTTATACAGTGATCAGTGGACATTTAAATTTCTGATCGCTGTATAAATGTCATTGGTCCCAAAAAAGTGTCAAAAATGTCCGACATGTCCGCTGGAATATCGCAGTACCGCTAAAAATCGCAGATCGCCGCCATTAGTAGTAAAAAAAAAAAAAAAAAAAACCCCAGAAATTAATTGTCACCATCCGTAAACGCGGCCACTTTTGCGCAAACCAATCAATAAACGCCGATTTGCGATTTTTTTTATCACAAATATGAGGAAGAATATAAATCGGCCAAAACCGGTGAAAAAAAATTTTTTTATATATTTTTTTTTTTGGATTTGAATTTTAGCAAAAAGTAAGAAATGTGGGTTTTTTTGCAAAATGGTCGCTCTTCTTCTTTTGTTTATAGCGGTGATCAGAAAGGACGCAGAGGGGATCAAATACCACCAAAAGAAAGCTCTGTTTCTGGGAAAAAAGGACGCAAATTTTGTTTGGGTACAGTGTCGCACGACCGTGCAATTGTCAGTTAAAGCGACGCAGTGCCGAATCGCAAAAAGTGCTCTGGTCCTAGCCTGGGAAATTCTTCCGGGGCTGAAGTGGTTAAAGTAACACAGTGTCATCGCAAAAAAGGGCCTGGTCATGAAGGGGGGTAGACCTTCCAGAGCTGAAGTGGTTAAGCTGACATCATATAAATTATCCACTTCCAGACCAGGCCTTTTCCGGCACTTTTTGTTTACCTGTAACAATAAGTATTTTTTGCTAAAAAATTGGTTAGAACCTCCAAACATTATATATTTTTTTTAAGCAGAGGCCCCAGAGAATACAATGGTCAATAGTGCAATTTTTTGTCACATGGTATTTGCGCAGCGGTTTTTCAAATGCATTTTTTGGAAAAATATACACTTTTTTACTTTTAATGCAAAAAAAACACAATACATACCCCAATTTTTTCACAAAATATAAAAGATGATGTTACACAGACTAAATAGATACTAAACATGTCACGCTTTAAAATTGTGCATGCCCGTGCAATGGCGACAAATTACGTAAATTTTACTATCCATAGGCGAAGCTTTAAAAGCCTTTACCAAAATTTTTATATATTGCAGTATGTATTACAGTGCCCCCACTCTGGATAGGGGGCACATTTGGACAGCAGCATTGTCAGTCTGGGGGAAGGGGAGTGTTAGTAGATTTAAGTACACTAACACATTGAAGCCAAACTCTAGCTCACACTTTATATGCAGTTACAGCAAATTGATTTTTTTGTTCCTTTTGTAATAAAGGTTTTACATAAATAAAAACTGATCATTGTAAGCACCCCTGCTAGTGTTAAATGGTTTGTCTCATCCCTGTAACTGAAGCATCTGCAATAGAGCTTGTTTTGAAAAACAACAAACTTACTGCTGGATCACCAAATGAAAATAGAAGAAAGAAAAAACTAAAAAAGAAAACTAATGCAGCCATCACATATAAAATTTGGTAAGCTGCAATATAATGTTTGCTTTTGGGTTTAATACCGCTTTAGCCACTTGCCGACCGGCCGCCGTCATACTACGGCAGCAGGTTGGCTCCTTCCTGCGAATCACCCTAGCTGTACATCAGTCGTGATCGGCGTTCTACAATAAAATTAGACGGTAGATTTTTGGCTCTATTTATGTAGTAAAATAAATAATTTCAGTGATGTAGTCACTTTCAAGATGTTAGTGTATACGTTTATTGTTTTTTATATATGTTTATATATACCTGTTTTTCTCATTAGTGACCCTGAATGTGAGTCGACCCCTCTCCCTGGTTGCAATTGCCTGTGGACTGCTTTTGGAAAATGCACTTTGCTCCATTCAATGGACTCTTTAACACCTTTGTGGGTATCCCGCAAAATTACAGGATGATCATTTGTTTGAACTTGGCTCACCATACTAAACAATTGGCCAACTGGTCTCGGACAATGTTATTTATTTAATGGTACTTTTGGGAATAGGACCGTTTTGCAAGTTTTTTGTTATGTTTTTCATGTCTTTAAACATATTTATAAACATGTTTTTATAATCTTCGGAGTTATTGTTTGCAAGATGAAGCAGACCTGTAATTACATTTGATGTACATTTTTGAATAAATACAGCTATAAGATGCAGGTACGTGTATAAAAATCAAACTGCATCAATAGCAAACTAATGTAGAAAGACATTATATTCACAGGTATTATTACTGCAACATTTTTATAGATGTCATTTTACAGATCTTTAGTTGTATATGTATACAACAAACTAAATAAAAAGAAAACAATTCATACAGTACACATCTACCATGTTTTATTGAGATTGACACAGGGGATAGTCACTGAAAGTGTGTGTGTGTGTGTGTGTGTGTGTGTGTGTATGTATGTATGTATGTATATATATATGTATGTGTGTGTATATATATATGTGTGTGTGTGTGTATGTATATGTATATATATATATATATATATATATATATATAATGATGTAAAATACACTTTCCGAAATCATACTCCCCGTCATTCATTCATCCCAAATTCCCTAAATTCTATTTAGCTAGTACAGATAACAAAACAAAGGGCGTGGGCATATTCTTTTCCCATAACTCCCATTTCTCCTGCATCTCCGAACTTAAAGACCCAGAAGGTAGATATTTAATGGTTGAGGGTCTTCTTGATGGCCAGCTCTATACCTTCATCTCATACTACGCTCCTAATAAGAACCAGTCAGCATTCTTTACAGCCCTTTTTCAAACCCTTTCCCACCTCAAAGAAGGCATAGTGATCTACGGTGGGGACTCCAACCTGGCCTTTGATATGGGAGTGGACAAAACCCGCCCACTGGGGAAGGATGGGATACGTCCCACAGGACAGAGCCTTAATGTAGCTAAACAAATCTATCTCCAGGGTCTGGTGGATATTTGGAGAGCGATGAATCCAAATACAAGAGACTACGCACATTTCTCCAGCCCCCACAATACCTTTGCAAGGATAGATTACTTTTTTATACAGTCTAAGCGCATCCCGCTGGTCTCCAAGTCCAGTATAAAAGACTCTGTCCTGTCGGACCACTCTTGTCTCCTGCTGGTACTGAATAAGCCCACCGGATACAAGAAGGGAGACAACTGGAGACTTAATGCTACAATCCTCAGCAACCCCACCCACGTACACGAGATAGACAATGCAATACAAGAGTATTTATTAGGAACTCCACGAGCGATATCTCCCCCGTCACCTTATGGGCCGCACGCAAAGCCTACATCAGAGGTATTACACAAATAGCATCCAGGATCAGCAAGGCCCGTAAATTGAGATAAAAAGACTAGAACAGGAATTCGACTCGCTCAGCAAACTTTACAAACGCAACCCTACTCACAAATTATTGGAAAAACTCGAGGCAGCGCGCCTGGTCTTAACAGCACTAAACAGCACTAACAGCTATTGCTGAAAAAAGCCTATGTTGGGAGGGGGGGGGACGCTTTTATTACCAAAGGGATAAAGCAGGATCTATGCTAGCTTCCAGGCTTTCCCCTAAGCCGAGGAACTATACCTTGCCCAAAATCAGACTTCCCGATGGTACTCTCTCCCAGAACCCACTGAAATGGAAGCTTTCCACTCATTCTACCGCAATCTTTACAGTGCTCAAGGGAACACTCCCTTACATGTCTCAATCAACTCCTTCCTAGACTCATTACACATCCCCCAACTAAGGGAGCAACATAAGGAGATGCTGGGAGCCCCATTTTCAGCAGAGGAGGTGGAGCTGGTCATCAAGAGGCTTAAAAGCAGCTCGGCCCCGGGTCCTGATGGCTTCTGTGTCCCCTATTATAAACACCTATCGGCTACTCTGGCCCCTCACTTGGCCCGCTTCTGTAATCATCTCCGTACGGGAGCACAACTTGACAGGGATTCCAACTCAGCCTTCATAACCGTAATCCCCAAACCCGACAAAGACCCCGGCCTAACGGCCAACTACCGTCCTATATCCTTGATCAATAATGATTTGAAAATATTGACTAAAATAATGGCTGACCGGATCTCCAACTTTATTAGTCCATATATACACAAAGACCAGGTAGGTTTTATTCCTGGTACACAGGGACCGGATCAGATCAGGAGGGTGATAGACGTCATCTCTCTATTGGGGGCGAGTCGGGATAATGGCACACCCCAGGAAGGCTTCCTTCTGTCCTTGGACCTAATGAAAGCCTTCGATACCGTCTCCTGGTCCTTTCTGTTTCCTGTCCTACAACGTTGGGGATTCGGTCTGTCATTTCTGAACATAATAAATGCACTCTGCGCACACCCGGAAGCCAAAATCAAACTCCAGGGCTATCATTCAGAATCTCTCCCTATCCGGAGGGGCATCAGACAAGGCTGCCCGCTTTCCCCACTGATTTTTGCCATAGTCATCGAGACATACTGCTTTTCGTCATCTCACCACTCATTTCGCTCCCGAACATATGTAGGGCTCTCGATGACTTTGACAAACTCTCGGGATTGCAGGTGAACAATGCTAAATCTTTAGCGCTAAATGTTAACCTATCGGCCCACTTAGTAACCCATCTAAAAGACACCTTCCGGTTCAGCTAGAATGACAAAACAATCCCTTATTTGGGTGTCAACCTGACAGCTCCTGTGGATCGATTATACTCAGTAAATTACCCTCCACTCCGTAAACTGGATAATGACTTGGCAACTTGGGACAAAATGAGACTATCATGGCTGGGTCAATTCAGTAAAAATGACCCCTTTACCCCGCATCCTCTACCTCTTCAGATCACTGCCTATCCCCATTCCCAGGGCTCACCTCAAGAAGTTCCAGTCGAAACTTATCAAATTCATTTGGGGCAGGAAGGGACATAGGGTAGCCAGAGAGACCTTATTCCATTCCAGAGACCAAGGAGGAATCAACGTACCAAATCTCCTACGGTCCTACCAGGAACCCCAATTAGCCCAGCTCTCCACTATTTATTTTAAAACGGCTCATCCGGACTGGATACACATGGAAAGACAAGCTATCCTGAATTATACCATAGACCTCTTGCTTTGGTGCCCCCCTAAGAACAGGCCGGCCGTTATGGCACCCTCGCTATCTCACTCCCTGGCTTTATGGGACACCCTAAAGCACAACACAAATCTAACTTCCCATTGGCGCCCTCTATCCCACAATTTCCGAAACCCACTCTTCCTGCCTGGTATGGATATTAAGGCATTTCAATGGTGGCTCTATAAAGGATTATATAGAATAGGACACTTCGCAAACCCAGCAGGCCCTCTCACACTAGCCCATTGCACAAGTAAACTTGATATGCCCAAGACCGAGAGATTTAGACTACACCAAATATCACATTTCATACACTCCCTATGGACATCAAAACCCAAGCCTCTAGTTATTACAGCATACGAAGCTTGGTGCGGACAGGCCATGGAGCAGAGGGGGGGAACTCGGTGATCTATAGGCTATCAACATCCTCCAAAACCCCATATATGAGGGATTGGGAGAGGGACCTGAATGGCCCGTATCAGAATGGCATAAAGCCTCTTTAACCGCTTCCAAGGGCTTACTTAACATTCTGCTGACAGAACTAATCTAAAAGTGCTAATGAGATGGTACATGGTCCTCATGCGGATAGCCAGGATTTTGCCGAATGCCTCTCCCATGTGCTTTTGAGAATGTGGGCACATGGGTACAATGCTACACATCTGGTGGGAATGTTCCAGGATCAGAGGCCTCTGGAATAAAATCTTCTACACAATCAGGAAGATCACGGGGCTCCCCATCCAGAAAGAGTCCCATATTGCCTAGCTCAACTTCCCCAGCCCCAAGGTACCCAAATTAGCTCAATGCCTTATCATGTTCATACTGCTAGGAACTAAAATAACCATAGCTCGCTCCTGGAAGCAACCTACTGTCTCCTTTTTCTCAGTTAAGAAGAAAATATCTTGGATAATGACCCAGGAAAAAACGGTGAGTATTCTCTTAGAAACCGAAGACAAACACAAGATTGTCTGGAAACCCTGGAAAAGGTACATTGCGAAACCCACACCAGATCCTCTGACCAAAGGGGCCCTGTAGGGGGGGCGAGTCCTTTCTCCATCACATAACTGCTTTCTTTAGCTAGCCTTTAGGTCTCCTCTTTCTCTTTTCCCCCTTTTCTTCTATTTCTTTCTCTTCATATCTAATCTCGTATACATAGGTATGTTCCTCTTGGCCTTTACCTTGGTGCTTGGCTGCACCAAGACCAGGACCTTTCAGGGAACAGAGTTGCTGGTACTGGGGTGATGAGTCTCAATGACCAGATGTCTTATGGCCTTCTCCCGCTAAAGCTGGTGGGCCGCCGTGTACTCACCACAACCTCGGGGGGGCTTTTTATCCCACCCCCAGGATTGTCCTCCCCACCGGCCATGGACCACCATGGTGCTTAAATTTACACCTCACTTCCTCCCTGTTATATTTCTCTCATTACAAGAACCTGGCTTAATTTGATGATCCTTGAGTACATGTGTCAACTGCAGAGCCTAATACCTCGGAGGTAGAGGGGTTATCCCCCCCCCCCCTCTAACTGAATCCAGCTCTAAAGATGATGGGGGGAGTGCAGCCCGACAATCCTGGGGGGCGTACTCACCACCACACTACTTGACGTATCTTACTCCTTGACCCTTAGACGGGTCGGACGTTCCACTTTCTACCCACTACCCGGAGGAGATAAGGAGAACTCCCCCGCTCTGACACAGATAGATCCCAACTGGGGTGTGGCGGGAGATGCCCTATAATTTAGTCCAAAACACTCGTCATTTTGATATTGTAACTGTACGATGTATACTTTTATTTTACATTTATACTTATGTAACATTGGTTATATGTTAACCTTGCTTTGTAATCTCGTTTTCAATAAAAATCTATTGAAATAAAAAAAAATAATAATGATGTAACCATGGATTTGATTTAAATCAAGTCAATTTAAATCACTAATAAAAAGGCTAGATTTAAATCAACTCGATTTAAATCATAATTTTTAAAGAGCAACTGTCATCTCTGTCCCACAGCGGCTCCTCCCACTGTTGACTCACCGACAGTCCCATTCACTTTAATGTGACGGCTGGTGATGCAGCAGTGACACAACAAGGTGAGAGACGTGACGGAAGCAGGTGTATGAATGCCTGCTAACAGGCGCTGCCATGATGGATCTGAAATGACAGGTGCTCTTTAAATGTAAGGACTTATTCTTGCTGGTAGTTAGAATCTTTAATATTTGCAAACAAAATGAAGGTTTCCAATTTAGAATAAAAAGCTGTCAGGTTAGTAAAACAGAGATATCAAAACTGATTCAGTCATACAGTTTGTAGTGTACATAGATTTTCAAAACAATGGAATAAAGGAATATTCCTGAATTTGTTTTAACTCATGGTTACTGTGAAATTGTGTGAATGCATCAATGCAGTGCATGTTATCTCAGCTTGCAGAGCTTGGATTCATTGAATGAGTTTACCAAAAATGTAAATATTGCAGAATATACAGCCTCATGCTACATAACTAAACTCAATTTCATGCTGAATAAACTAAATTATTAATGTATCTTAAAGCCGAGTTCCACCCAAAAGTGGCACTTCCGCTTTAAGTGTTGGTGACCCCCTGACATGCCACAGTTAGCATGTAATTGTGTGGGGGGTTCCAGTTCCCACTTCCCCTCCTGGTGCTGCAGAACCGTAAGGAAGTTCACCTGTCCCCCTCTCCCTCCCTCCCATCTTCTGGGACACGTCACAGGTCCTAGAAGATGCACCGGCCATTCACAGCGCGTGGCTCTGAAGCCAAAGCCAGTCGCATCTTATTAAAATAAATTTGATAAAAAAAAAAAAAAAAAATGATTTAACCACTTCAGCCCCGGAAGGATTTCACACTTTAGGACCAGAGTACTTTTTGCGATTTGGCACTGCGTCGTGCAACGCTGTACCCAAACGAAATTTGCATCCTTTTTTTCCCACAAATAGAGCTTTATTTTGGTATTTGATCACCTCTGCGTCATTTCTGAACGCCGCTATAAACAAAAGAAGAGGGACAATTTTGCAAAAAAACCCAAAATTATTACTTTTTGCTAAAATACAAATCCAAAAAAAATATAAAAAATTATTTTTTTCCATCGGTTTTTGCCAATTTATATTCTTCCTCATTTTTTTTTGTAAAAAAAATCACAA
Source organism: Glandirana rugosa (assembly GCA_018402905.1). NCBI lineage: Eukaryota > Metazoa > Chordata > Amphibia > Anura > Ranidae > Glandirana > Glandirana rugosa. The sequence goes on from BLSH010249461.1 coordinate 836,302, forward strand.
TCAGCGTTTATTGATTGGTTTGTGCAAAAGTTGCCATGTTTACGGATGCTGAGAATTCATTTCTGGGGTTTTTATATTTTTTTTATATTTTACTAGTAATGGCGGTGATCTGCGATTTTTAGTGGTACTGCGATATTGCAGCGGACATGTCGGACCATTTTGACACTTTTTTGGGACCATTGGCATTTAGCGATCAGTACTATAAAATTGCACTGATTACTGTGTAAATGCCATTGGCAGTGAAGGGGTTAACCTGGAGGGGCGCTCTAAGGGTTAACTGTGTTCCCTGGGTGTGTTCTAACTGTGTGTGGGCTGCCCTGGCTGGGGAAAGGGGATGATCACGGCTTCCAAATACAGGAAGCCTGTGATCATCGCCCTTCCCCCTCTAACAGAACGGAGATCCGTGTTTACATACACGAACCTCAGTTTTTTCACTGCGGGGGGCCATCGCAGGTAGCCAGCGGCGATTGAGTCCACCCTACCCGCTCCCCGGACCCCCCTACCCCCCCCCCCCCCCCGCACACAGTGAGTGCGCCTCCGGTGGCGCGCACTCACAGCACTAGTTATCGCAGCCACCGTCGTATGATGGCGGTTTGCGATAACGAGCCTCTCTGTCAACGTCAGACTGCGGTCAGCGGTCGGCAAGTGGTTAAATTAAAAAATCTGTTTTAAAAAATCAGATTTTTTTTGATTTTTTTTTTTTTTTTTTTTTAAATCATTGATTTTTATCCACCCTGATGTGTATAATGTTGACCAAATTGTAAACTAGCCAATTTTTCTAAACTGCAGTCATTGCTACTAGAAGTTAATTGGGACCTAATCCTTGAAACATACAGAAGAGAAATGGGAATGCTTTAGGAGCATATTAAACAAAGGTATCACACAGTGCATTCCAATGGGCAATAAATATAGAAGAGCGAAGAGTGAACCTGGGTGGCTAAACGGTAATGTGAAAACTCTCATTAAGGAGAAAAATATGGCCTTTAAAAAAATATAAAGGGAATGGATCACCATCAGCATTCCAACACTACAATGAATACAATAAGAAGTATAAAAACGCAATCAGGGTGGCTAAAAAAGATTACAAGAGACTCAGCGGAAAGAAGTAAAAAAACAAAAAAAAAAACAAAGACATTTTTTAGATATATTAACAGTAAAAAGGCAAAATCAGAGCACAATGCACACACAAAAGATGAGGATGGTTAAAGATGACACAAAGCAAGCAACTGTACTAAATGCCGCCTTCTCCTCAGTTTTTACACAAGAAAAAGAAGGGTTCACCGACCACGACTGTACTGTTAGTGACACAACACAGGACATACCCTCGTAGCTAACAGAGGCTGGAGTCATGGAAAGACTTAGTAAGCCTAACACAAATAAATCACCAGGACAAGATGGTTTACACCCAAGAGTCCTCAGAGAACTCAGTCAGGTTATAGCTAGACCATTGTTCCTAATCTTTGTGGACAGCATAGTGACAGGATTGAGACACAAGGTACCAGGATTGGTACCAGCTGATTGGAGAAAAGCCAATGTGGTACCAATATTCAAATAAGGGCAGAGACATATTCCTGGGAACTACAAGCCAGTCAGCCTAACATCAATAGTGGGTAAATTATTGGAGGGGATGATTAGGGACTATATCCAAAGATTTACTGAAGAAAAGAATATCATTAGTGGTAATCAGCATGGGTTTACGAAAAGGTTTTTCCTACCAGACCAATCTGCTAACATTCTACGAGGAAGTGAGCTACCATCTAGATAGGGGGAGACCTGTGGATGTGGTGTATCTGTATTTTGCAAAAGCATTTCATACAGTCCCCCATAAACACTTAATTTACAAGCTGAGATCTGCAGGCATGGACCATAAGGTTTGTGCTTGGGTAAAAACTGGTTACAGGGATGTGTCTAAAGGGTAGTGATAAATAACGTGTACTCAGACTGGTCTGGAGTGGTGAGTGGGGTACCCCAAGGTTCTGTCTTGGGACCAATTCTATTCAATTTATTCATAAATGATATAGAGTATGGGATAAATGGCTCAGACTCATTTTTTGCGGATGACACAAAGATAAGCAGAGCAATAAACTCACATCAGGATATAGAAACTTTACAGAATGACCTGAACAAAATAATGGAGTGGGTAGACAAATGGCAAATGAGGTTTAATGGGGAGAAATGTAAAGTAATGCACTTGGGGGCAAAAAACATAAATGCAAACTATTCACTAGGGGAAGAACCTCTGGGAGAATCAAGGATGGAAAAGGATCTAAGGGTCCTAGTAGATGGCAGATTGAACAATAGCATGCAATGTCAAGCTGCAGCTACCAAAGCTGGCAGAATATTAGCATGCATAAAAAAGGGGATATACTCCAGAGATAAAACTGTAATCCTGCCATTTTATAAAACTCTGGTTAGGCCACATCTGGAATATTCTGTCCAGTTCTGGTCACCGGTCCTCAGAAGGGACCATTTGCCCTAAGTGTCTGCTAAAAAATAAGAGTACTTCCTGGTGTGTGACTGTAATCCCTAGAGATTTGGCATGATGCCTCTACTATGCTGCACACTGTTCTCCATTCTGGAGAGGAAGCTGTACCTGAGGATCTGCAGTGCAAGGATTTCCCTGCTTCTGCTTCATTCATTTGGTGGATCTGTGTGGATTCCTCCATTCCTCCTGCTGCTTGATATTTATTACCCCATCAGCACTCGGATAACTAATCATCAGGGGAAAGCTCTGACATGAATAGGCAAAGGCCTTTTCTACCAAGATGACTTCTTTCACACAGAGACAAAGTTTAATCAATGCCTCCATTCTTCCTGCACAGCATGTAAGGATGGATCTTCCACTGTGGCTATTGTATAACCAAACAGCGGCTGCTTGGGCCAATACCTGTTGAATCCCTCTAGAAGCTGGAAATCACTGTAGTGACACCATACACTCCACCTTGTCCAATCGGAGAATGCTTTGCATTCATTGAGAAAATGAAAATCATTCTCTGAATGGAAGCTGTGCGGAACGGACAATCTCCTGTGTTCACAGTGCAGCAGGGTACCAGGGAACATAGTGGAGATCACTGCACTATTCAGGGGCAGACGTACAGGGGTCGCATGGCGACCCGGCCCCATACTGCAGGGGGCCAATGCGGGCCCCCTGTATGCCTAGATAGGAGGAGCGCCATGAGCGCCTGAGACCGAGCTCCCCGATCCTGAGCCAAACTGTAAATCGGAGCTGTGGGGAGCTGGTCACACTGATTACACCTAAAGTGAAAGCAGTGTGTGCTGTGCTCTTTGTCTCCCCCTACAGTGCAGTACCCAGCAGGAAGAGAGAAGGTAAAGGACTGCCATTGTTTAAAAGGCTATCTGTGTGTGTGTGTGTATATGCATGCATGTACAGTATCTCACAGTAGCGAGTACACCCCTTTTTGTAAATATTTTATTCTATCTTTTCATGTGACAACACGGAAGAAATGACACTTTGCTACAATGTAAAGTAGTGAGTGTACAGCTAGTATAACAGTGTAAATTTGCTGTCCCCTCAAAATAACTCAACACACAGAGCCATTAATGTCTAAACCACTGGCAACCAGGGCTTTTTTTCTCAGAGTATAGGTGCAGGAACTCCTCCCTTCTGAGTCGCCCCTTGACTCCGCCCCCTACTCATCTCCCAGCGCTGTTCCTTGTTTCCACCCCTTACCCGTCTCCCAGTACCACCCCTTTTAGAGAATACAAGACCAAGTATTATTTTGTGGTGCTTATTTTTGTATGGAGTTTGTTAATGATAGCAAGAAAGGCAGTAAAATAGATCTGGACACCCCAGCAACAATAGATCCACCCCAGCAACAAGGGACTCCCAACAGCCAGCATCAGTAGACCATCCAACAGTCAGCAACATTAGACCCCTACCTCAACAATAGATCCCCCCCAGCAATGATTGACCCCCCTCCATCAGTATTAGACTCACCCCCAGCCACAATAGATCCCTCACAAAGAATAGAAGACCTCCCCAGCAACATTAGACCCCTACCTCAAAAATAGATCCCTCCCAGCAATGATTGACCCCCCCCCAGCAGTTTTACCCACCCCCAGCCACAATAGATCCCCCACATCAACAGAAGACCTCCCCAGCAACATTACACCCCTACCTCAACAATAGATCCCTCCCAGCAAGGATTGACCACCCAGCAGTTTTACCCCCCAGCCACAATAGATCCCTCACAAGCAACAGAAGACCTCCCCAGCAACATTAGACCCCCTACCTCAACAGTAGTTCCCTCCCTGCAATGATTGACCCCCCCCAGCAGTATTAGACCCACCCCCAGCCACAATAGATTTCTCACAAGCAACAGAAGACCTCCCCAGCAACAATAGACCCCTTGCTCTGCCTTGTTCCGCAAAAACAGATCCCCTCCAGCAACAATAGATTTCCCAACATAAATAGACCCTCCAGCATACCCCAGCACCCCTTGCCATTACTTACATTCAGTTCTGGAGGTGCTGGAACTGCATTCCCCCGCATTCCTGCTGAAAAAAAGCCCTGCTGGCAACAAAAGTGAGTACACCCCTAAGTGAAAATGTCCAAATTGGGCCCAAAGTGTCAATATTTTGTGTGGCCACCATTATTTTTCAGCACTGCCTTAACCCTCTTGGGCATGGAGTTCACCAGAGCTTCACATGTTGCCACTGGAGTCCCCTTCCACTCCTCCATGACGACATTGCAGAGCTGGTGGATGTTGGAGACCTTGCTCTCCTCCACCTTCCATTTGAGGATGACCCACAGATGCTCAATAGAGTTTAGGTCTGGAGACATGCTTGGCCAGTCCATCACCTTTACTCTCAGCTTCTTTAACAAGGCAGTGGTCGTCTTGGAGGTGTGTTTGGGGTCGTTATCATGTTGGAATACTGCCCTGTGGCCCAGTCTCCAAAGGGGATGGGATCATGCTCTGCGTCAGTATGTCACAGTACATGTTGGCATTCATGGTTCCCTCATTGAACTGTAGCTCCCAAGTGCCGGCAGCACTGATGCAGCCCCAGACCATGACACTCCCACCACCATGCTTGACTATAGGCAAGACACACTTAACTTGACACCATCGGAAACAAATACGTTTATCTTGGTCTTATCAGACCACAGGACATGATTCTAGTAATCCTTGTTCTTAGTCTGCTTGTCTTCAGCAAACTGAGGGCTTTCTTGTGCATCATCTTTAGAAGAGGCTTCCTTCTGGGATGACAGCCATGCAGACCAGTTTGATTCAGTGTGCGGCATATGGTCTGAGCACTGACAGGCTGACCCCCACCCCTTCAACCTCTGCAGCAATGCTGGCAGCACTCATACGTCTATTTCCCAAAGACAACTTCTAGATATGACACTGAGCATGTGCACTCAACTTCTTTGGTTGACCATGGCGAGGCCTGTTCTGAGTGGAACCTGTCCTGTTAAACTGCTGTATGGTCTTGGCCACCGTGCTGCAGCTCAGTTTCAGGGTCTTAGCAATCTTCTTGTAGCCTAGGCCATCTTTATGTAGAGCAGCAATTCTTTTTTTCAGATACTCAGTGAGTTCTTTGCCATGAAGTGCTATGAGGTGCCATGTTGAACTTCCAGTGACCAGTATGAGAGAGTGAGAGCGATAACACCAAATTTAACACACCTGCTCCCCATTCACACCTGAGATCTTGGAACACTAATGAGTCACTTGACACCGGGGAAAGATATAATAAAATATTTACAAAAATGTGTGGGGTGTACTCACTTTTGTGAGATACTGTATGTGTGCGCACATGGGTATGTGCATGTATGTGTGTGCATGCATGTATGTGTGTGTGTGTGCATGCATATATGTGTGTGCGCATGCATGTATTTGTGTGCATGCATGTATGTATGTGTGTGTGCATGCATGTATGGGTATGTGTGTGCATGCATGTGTGTGTGCATACGTGCATTTATATATGTGTGTGTGCATGTATGTGTGTGTTTATGTATACAGTATGTGTGTTTGTTTATATACAGTATCTCACAAAAGTGAGTACAACACTCACATCTTGGTAAATATTTTATTATATATTTTCATGTGGCAACACTGAAGAAGTGACACTTTGCTACAATGTACAGTTGTGAGTGTACAGCTTGTATAACAGTGTCAATTTGCTGCCCCCTCAAAATATCTCAACACAAAGCCATTAATGTCTAAACCGCTGGCAAAAAAAGTGAGTACACCCCTAAGTGAAAATGTCCAAATTGGGCCCAATTAGCTATTTTTCCTCCCCGGTCTCTCAGGTGTGAATGGGGAGCAGATGTGTTAAATTTGGTGTTATCGCTCTCAATCTCTCATACTGGTCACTGGAAGTTCAACATGGCACTTCGTAGCAAAGAACTCTCTGAGGATCTGAAAAAAAAAATTGTTGCTCTACATAAAGATGGCCTAGGCTATAAGATGATTGCCTAGACCCTGAAACTGAGCTGCAGCAGGGTGGCCAAGACCACACAGTGGTTTAACAGGACAGGTTCCACTCAGAACAGGCCTTGCCATGGTCAACAAAAGATGTAGAGTGCACATGCTCAGCGTCATATCGAGGGGTTGTCTTCTGGAAATAGACATATGAGTGATGTCAGCATTTCTGCAGAGGTTGAAGGGGTGGGGAGTCAGCCTGTCAGTGCTCAGACCATATGCCGCACACTGCATCAAATTGGTCTGCATGGCTGTCGTCCCAGAAGGAAGCCTCTTCTAAAGATGATGCACAAGAAAGCCCCACAAACAGTTTGCTGAAGACAAGCAGACTAAGGGCATGGATTACTGCAACCATGTCCTGTGGTCTGATGAGACCATGATAAACTTATTTGGTTCAGATGGTGTCAAGCGTGTGTGGCAGCAACCAGGTGAGGAGTACAAAGACAAATGTGTCTTACCTGCAGTCAAGCATGGTGGTCGGATTGTCATGGTCTGGGGCTGCATGAGTGCTGCCGGCACTGGGGAGCTACAGTTCATTGAGGGAACCATGAATGCCAACATGCACTGTGAGATACTGAAGCAGAGCATGATCCCCTCCCTTCAGAGACTGGGCCGTAGGGTGCTATTCCAACATAATGACCCCAAACACACCTCAAAGACGAACACTGCCTTGCTAAAGAAGCTGAGGGTAAAGGTGATGGACTGGCCAAGCATGTTTCCAGACCTAAACCCTATTGAGCATCTGTGGGCATCCTTAAACAGAAGGTGGAGGAGCGAAGGTCTCTAACATCCAGCAGCTCCGTGATATCATCATGGAGGAGTGGAAGAGGACTCCAGTGGCAACCTGTGAAGCTCTGGTGAACTCCATGCCCAAAATGGGTTAAGGCAGTGCTGGAAAATAATGGTGGCCACACAAAATATTGACACTTTGGGCCCAATTTGGACATTTTCACTTAGGGGTGTACTCACTTTTGTTGCCAGCAGTTTAGACATTAATGGCTGTGTGTTGAGTTATTTTGAGGGGACAGCAAATTTACACTGTTATACCAGCTGTACACTCACTACTTTTACATTGTAGCAAAGTGTCATTTCTTCAGTGTTGTCATATGAAAAGATAGAATAAAATATTTACAAAAATGTGAGGGGTGTACTCACTTTTGTGAGATAGTGTATACAGTTGTGCTCATAAGTTTACATACCCTGGAAGAAATTATGATTTATTGGCCATTTTTTCAGAGAATATGAATGATAACACAAAAACATTTCTTTCACTCATGGTTAGTGTTTGGCTGAAGCCATTTATTATTAATCAACTGTGTTTACTCTTTTTAAACCATAATAACAGAAATTACCCAAAGGACCCTTATCAAAAGTTTACATATCTGGTGATTTTGGCTCACATGCACACAAGTTGACACAAAGGGATTTGAGAACAGAACCCCTCATTTTCCACTTCTTCATTAGAGTTTGAACACTGCTGATTTGCATTCTCAATTCCTTGGATAACTTTTTATATCCCTTTCCTGTTTTATACAGTTCAACTACCTTTCCCCGCAGATCCTTTGACAATTCTTTTGCTTTACCCATGACTCAGAATCCAGAAACGTCAGTGCAGCACTGGATGAGAGATGCAATGGTCTGTCAGGAGTTCAGAAACTCATTGACCTTTTATACACACACACTAATTACAAGCAAACAGATCACAGGTGAGGATGGTTACCTTTAATATCCATTCAAACCCCTTTGTGTCAACTTGTGTGCATGTTATCAGGCCAAAATCACCAGGGTATGTAAACTTTTGATCAGGGTCATTTGGGTAGTTTCTGTTGTCCTTATGAGTTAAAAAGAGAAAACACAGTTGATTGATAATAAATAGCTTCAGCTAAACACTAAACATGAGTGAAAGAAACGTTTTTGTGTTATCATTCATATTCTCGGAAAAATAACCAAGAAATCATAAATTGTGCCAGGGTATGTAAACTTATGAGCACAACTGTATGTGTGTGTGTGTGCGTACATTTGTGTTTACATGTATGTATGCACATTTTATGTATGCGCTTTTGATCCTGACCCCCTATATGTGTACATTTAGAACTGATTTTTTTCCCACTTGTTCATAGTACCAGCAAAAAAAAAATTCTGTTCCTCTGAAAAGCGATCCATGCTCTGAACGCTTATTAGAGGCATCTGACTGCCGGTAAAGAAGCAATATGTTGCTTCCTGACCGCCTGTTTTAACCCCCTAAATGCTTCAGCGCTATGCTGCAACTGCGTGCAATGCACACAGTTGTGAAGTGGTTGCAGTGCAGCCCCATTCACCTAGGGGTATACTTCAAGGGTGCCCTGACTGGAAAAAGATTGAGAAATACTGGCATAGAGGAACCAATCTCTCCATTCTCCTCCAGAAGCCACTGAATGCCCGGGGGATGAAGAGGAGGAGACATGGGGGGTGGAGAAATCGGTTCCTTTATATGCAGCCACCCACTTGTGACTGGGCCCTGGCATTCTGCCACCGGGCTCAGAGAAAAGGGTCCCGTTAGGTGGGCCCTTCATGGCTTCTTGCATCAGGGCCCTGAAGGTTCTAGTTATGCCACCTGGTGTCTACTACTGTGATTTAAGGTTTCTAGATGGATCCCACATTGGTCCAAGCTGGACCAATGAAACTATGTCAAAATATCCACATCTTGGATTTTTCTTAATGTTTTTCATTAATTGCAGATGTAGTGCTTTGTATTGTTTTTTTATTTTTATCATCTCTCTATAAGGTACAGTTTGCTGGCAACTGTGCAGCAAGCTGGACTTTCTACCTCAAAGACTACAATGGAAAAGTGTCAATATAACCTTCAGGTAGGTCATAGCAGTGTATTTTTTCTAAGAACATTGCATATTGACAACTGATAACCTGTTGATTGGATAATTTCCTATCTTGTCAGTCATGGATCTTTTTTGGGAGAGTACACTATTATGTTGCAGGGAGCATAAATATCTGTCATATGTGTAGCCATGTGCTCCCTTGAGAGTGGCTGGTAGTAGTGGTTCACCTTAGAGCTGCCCTCAATCACACCATATTTCACACATCCGTAGACACTGACCAGACCGGCTCTTGTTTTTGTTGTTTTATTTAGGGGAAATAACTTGGATGGGGATGAGGGATGACTGTGGGATGCCCAAAGAATTATAGTACACGAAGTACATATACACCCCTGTATATGTGCACTTCCCTGCAGACCGTCCCTCTGCAGACTGTTACTCCTCACAACTCATCTTGCTGACCGTTTCTTCTACAGTTCTCTCTCCAGCACTGAACTTAGTAAATCATCACTCCATTACTTCTCTCCAGCACTGCACTTAGTGTCCAGCTTGAAGGGATATTTATCAAGCTTATTTGTTCTTTTCTCTTCACCACAGCTAGCACATGGCGAGGCCTACTCTCAGCAAAACCTCCGGAACACCCATTAAAGGCCAGTGATCACAGGCCCCCGAATGTGTAGCAAAAGTACTTGAGTGCTAGCCGGGCATTTGATGGACTACAACTCCCAGCCCATCCCTCTTCCAGGTCCCATAGACCTGCTTTTCCTCAGTGACTTTCCCTGAACTGGCTCCCACAGACTGTCCACTATTCCTCTCTCAGCCTGCTCCAGCTCTTTCTCTTGCAGTTCCCAGGGACCGTCACTCATCAAACCGATGGATCACTTTAAAGTCTCTCACTGTGTAGCACCTCCACTGTTCTCCTGTTCCCCTGTGCTCCAGGAATCACCACCACTCCTGGTTGCACCCGAACCTCCAGGCCCCAAGGTCACCCTCCCCAGACTGGGGTGACCTCCCGGGTAGGGGCCTCCACAGTGCTCCTGCTACATCTCCAGACTTCCACCCGACACTCCTCCCCCAGATTGGGCTGACTCCGACTATTTAAGGAGGCCTGCCCCCTGCCAATCCTACTTGGGGATTGGTCAGGGCTCCCCGGAACACTCCAGATGGCTCCACCTATCTCCCAGCTCTCTAACTAGAAACCTTCCCCAAGTTTCTAGAAAGAAGTGGGAGGTTCTGGTGACCTCACCTATCAAGTCCACTCAACCCTCCCTGAGCCTCTTCTCCCGGCCCAGATCAAAACATTTAGCCCTGCTCTTACACTCATGCCTGAATAAATTTTACTTCACGTAGCAAAACCCTGCTAGAAAAACGCACTTATTCTATGGGGGCGCTACATATGATATAAAGCCTAGTACACACTGGCCAAATGTTGGGCAGCATCGGCCAGTTCAATAGAAATTGGCTGACATTCGGCCCATGTGTATGGCAGCCGGTCCGGCAGACGTCTGTCAAAGGATTATGACCGAAAAAGGTCTGCCAACCAGCTCCCGATCGGCGTGACCAGAGTGTTCTGGTTGGGGGGCCCTCCACCTCTCAGAACACAATAGAACAGCAAGAGAGATCGCTGTACTTATCAGATTGTTAGTACAGTGGCTCCGACCTGAGCTGTCAGTTTTTTTAGTTCAACCCCAGGGGGTTGAATGAAAAAAAAAAAACGAGTGGTGTGTATGAGGCTTAAGTCTAGGGCTAATTATTGTTGCACTTTTAAAAATACAGTAGAACCTTGGATTACGAACATATTCCATTCCAGGAGAATGCTTGTAATCCAAATCACTTGTATATCAAAGCAAGTTTCCCCATAGAAAGCACTGCTTGTCTATGCTGTACTGTATGTGATCAGAGGTCTGGGGGCGCTGGTGTATGCTATACAGTATGTGGCCAGAGGTGTGGCAGCGCTGGTGAGGCTTGGAAACATTCGAAAACGCTCGGGAACTGTTTACACTTTTGGCATTTCCCCGAATATGTCCCAATTCTTTCAAGCCTCACCAGCGCCCTCGCACCTCTGGCCACAAGTGGTATTGCAATCACAGAGGCTTAATTTTGCTCGTTTTGTGAGACAGCGCTCGCAAACCGAGTCAGGAATTTTTATTTAAAAACTGCTTGTGTTGTGAAACGCTCAATAACCGCGTTACTCACAATCTGAGGTACCACTGTAACTTGTACTTTTCTACAGCAGTTTTCTACTAGGAGATTTGTGGTCCTAGTAATGTGTAGAATATTACTGTGCTCTACTGTATATGTCAAGACTGCATGGCTTATATTTAATTTCTATAGCACTGTTTTCTTTACAAGTGTAAAAAATGTCATGCTAAAATGCTGATTGTGTTTATTTTATTTATTTTGGGGGGGGGGGGGGTCCACAAAGGTAAAACACTAATCTTTATAAGCTAACAGCTTATTAAATTTCTTGCGGAAAATTTATGCAAAGCTTGATATGTCACTTTGTAATTCTGACACCCTCCAGACGACATTGCTATTTTTAGCCATATTCAATTTGAATTGCTAATGGAAATCAGGGGCTGTGTAGGCCAGCATCTGTCCAGATACATACCTGTAAAATAAGCACTGAGGAAGTTTAAAAAAGATACACATCATAAAATATATTGGGCATATACTATGTTGTGCATACGAGGTAATGCCGAAAAATGCATATGGTGTCCTTCCCTGCGATGACTCATTGTTTTTCATTTTTTATTAATGTTTTTCATTTTTTAATTGTCGCAGTTTTTAAAAAGGTACACACATTTTTCAAAAAAAGCCTTACTAATCTCAGAATAAATCAAACTCGTTTTATATACAGCAGCATTAGTGTGTTTTTTTTTTTGTTTTATTACAACTTTTGTTCAGGTGATAAAATGTAATAAATTAGAGGTACCAGAAATTACTTACATCTCTGATTCTCCACAAATAACTCACTAAGGGCCGGTTCACACTGCAGCGGGGCGGAGCGGCGCGACTTCGCGCCCCGTTCACATCTAGGCGATTCACATCTAGGCGTTCACATCTAGGCGAATTGTCAGGCGACTTGAGTTGCCTGACAATTCGCCTCAATGCTGTGCAAATGGGACCGTTCTAATAGGAGCGAATCGCTTCGCTCCGCATTAGAAAAATGGTCCCTGCACTATTTTTAGGGCGATCTCAGGCGGCTTGCATTGACTTCTATGATAGAAGTCTCCTAGCAAGCCGCTTTGAGATCGCCTGGAGCACCGCATCGCGCCGCTCTGCCTCGCTACAATGTGAACCGGCCCTAAGGGCCGGTTCACACTGAGGCGATCCTAGGCGATTTGCGATCCGACTTGTGTGGCCCCAATTCGCCTCAAATCGCCTGACATCAGAAATCCCATTGGAATGAATGGAGCCGTCTTAATATGCGCTACTCAAGTCCAAAGCGATTCCAAAAAAGGTTCCTGTACTATTTTCAAGCGACTTCTAGGCGAATTGAGCCCATAGAAGTCAATGGAAGTTCGCTTCCAAGTTGGATCCCCGTCTATGAAGAAGCGACTTTCCAGGAAGAAAAACATAATTTTGCCAGAAGACACACCTCGTGTTGAAATCGCCTGAAATCGCCTAAAATCGCCTGAAATCGCTTCGCAATTGCGCCGCAATCGCTTCGCAATCGCGCTGCTTCGCTTCACAATCGCGCTGCTTCCCCTTTTCAAATCACCTAGCAAAGTCGCCCCGAAGTCGGATCACCTCAGTGTGAACCGGCCCTAAGAGCATTACAACCCATGGTAAGCAGTAAAACTGTAGCAGTGTGGACTAAAGGAAAAAATGGGACTTTAAATGAGACACGTGGGTCGCATGTCTCCATCCCTAAATATGTATGGGGGGATGGGGGGGGGGGGACTGAGGTCAGTGCATATGGCTATAGGATAAGTCAATATCACAAAATACTGTTTTTTATTAGTAAATTCACAAGGAACATGGCAAAATGACATGATACATGCAGCAATGAGTAAAATTATCAATCACATCTTACAGACCATATAGGAAAACAAACATTGATAGCAACCAGCCCACCAATGTGTGGTATGGAACAAATCCTGGATGTAATGAAAACATTTCAAATACATGGTGGGTGGTGAAATCAAAATCATGTGATGAGTAAAGGCCTCTGTAGGAGAGTAAGTGCATCCAAAGAAGCCCAACGCATCATTACATCCAGGATTTGTTGCATATCACACATTGGTCGGTTGCTAATGTTTCTTTCTCTATATGGTCTGTAACATGTGAATGACAATCTTTTTCATTGCTGCCATTTTTCCATGTTCCTTGTGGTTTTACTAATAAAAACCAGTTTTTTGTGATATTGACCCAACCTATAGCCATATGCACTGACCTCATTCAAAGTCTCAAATCCCCCCCCCCCCCCCTTTTATATCAGTAGCAGTGTGACGAACATTATGTTAATATGGGGCTTTCTATAACAAAACAATAATGTCTCTGCTGAGGTTTTTTTTTGTTCCCCTCAAACCTAATACTCAACTTCTTTGTTGTACTTTGAATTTGGTTTCCTCAGCAGTAGGGATGAGTTTCAGGGTCAGTCACCCTAAACCAAAGTTGTACACGGTTCAAGAAAATGATGGGATATTGCAGTCATTCATAACCATAACAAGCTGTCACCAACAGTGCACTTCTTGGCCACTGAACCATGGAAACTTTCTTATGTGCCTGCCCCCATCCTATAAGGCCTTATACACGCAGGCGTTTTTTGGCTCTCCATGTTATTCAATGGCCCCCTAAAAACGCAGACATTTTTGAGCTGTAGAGGGCGTCGGCGTTAGTGAGCTGTAAATAGAACGCAGGACCAGCGTGTTCCGAGGCTGTAGCGTTTTGGCGTTTTTGACGCTAAAGCGGCAAAATGCTCACTGACGCTGCACCGGCGTTAACCGGCGTTTTTGGCTCTGGCGTTTTCAGGTTAAAAAATAGCAGGCAAATGTTTTTTTTAAAAAAAAAGCCTATTGACGTCGACGCTCACTAACGCGCATTAACGCTCACTAACGCTGATGCAAAACGTCGAAAAAACACAGATTTTTCCCTGACGTCAGGCCCGACATTTTGCTTATTTTTTTTCATACACCCGTGTGTATGGGGCGTAAAAGTTAGGGTTCCAGCAGCTTTTGTTCTTTATGTGCGTTTTGGAAACTGCAGCAGTAAAGGCAAATCCTGTTGCTGATGGCTGAAAACTGCTATCTATATTTACCGTGCCTTGAAAAAGTATTCATACCCTTTGAAATTTTCCACATTTTCTCACATTACAACCAAAAACGTAAATGTATTTTATTGAGATTTTATGTGATAGACCAACACAAAGTGCGGCGTGCATTTCTATTCAGCCCCCTTTACTCTGATAACCCTAACTAAAATCTAGTGGAACCAATTGCCTTCAGAAGTCACCTAATTAGTAAATAGAGTCCACCTGTTTGTAATTTAATCTCAGTATAAATACACCTGTTCCGTGAAGCCCTCAGAGGTTTGTTAGAGAACCTTACTGAACAAACCGCATCATGAAGGCCAAGGAACACACCAAACAGGTCAGGGATAAAAGTGTGGAGAAGGTTAAAGCAGGGTTAGGTTATAAAAAAAATATCCCAAGCTTCGAACATCTGTTTTAGCACTGTTCAATCCATCATCCGAAAATGGAAAGAGTATGGCACAACTGCAAACCTACCAAGACATGGCCGTCCTCCTAAACTGACATGCCGAGCAAGGAGAGCATTAAACAAAGAAGCAGCCAAGAAGCCCATGGTAACTCTGGAGGAGCTGCAGAGATCCACAGCTCAGGTGGGAGAATCTGTCCACAGGACAACTATTAATCGTGCTCTCCACAAATCTGGCCTTTATGGAAGAGTGGCAAGAATAAATCCATTGTTGAAAGAAAGCCATAAGAAGTCCCATTTGCAGTTTGTGAGAAGACATGTGGGGGACACAGCAAACATGTGGAAGAAGGTGTTCTGGTCAGATGAGACAGAAATTGAACTTTTTGGCCCAAAAGCAAAACGCTATTTGTAGTGGAAAAAATTTACACTGCACATCACCCTAAACACGCCATCCCCACCATGAAACATGGTGGTGGCAGCATCATGTTGTGGGGATGCTTTTCTTCAGCAGGGACAGGGAAGCTAGTCAGAGTTGATGGGAAGATGGAGCCAAATACAGGGCAATCTTATAAGAAAACCTGTTAGTCTGAAAGAGACTTGAGACTGGGACGGAGGTTCACCTTCCAGCAGGACAGCGACCCTAAACATACAGCCAGAGCTGCAATGGAATGGTTTAGATCAAAGCACATTCATGTGTTAAAATGTCCCAGTCAAAGTCCAGACCTAAATCCAATTGAGAATATGTGGCAAGACTTCAAAAATTGCTGTTCACAGATGCTCTCCGTCCAATCTGACAGAACTTGAACTATTTTGCAAATAGGAATGGGCAACATTTTCACTCTCCTAGATGTGCAAAGCTGGTAGAGACATACCCCAAAAGACTTGCAGCTGTAATTGCAGCGAAAGGTGGTTTTACAAAGTATTGACTCAAGGGGGCCTAATAAAAATGCACACTACACTTTTCAAATATTTGTTTGTTAAAAATTTTGAAAACCATTTATCATTTTTCTTCTACTTCACAATTATGTGCCACTTTGCATTGGTCAATCACATAAAATCCCAATAAAATACATTTCATTTTTTGGTTGTAACTAGGGTTGTCCCTATATCACTTTTTTAAGACCGAGTACAAGTACCGATACTTTTTTTCAAGCACTCGCCGATACCGATTACTGATACTTTTTTTTTAATGTCATGTGACAGTGGCACTAATATGCAGCACTGATGGGCATTGATAGGTGGCACTGATGAGGTGTGGACTGTGTCAGTAGTCTTTCATTTTTATTTTATTTTTTTACAATTTATTTATTTTTATTATTTTTTACAATTTATTTTTTTTATTTTATTTTTTACAATGCTTTTTTTTGGGGGGGGGGGGGGGAGTGGACGGTCAGTGTTTTTTTATTTTATTTTTTTACAATTTTTCCTTTTTTTTTTTTTTAATCAACCCTGTTGGGGTGGGGCTTTGGTGAGATGTGAGGGGTCTAAACAGACCCCTCACATCTCCCCTTTGAGGCAGGGAAAGGGACTGAGTATAGAGATTCCCCAGTCCCTTTCTCAGCAGCCTCAGCTGCACTGAAGTTGAATGAAAAGGAGACAGCGGCTCCGCTCCATTCATTAACTGAGACATCGTAAACACAGTTTACAATGCTCAGATATGAATGGACAGAGTCAGTGACTCTGTCCATTCAGAAAAGTAAGGGGCCGGTAAATTACATATTTACCGGCTCCTTCCTCCGCTCTCCATCCTGAACGATCCCAGGACAGGGGGGGGCCGGAGGAGCACAGAGCGGACCGGGGGGGGGAGCGGGATCGGAGGAGCACACTGTGGAGGACAGATCGGGCCCAGAGGAAGAGGGGGGAACCAGAGCAGCACACCGGAGAGGATAGATGGGGACCGGAGTTGGACAGGCGGGACAGGAGCAGGACAGGGGGGCACCGGAGGAGCAGAGTGGAGGATAAAGGGGACACTCAGGGGTGATCGTTGCGGTGGTGGGGGGAGATCGGTGATTGTAACTCCCCCCACCGATCATCCCTAAGTGTCATCCCTAAGTGTCGGACCAGGCATCGGGAGCATTTGCACGATACAAGTACTCCTGCAAATGCTTGGTATTGGCACTGATACCGATACAAGATGTGGAAAATTTCAAGCGGTATGAATACTTTTTCAAGGCACTGTATATGGAGTCACAGATACACTAACTATATGTTGTACATTTGTGTAGCAGTAAAACTAGGAAGAGATTCAAGTTTTTCAAAGGACAGTTAGATGCTAATGGTCATTACTGAAATTTTCTGTATCTACCTGGAATCACAGACACATTACAGTGTGTTGTACAGTGCTATAGATGATCAATGAGAGATTTTTGAGTGTTTGCAGGGAGATTTAGATGCTCATTGCTAAAAAAATATCTACCTATGTTTACATGGAGTCGCATATACATATATCTGTTTTATCTGGCACTGTAATTTTTATTGCAGCATAACAACTACCTTGTCTCTTGTTGTTTTGAAGTGTTTTGTGCTCTAGCACAAAAATAAGAGTTGCCATTTTATTAAACTTTGTAGACAAAACACACAACTACTGCACAAAAAGATCAGAAGCTTTGCTATGAAACTGGTTTGCTACTGTTTGGCAATTGGTATGACAAAGAGGACTTTAGCTAACCTTCCAATAGCTTTTAGATCTATTATGTCTGCCGCTGTCACCGATCAATTCTGGCCTATTACTACTAGATACAAACTCAAACGTGGCAGGAGAAACTACCTAAAAATATTTTTTTCTTCCTCGGACATCACGGGACACAGAGCAGGCTAAATATTCTATACATACTGGGTTATGCGCCACCTATAGGCGAATGGGCACTGGCAATCAAACAACAAACAAACAAGAGGTTCCCCCTCCTATATAACCCCTCCCACACTGGGAGCACTTCAGGTTTTTTTCGACAGTGTCTTGAAGGTGGATGGCCACTTCTACAGCTCTGTGGAGCGTCTATGCTGGTTCCCACACAGGTTCTTTTTAGAATTAGGGACAGCCTTCATACTGGATCCATTTCAAAGGGCTATTAAAGCCAAGATAAATGGTACCCGGGCCTCGTTAAGAAGACAGAAGAATATTGCGAGGTTTTGCCTGTAATGCGACCACATGTGGCGCTGAACCCTGTGTACAGCAAAGCCTATCATTCCGAAACCAAGGTACTCCTGCAGGGTGCTGTACAGGTCCAAGGAAGTGGACCCTCATACTGTAGGGTACCCGGTCCTTGAAGGTCTTTGAGACAAAGCCCGTCGTGATTGGTAAAGGTTGGGCCTGCAGTCTCCTCCAGGCCCTGCGGCGGGAATGGTGAGTAATCCCTAATGGGGATAATGTTACTGAACCCAGCTGGCTTCCTGCAAACATAGGAAAAAGTTTGTTTAACCGCCTCAGGACCGCCCACCGTCAAATGACGGCGGAGCGGTCCTCCTATTAATGCGGGTGGACGTCATATGACGTCCTCCCTATAAGCCGGGATTGCGCGTGATCGGGCGCGCGCATCCCGGCTCTGTCGGTGTCGGCGTGTCCACAGGAAACCCCTTTGTCACATTTATTTGAAGAGCTCTGTTTTTACTTATTATATTGTGAGTATTATTTTATTCCATTTGGCGCAATAAATACTTTTGTATACAGTATTACACTATTGCGCTTTTTATTTTTCATCCAAACACCTTGAGTGCAACCCATTACCTGAAGAAGATCTGTCTGGAGGCAGTGGGACCATCCACCAGGATAAGGATTCATCTCATTATACCCTGGGCTCCATGGACGGATGACATCGCTTCTAGCACCTCTTTGGAACCAACCACTGGATCTCAACATACTACCTAATTGGATTCGGATGACAACAGATGACCATCCGTGGGTCTATCATTTGACCATTCGCGCATAGCCTTAGGGCGTCTGGTAAGAGTACACCTATACTTTATTTGGATTCATCATATACCCTGTTGCCTTGTCATATTCTCACAGGACCTATGGTTTTGGAACTGTCATAGGTTTTGCATTGATTAGTGGAGTATCAATAAGACATATTCTATTATCTGTATTTCTTCAGCGGATTCACCATCTATATAGGATCCTGCGGTTATAATCATTATTGCTTCATCATTTTCAAGGGGCGCTGCAAATATTTTATAGGGGTGAACAGCCATTGGTTATGGCTGTTCACCACGTGATCGGCCGTGACGAAGTCACAGCTGATCACAAATGGCACGCCCGCCGTTCGCACGGCGCATGTGCGCGATTGGGAGCGCGCTGCGCGTGCGCGTCGGTGGCGGCGTGTTCCTGTGGAACACTGCCTGTCACCGACACTAGAATCAGCCGCCGGCCGGTGGCTGATACCTTGTGATCGGCTGTGATCTACTTCACAGCCGATCACATCCAATGTAAACAGAGCGGTAACTCACTGTTACCAGCTCTTCTCTCCGCCGGCCGCCGACTAAGATCACAGCCACTGTCCGTCACAAGGTGTCCTTGTGCGGCGGTGGCTGCGCGTGCGCGTCGCGCGAGGGTTAGCGCGTGTACGCGGCACGCTTGCCGCCCGCACGGTAAACACTAGTCGACACTGAAGCAGTGCCGGCTAGTGCACCACTTGTCGGTATTGGTTACCGACAAGTGGGGATATTTTATAAACGTCGCGGGGAACTTTTACTACTTCGTTATTACTAATATTGGCGTCCTAGGATATATCTACCACTTAGGCGACTTCTTTATGTCTATTATCTTATACAGAATAACTATGAGGTGATTAGTTACGTTTTGGATACTG
>BLSH010249461.1:858624-886036 GCA_018402905.1 Glandirana rugosa
AAATACCACCAAAAGAACGCTCTATTTGTGTGAAAAAAAGGACGCAAATTGCATATGGGTACCGTGTTGCATGACTGAGTAATTGTCATTCAAAGTGTGATAGTGCTGAAAGCTGAAAAATGGCCTGGACAGGAAGGGGGTTTTCGTGCCAGGTACTGATGTGGTTAAATTTTCCCTCCTTTTGCCTGCACTTCTTTTTTTCTCACCACCAGAGGGCCACAGTCATTTTTGGGTTTTTGCCTGATGCAAACTGGCTTAAACGCATGGTTGCTAAAAAAAACATGTTTGCTTAAATGAATGTTGGCACGTGAGTCTGGGGGTGGGCAGCTAAGTTGGGCTAGCAGGAAGCTGAGTTGGGGGAGGTGGGCTAAGCAGTGCATGCACTAGCAGCCAGAGCTTCCAAGTAGCACGCTGGGGGGGAGCACCGCTTTCTGTAATAAGGCTAGGGGCACAGATGTGTTACCACAGCCCCTGCTGAGGCTAGTCGGACCACTGCTGCCATTGCTTCCCCTGAGAGACCAGAAGCGACCGGGCAATCTGAGCTGCTGCGACTCTCCAGTATTGTAGCTGATCCCTCATCTGTTTTCCTCACAGTCTGTTACTGTCAGGAAAAGACAGCTCTCTTGAGTGTTTCCGCGGTGGTGCGTGCGCGCGCTGGAAACGGCGCCACTCGGTCCTATTTGAAGCAGCAGGACCCAGCAGCCAGTGCTGTCCGTTCTACAGCGTTCCCTGCACCTGTGACCCTCCAGTGACTACTGTGATTGACTTCCTGTTTCTGAGACCCCGACTACCCCTCTGGACTTGTTTGATATCTGCCTGCATCTGACCCCGCCCTGTTTACGACTATCCGCTTGTCTGCTCCCTTGTACTTCCGCTGCCAGCACGTTGCCGACCCTGCCTGTACCCAACCATCTGTTTGCCTGATCCCGCTGTACCGCACCACCTGCCAGTTGCTGACCCGGACTGAACCACTACTCTCCCGCTTGCAGGAACTTCAGCAGACTTCAACTTATCATCTGAAGATTGTCCAGCCCTCGTGCCCCCCTGTGCTCCAGAGCTCCCTGTCCACACTATCAGGGGTTCTCGAACCAGGGCCGCAAGTGAGGTTGCCCCCGCATAAGCCAGACTCTACCACCAGGTACGTGACAGTTACTAAAGATGACCTGTCGGCAGCCTTGCTGGGCTTAGAAGCCAGGATTGCTGGTATGATTGCTTCTACCACACAGGGTGAGAAGCATGACAGGTCTCCTTCCCCTAACCCACCAATTCTGGAGCGAGAAGGGGTTGATGAGGGAGAGGAGGTAGCTACAGGGGATCTGGCCGATTATTTTGCAGACACTTCTGCATCAGAGAGTCCTGAGCCAGAAGAATCCCCAAGGACACCTGCCTCTCAATCTCAGAGGCTGCTGATCCAGGCACTTACGTGCAGCTTTCAGGTTGCCTCCAGTGGAGAGTCCTGTGAATGTATATTCCTTCCTTGGGTCATTTAAAACACCACAAGGTGCGCAGAGGGTCACTTTGCACCCTCTCTTTGAGAGGGTGATTTATGCTGACTGGGAGCACCCAGGCAGATTGTTTATTCCTTCTAAAGGATTTTATGTGTTATATTCTATGGAGGAAAGCTTTTTGAGAAGGGGGAAGTACCAGCTGTTTAAATGCAGCAGTCAGATCCCTAAGTAAATCCCTGATCTGTCCTGTTGATAATGCCCAGGTGTTAAGGACCTTTCAGATAAAAAGCTGGAGTCCTTATTAAAGGCTTAATTTTCCTTGTCTGGGCATCGGTGCACTTTTAAGGAGTTGGGTCTCCAGTATAGTGTACGGTTGTTCTGCAGGAATTTATTTGTTTTTACTGTGCTAAAGCAGCATAGAGGCTGCATTGGATGCATATGCGCTTGGCTCATCCTGCATGGGCCCTGTTGCAGTTTAACAGGGGCATGCTTGCAAACTGGCTTAAACGCATGGTTGCTAAAAAAGCAAGTTTGCCTAAATGAATGTTGGCTGGAGCACGTGTTTGCTTAAATGCTTGTTTGCTTAAAACACGTTTGTTAAAATATGTTTGTTGAACATGGTGGCTATAACACATGTAGGCTTGGGTCGCATAGAGACTCATGTCGCATAGACTCATGTCACATAGACTCGTGTCGCATAGAGATTTGTGTCTGCATGGGCGCGTGTCTGCATGGGCGCATGTCTGCATAGGCAGGTGTCTGCCTATTGCAAGTTTACATTGCGTGGCAAGATGCATATCACACATGATGCAGAGACACCTGATGCCTATGAACACAGGTTTTGCTAAACACATGCTTGCTTATTTACATAGGCACTTTTTGCATAAACACATGCCTGCTTGGTTACTACTCAAACCTATTTACGGTCCCGAAGCCAAACGGGGAGGTAAGGCCTATTCTAGATCTCAAGGCCCTAAACCAATTTCTTGCGGTACGGCCGTTCCTCATGGAGTCAATCCGCTCAGTGATTGCCTCGCTCCAGGAAGATTTTTTTTGCATCAATAGACATCAAGGATGCATATTTGCACGTGCCAATTTTGCTACCTCATCAGAGATTTTTGGGTTTTGCGATAGAAGAACGACACTACCTGTTCTGGCTCTGCCATTCAGGATCATAATAGCTTCCCGAATCCTCACAAGGATTTTGGCTCCAGTGCTGGGCCTTCTAAGGTCATGATGGGGCCTACTAATGGGATACCTGGATGACCTCTTGCTCAGAGATCAATCTCGGTGCAGACTCAAGCAGAATGTGACCCTAACAATATAGTTCCTGGAAAGCAGGGGTTGGGTCATGTATGTAGGGAAATCCTTCCTAGACCCAGTTCAGTCTCTGGAATATCTAGGTCTACAGCTAGATACAGTCCAGGCAAGGGTACTCTTACCGCTGAGAGGATCAGCGACCTCAAGGCTCTGGTAAGTCAGGCGAGGGTGATGAGACAATCTTCTGTTCACCTCTGTGTGAGGCTGCCTCTTTCGAGGCAGTTTCCTATGCACAGTTTCACTCCAGGGCTTCAGTGCAACATCCTGGTAGAGTGGAACAGACAATTGCAGACTTTGGGTTCCTGCATCTCCTTATCTCCCAGGGCCCGATGGAGTCTCGCCCGGGGGTTAGTAACCAAAATCTGTCTCAGGGAAGATCTTTTCTTCCAGTATTTTGGAAGATTGTGACCACAGTTGCCAGTCTTATAGGCTGGGGAATGGTCATGGGGGATTCCACTGTCCAGTGGAGATGGTCCTTGGTGGAGCAGAGATTTCCCATGAACCTCCTAGAGCTACGAGCCTTTCGGCTAGCGCTGAGGTACCTGGTAAGGGTACAGACCAACAGGGCCATGGTGGTGGCTTATGTCAACCATCAGGGTGGCACTAAGCGTCAGATGGCACACAATGAAGTTGCAAGACTCTCTGCAGTTCACATCCCAGGAGTGGGAAAATTGGAAGGCAGACTTCTCAGCTGCCAACAGATACACCCGGGAGAGTGGTCGCTGCATCCTGAAGTGTTTTGGGAAATTTGCCTGCATTGGGGGACGCCAGAGGTGGATCTACTGGCATCCCGATTCAACAACAAAGTCCATCAGTTTGTGTCCCGAGCAGGGGATCCTTTGGCTATAGGAGTAGGTGCTCTGGTGATTCCATGAGCCCAGTTCTCCTTGATTTATGCCTTTCCCTCAATCTCTCTGCTACCGCATCTCTTGCACAAAATTCGTGAGGAGGCAGCAACAGTCATTCTAGTTGCACCAGATTGGGCCAGGAGGTCTTGCTACCCAGAGATAATGAGGTTAATGGTGGATGAGCCTTGGCAGCTTCCGGTCCGACCCGATCTACTCTATCAGGGTCCTATATTCCAGCATGGCGATTGAAGCTCCTGGGGTTTTCAGGCCCTGTGTTGTCTACAATGGTAAACGCTAGAAAGCTAGTCACGAGGAAGATTTATCACAGGGTCTGGAACGCTTACATTGCATGGTGTGAGGCCAGGAAATGGCATCCCCACAAGTATGTGATTGGTAGAATCCTAGCCTTTCTTCAAGCAGGAGTGGCTTTGACTACAATCAAAGGACAGGTTTCTGCCTTGTCCATATATTTTCAGAAGCCTTTGACTTCCCGCTCCTTGATCAGGACCCTTCTTCAAGGGGTAACTCATCTGTTACCACCTGTTAGATTTCCTCCCTGTCCATGGGATATGAATTTGGTTTTGTCAGTGCTGCAGAAGCAGTCTTTTGAACCTATTAGGGGATTCCCTTGGTTCTTTTTGACTAGGAAACTAGTCTTTCTTTTTTGCCATCACCCCAGCCAGAAGGGTTTCGTAGTTGGCAGCTCTTTCTTGTAAAGAGCTATACTTGAGATTGCACCATCCTTCCTACCGAAGGTAGTGTTGGCCTTTCATGTCAATGAAGATATTATTTTACCTTCTTTTTATTTTCAGCCCTTCTCACTGGAGGAGAGACAATTGCACTCTGTAGAGGTGGTGCGTGCTGTTAAGATCTATCTGAAGAGATCTGCAGACATCAGTAAGACTGATGCCTTTTTTGTTTTGCCTGAAGGCCCTAGGAAGGGTCAGGTGGCATCCAAGGCAGCTGTTTTCACTGTGGATTAACCAGCTGATTACTCAAGCTTATGGTTTAAAGAGGAAAGCTCACCCATTCAGGATGAGAGCTCATTCTACCAGGAGAATAGGGACCTCCTGGGCTTTCTGCCACCAGACGTCGGTGGCACAGATTTGTGAGACTGCTACATGGTCCTCAGTACATACATTCACAAGATTTTATCAAGTGGATGTTAGAACAGTGGAGGATTCTGTTTTTTGGCCGCAGCGGTTTAATTGAGATTGCGTCTCCCTCCCCTCAGGGATTGCTCTGGGACTTCCCAGTATGTATAGAATATGTAGCCTGCTCTGTGTCCCGTGATGTCCTTCGAAAGAAAATGTGATTTTTTATACATACCTGTAAAATCCATTTCTTTCTAATGACATCACGGGACACAGAGGTCCCTCCCTTGTGTTTGTGGAGTTCATTGCTTGCTACAAAACTGAAGTGATCCTAGTGTGGGAGGGGTTATATAGGAGGGGGAACTTCCTGATTGCTTTTTGTTTGATTGCCAGTGCCCATTCACCTATAGGTGGCGCATAACCCAGTATGTATAGAATATATAGCCTGTCCCGTGATGTCCTTCAAAAGAAATGGATTTTACTGGTAAGTATGTATAAAAAATCCAATTTTTTCATGTTCTAATGAATCAGATTAGGGTGCTGATACTGTCTGTAAGGCAAGGTATAATACCAAAGTACAAACAAAACTGTGTCGCTGGCGCTGTCTCGGAGTATAGTACAAAAGGTATACATTTTCCCTTAACCTTGGGTATATGGAATTAAAGAGGAGCTTCAATCAACCCCTAACAAAAATTAAAAGTCAGCAGCTATAAACACTGTAGCTGCTGACTTTTAATATGAGGAGGCTTACCTGTCCACAGATCTAGCTCTTTCCTCACCTGGGCCGATTCTTCAATATGCTTAGGGGGGTCCAGGCACTGGCATCTTAACTAAGAGAAACCGGCATTGAAGCCGTGAAGCTTCACAGCCAGCTTCCCACAGTGCATGCATGAGACATGCTACACTTTGTGAATGGTCCCACAGTCTTCTGGGAACTGTGATGTGTCCCAGAAGGCTGCAGGTGAAGAAGAGGGGGACATCCAAGTAGAAGTGGGAGCAGGTACCTGTCAAAACCAGGTCCTCACTCACCTCAAAAAAACAAAGTACCACATGTGCCAGAGGAGGGGGGGGGGGGCAAACAAGCAAGAATTCCCTCCTTTGGGTGAAGTTCAGCTTTAAAAGTGATGTCTGCAAAAAGTTGTAAATCAGCTTTGTGTGTCTGCTCCATATTCATTCTGTTTTGTTAGATTTCTATTGCATCAATTGATTTAGGCTTCTGATTCATACATTCTTAGCTGATAATATCCTGGTTTCATTCAGACTGTAGTTTTTTTTAAAGGAAATTACATAACCTGTTTAAAAAAATATAACTTACATGTTTATAAACACATCTGAAATAATTGCAGATTGAAAATGGTATACATACAAAAGATAAATTGAAGCTATGCAAAGAATTTATTTTCAGTTGTGATGAAGATCATGTAATGAGCTGGGAGTCAACCCAGACACTTCTATAAATTACCAGCATTCTGCAGACGTGTGCTGGTCTGCCTTCATACCTTACATTCCATACCTGCAAAGAGCACCATGGGGAACCAATACAAACAAATTCTGCCCATGAATATTTAGAATATCTAAACTTATTTATTTCCAAAGCTTTAAAGAAATTTTCCACTTCACTTAAATATTAGCTATACTTTGGCACTCCCCCCTTCCTACTGATTACCAGCCGGGGATGTGCGATTGCTACTCTCACTGATCTGCCATTGAAAGTGTTGTACCATGTTAGCCATAGACAGCAGCAGAAAAATAACATTTGTTGGCTAACTAAATATACAACTGAACAAAATTCTATTTGACAGTTACTGTTAATCTAATGCTTGAAGCTATTTCAGTAATTACACCTGCCTGTTATTTTTTTTTCTTACTTTTCATCGGATTGACAAAGCAGAGATATGCACTTAAAGCCCCATAGCTACGCAGCACAGCTTTTTGGTTTTCCATTTTCTAAGTGAAACTGAAGTATTATTATTATACAGCATTTATATAACACCAACAGTTTGCGCAATGCTTTACAACATGAGGGCAGATAGTACAGTTACAAATAGAATTCAATACAGGAGGAATCAGAGGACCCTGTTCCTTAGAGCTTACAATCTAGGAGGGAGGGTCAATTGATACAAATGGTAATAGCTGTGATGGATGATCTGATAGAGAAAATAAAAGTACAGTTGTTAGGTAGGGGGAGAATAAGCTTCTGTTAGAAGACTGTGCTGAGGACTTGTTTGCACTTTGTTGTGGTTTCCTCGCGCTCCCGGAGGAGGCGGCGCGGGGCAGCTCTATTTAAACAGTGTGCACCCTGTAGCAAATGCTGTCCGTTCTACAGCGTTCCAGTGACCCGTTTGCTGAAGACTTCCTGTATCTGTGACCCGGCTTGCCTGACCTTGATTGAACTATGCCTGTACCGACCCTCTGCCTGTTTACGACCACGCTTCTGCCTGATCCTCTTGTACCTCAGTTGCCTGCCTGTTAATGGCCCTGCCTGCACCTGATGACCCATTTGCCTGCTCCCTTATACCGCACCAGCCAGCCTATTAATGACCCTGCCTACACCTGACGACCCATTTGCCTGCTCCCTTGTACCGCACCAGCCAGCCTGTTGCCGACCCGGCCTGCATCACCACTCTTCTGTCTGTACGAGCTCCTGGAGGATCCCCACAACACCATCTGCATCCGAACCAGCCCTCGTGCCCCCCTGTGCTCCAGAATCTCCTGTATGCTCTACCAGGGGTTCCCGAACCAGGGTCGTAAGAGAGGTTGCCCTCTGCACAATCAGACTCCATCACCAGTTGCCCTCTGCGCAATCAGACTCCATCACCAGATACATGACAGCTTCTCTGAAGAGGAGGGTTTTTAGGGATCGTCTAAAAGCAAACAGAGATAGTCGGAGAGATTGGGGTAGAGAGTTCCATAGAATAGGAGAGGCTCGGGAAAAGTCCTGCAGGCAAGCATGGGAGGAGATGATGAGGGAGCTAGAGAGCAGGAAGTCTTAGGAGGAACGAAAAGAATGAGTAGTTTGGTATTTTGAGACTAGGGTACTAATGTAGCTGCGGGCAGATTTGTGGATGGCTCTGTAAGTTGTTGTTAGTATTATGTAATTAAAGAGGAGGTCCGCCCAATACAAAAAAAATTCGAGTCGAGATGTCGGCACATGATTCCAATCTTCGGATCGGGGGTTGGGTGCAGCCATGTCCATTGCGGGTAAGGGAACCCGGCAGTGTAGCATTACAGCTTCACGCTGGGCACCCAACTGCGCATGCATGAGGCTCCGCTTTGCTCTACTATTGGCCTGGTGGCCAGTAGCAGAGCGAGGAGGGAGCCAGGCTGCTAACGTCAGCGGCCGCATGCCCGAGCTCTCAGATGTGTGGAAAAGGACATCTGTCTAAAGACAGGTGTCTTCTTCTCCATCCCCCCGAAAGGTGCCAAATGTGACACCTGAGGGGGGAAGGAATCCAACCAGCGGAAGTTCCACTTTTGGATGAACTCCGCTTTAATTATTTGGGTGAGTGGAAGCCAATGGAGGGATTGACAGAGAGGGGTAGCAGGCACTGAACAGTTGGTAAGGTGGATGAGCCTGGCAGCAGCATTCATGATGGACTGAAGGGGGGAAAGCCTATGTAAAGGTAATCCTGTGAGGAGAGAGTTTCAGTAGTCGAGGCGAGAGATAACCAGGGATTTAACTAGGAGCTTTGTGGTGTCATTGGTTAGTGTAGTGATGTAGTAGTGGTATTACACAACAGTTAGGAAGTGGCGTATTTTGGAGATGTTGCGGTGGTTGAGACGGCAAGATTTGGACAGTGATTGGACGTGGGACCGAAAAGATAGGAGTCCAGGATTACACCTAGAACATTGGTATGAGGGGACGGGCTGATAGCAGTGCTATTGATCTTGACAGAGAAATCACAAGGCATGTGGGGGGGGGGCATTATGAGCTCAGTTTTGGATAGATTGAGTTTGAGGAAGTGGTGAGACATCCAGGCTGACGTATCTGTTAGTAAATTAGTGATACATGAGGAGGCTGAAGGAGTGAGCTGAGACATAGACAGATAGAATTGGGTGTCATCAGCATAGAGATGGTAAAGGAAGCCATTGGAGGATATTACCTGACCCAGGAAGGAGGTGTAGATGGAGAATAAGAGAAGTCCAAGAACTGAACCTTGGGAGACCCTGACAGAGAAACGGATAGGAGAAGAGGAAGTAGAATTGTAAGTAACCCTGAAGGTGTGGTTGGATAAGTAGGATGAGAACCAGCGAAAAGTAGAGTCACGGAGACCAAAGTTTTTTTTTTTGAGGAGGGGGTGGTCCACTGTGTCAAAGGCAGCAGAAGGGTCCAGGAGTAGGAGTACAGAATAGAGAAGTATGATACAGACTTATTAAAATATAAGGTATATACATGTCAAAACATTCATTACAAATTCATAAAATAAAGGGGCTATTTTAAATGAAATTAAGACTGTACAGAGTCATGCAAAGCATTCCTTTATTTTCCAATGGAAAGATGGATGTAAATATCCTCTTCTTCTTTAATCCCTTCAATCCTGGGCACTTTCACCCCCTTCCTACCCAGGCCAATTTTTAGCGTTCAATGCTGCCGCACTATGAATGACAATTGCGCGGTCATAAAACACTGTACCCAAATGATATTTGGTGATATTTAATCACCACTGAATTTTTATTTTTTGCTAAACAAATGAAAAAAAATAAAATTTTGAAAAAAAACGTTTGTCTTAGTTTCTGTTATAAAATTTTGCAAATAAGTCATTTTTTTTCTTCACTGATGTACACTGATAAGCTGCACTGATGGGGAGGAATTGAGGAGGCTGCACTGATGGGCACTAATAAGCTGCACTGATGGGTACTGATGGGGCTACACTGATAATCAGGACACTGATGAATAGTGCCCTGATTATCAGTGTAAACTGTGTGCTGACAGCTTTGCCAGTTACAGCTTTCCTTTCCTCACACAGAGACAGCATGTGAGGAAAGGACTGCCGTAAACTGGCAAGTCTGTTTACATGTGATCAGCCCACCCTTTCTGAAGCCAATTAGAGCCTCAGGCTCTTATCATGTGCTTCAAAAAAAAAAAAAAACCCCATTGAAATTCATGCGTCCAGCGCCCTGCATGGAGATTAGAGGCCGGGCGCCCCTTATGAGCGGCCACCACTGGTTCTTACAGTGATCAGCTTTTATTTATTTATGTAAAACCTTTATCCTGAAAGGAAAAAAACTGTTACTATACCTACTGTGTGAGCTGGATTTTGACGTCAATCTGTGTATTTAAATCTGCTAGTACATCTAACACTCCCCTCCCCCAGACTGACAATGCTCCTATCCAAGGGTGCCCAGTGTGCTCATTCATCCTGTGCTGCCACTCTAATACAGGGGGTGTGTTACTAACCAGATCAAGAGGCGAAAACGGGGAAAAAGACTAAAAAGTGAAAACGAAAGCAGTCACATCTAATGATAGGTAAGCTGCAATATACTGCATTTTTGGTTTTGGGTTTAATATTGCCTCAAAGCAAAAAGGCAATGGACAGTAGGGAAAAAAGTTCTGGCATCAGTGTTCATAAAACAAAAAAATACTCTGGTGTTAGTTGTCAGTTGAAGGAAAAATAGCTTGTCAGTGGCCAGTAGGAGGAAGACATGCCCCAACATAAGCGATCAGTAGATTGAACAAATGCATCATCAGTGTTCAGTTGGTTGGAAAAATGCCTTGTCAGTGGTTGGTAGGGGAAAAATTGCCGCAACATCAGTGGTCAGTAGGGGAAAAGTGTCCTGACATTTTTAGTCAGTAGGAGGAATAAGTGCCTCAAAATATTTTTTTTGATGGAAGGAAAATTATCATGGACTCCGTAGGGAGCACTGTGGATGGCTTTGTAGGGGTTCTGGGACTCTCTGAGTAGCTGGAGGACATTGTGAGGCACACTGGGGACAGTCTTTGGGGCTTTATGGGAGGAGCTAAGCCCTGGGACACTTTGAAGACTAAAGCCGGGTGCAAAAAAACCTGCCAGCTCGGGTTGGAGACACTGTACTAACCATGTGAGGTTAGTCCAGTGACCTCCTCCGCTGAGCTGTTGTGTTCTGACAGGGGGACGCCCCCCACCAGAACACTCTGATCAGTGCTGTCTGTCATTGGCTGAGAGCGCTGGTCGGGAGTCGGTCCGCTGCTGGTTTTCCAGCATGCTCGCCCAACATAAACAGGGGCAGATAGTCAGAACTGTAGAGGGCTAAGGGGCTCTGCATAGAGACAAAGTGTAGGATGAGGCTGCTGTGACTGGTAATGGGCATTGTGAGAAGAAGGGGGCTCTGAAAAAGGTCTGGACAGCATTGTGGAGGGCTTGGGAACTACACAAAATAGGAAGAGCAGAACTTGCAGGGGACAGTATTAACAGAAATTGCTGCCCCCACCTCTCATTTTCACTTCCCGTTTACTCACATTACTTCCCGGGGGGCTGAGCATACCGGGGAGAGCTTTGTATCAGGGGTGGCATTGATATCCAAACCCTCCTTGAAATGCCAGATGGAGCATTGGGCACCCACTACAGCTCTGCAGAGTTTTTGTTATTTTTCCAATCCTGTATATTGAATTTTTAAAAGGTGGTACAGAGACAGGCACACACAGGGGCCAAACTTAGGCAGACCATGGGTATCCGCCACACGATGTGCCCTCCCAAAAAAGCAAAACCGTAAAAAACAAAACTATTGGAATCTATGTGTATGTGGCTCATGCTTTTACCCTAAGAACAGAAAAGAGCCTCAAACATTTCCCCCATGTACAGCTGACATAAAACATGCATCATTTACGTAGGAGCATATGGCATTTGAGCTGTAGAGTCATCCTGATGCTATTTGGACCACACCTTGTCAAACATTTTAGAGCAACCCCTATGGCTGTAGGTGTCCTTATTCCAAGGCAAGTCTGCATTGACCAGCTGTTTCCAAAAATTTACTGTTGGAGGAATGGGCTTTTTTCCAGTAAGGGTGATGGCTATTCTAGCATAAAATAAGAGCAGCCCCAGTAATGTCGGTTTAGCTACTGTGGGGGGCCAAATCCTCAACTAAGGTTAAGGTGGACCTTAACACAGAGTGGCCGCATATATGTGTACCTGCATGTAAATAGAGCTGTGCGCTCCAGGCGCAGTTACCGGCGGCTAACAGAAAGCTCTCTATCTCTACTTGCGATCGGGAGCTTTCCGATTATGTGACTGCTGTAACATCCATCACGGAGGTCACATGATCAGAAAACATGGGTGTGCGCAGCCTATTGCATTAGGGTGTGCACTCCAGAGCACAAACACACATGTTTGTATATCAGCAGAGCAGCGGATGGTTTCAGTAGAGTAAAAGATTGGTGTTAGTAGGACAGTGGATGGTGTCAGTAGTTTTTTATTTTTATTATTTTTTACAATTTTATGTATTTTTATTATTTTTTACAATATTTTTTATTATTATTTTTTTTTTCTTCCAATTTTTTAGGAGCCCCGTTATGGGGCTTTGGTGACATATCAAGGGTCTAAACAGACCCCTGATGTCTCACTTTTGACAGAAAGAAACTGAGGACTGAGAATCTCCTTTCCCTTTGTCTGCAGCCTGCAGTAAAAATAACTTTTACTATGCTTCATTTACGAATGAAGACAGGAATGATCGCATTGTGTTCATTCAGAAAAGGAATGAGCCGGATAATGAAATATTTACCAGCCCCCTCCCTGCTTCTGAGAGGAGAGGAGGGAATCTGGCAGCACTGCAGGGGGGAGAGAGGAAGCAGTGGGAATGGGCACTACACAGGGTGATTAGGGTGTGCCCAGACCCACCCAGCACACCCTGTGCGCACACCTATGTCAGAAACCCTTCCTCCCAGTATCAGAAACCTCTTAAAGGGCTGGGAGGCACCGGCATTAAGGGGTTAATAATACCCATCATAATTCTAAAGACCGGAAGGCAAAACTCGGCAAAGGAGACCCAGAGCACACAATAAGAGACCCTGGCCTGGCTGGACACATGCCTTGTGTTGTGGTCCAGCAAAGGCCCCATGCCTGACATTGAGTCTTTTTTCTCTCTGGCTGTTAATAGTTTGAGTGCCACAATGCCACTTAACTAGCAACTAGAGATACTTTGTGGGAGACACAGTGGGCACTTGAGGAAGTTGGTAAATAATGTGTAAAACATGAGAGTAAAAATGCAATTTTCACCTGACACAAGTCAGCCCCACCTTTAGTGGTGGGACCACAGCATCTGCTCCATTTTTCCTAAACATAAAACAGCACTATGAGGAATGGTGTTATCTTCTATCTAAAATATTAAGGAAATTGCTGTATGCGAGGAAGTGGCTGCTTTCCTCTAGGAAGTTGTAGGACAACCGTGCTCTCTGAAGATTTTTTATTGCTGAATAATTTACCTCCCTGCCAAAATTATATTTAACAATGATTATGATCTATTATTCATTCACTTCAGGGATCACCCTGTTTCAGATGTAATTATCACTTGTTGGAGGGTTTGGACTGCATACATAGTCTATGAGTAACAACTTTAATGATTTCTGTTAATTGTCAGCATCTTCGTCATTAAATAAATTCCATAAATAAGAATATCCGGATGTTGGTCACATGGATTGAAAATTGTTTAATTGTTTATATGGTTATTGTGTAAGGTTGACTATCGGGCACTGCGAGGTCCTTGACTGGATTCTGGCTTGGCGCTAGGACCAGTCGATTTTGTTATTGTATGTTTTATACAAATCTCAATAAAAACTGAATTTACAAAAAAAAATAAAGTTTTTCTTAGTTTTTGTCAGTACATTTTGTAAATAAGTAATTTTTCTCCTTCACTGATGTATGCTGATGAGGCAGCAGTGATAGGCTGCACTGATGGGCATTGATGAGGTAGCACTTATGGGCACTGATGAGGCGGCACTTATGGGCACTGATTAGGTGGCACTGATGAGAAGACACTAATAAGCCATACTTATGGGCACTGATAGCTGGCACTGATGGGTGGCACAGGTGAGCACTGATAGGTGGCACTGTTGGGCACTAAACCGATGAGTGGCATGGGCAGCACTGATAGGTGGCACTAATAGCCAGCACTGACTGGCATTGCTAATGGGCACTGATTGGTGGCACTTGTGGGCACTAGTTGCTGGCACTGGTGGGCACTGATTGCTGGCACTGGTTCCTGGCACTGGTGGTGCTAATGGTAATAAGGGCACTGATGATCAGTGCCCTGATTACATCCCTAGATGTCCTCTGTGAGGAGATGCCACTGATCGGTTCTCTTTGCCACACACTCTGTCAGTGTGAGGCGAGGAGCACAGATTACCGGGACACTTCCTTGTTTACATATGACTGGCTGTGATTGGTCACAGCCGATCACATGGTTAAAGAGCCGCGGATTGGGGTCGCGACATGTCCTGGCAACACGGCCACGATCGGCGTGCTGCGCACCCTTTCTGTCCCAGAACAAGAGCCACACTGCCCCTCCGTCATTTGACAAGGGGGGGGGGGGGGGGGCAAATTGTTAAACACCCTGCAAGTACAGAAAAATACCTGTTGATGTGTGGGAATACTAAATTTTTCCAAAGAAATTTTGTGGGATAACAACACAGCATTTTTGTGGAGTGAGCAGTGTGTAAGGCCTGCTCAGATGTGTTTTGCTAAAATGCTCAAACCCTTCCTCAACTCTATAAGCCACAAAAATACAATTGAAGGTCTTTTTATAAAAAAATAAATAAATAAATTGCCATGCAAATGTCTCAAGTATTCGCACTGCTGTCACAAGTAATCCCCATAACTGTTCTAATATGCTTATTTCCTATGATTATTAGCTCCATCTAGTGGCCACAATGTAGTATTTTGCTGATTGAGTTTCAGAAAAGCACCACATTATGGCCACTAGATAGAATAGCTGAGAATCAACAAAATAAACATATAGTATATGGCAATTGGTCCTGATGGCTGTGTGAATGCTTGAGACATTTGAACAGTGATTTTTTTTTTTTAGGAAAATAGACTCCTAACTATTCTGAAGTCTAAAATAAGAACTGGGAGATCTAATAAGTCTCAACAGTTTTTTTTGCACTTAATTAACAGATATGACAAAATGCTTTTAGTGGTGTATTTATATAAAATCTATGGTCACAGCATACACTTTCATTTATAACATCAGCATTGTAAAAGGAATAATATAGTTACTCCGGACAATCTAATATAAGAGTTCTGCCTGTTTGCTGGATATCTCCTTTCACAACTTCCTGGATTCCCTTTTTTTCCTCTGCTGTTTACTTTCAATTTCTAAGGACTACATATCCCATGGTACCTTGCTGTCTGGAAGTGGTGTTTCCAGTACTAACTCCTCCTCCTGAAACTGCTCCTCTCAGCGCCTCTAGTTCAGAAGGCAGGCTCTGCCTACTCACAGGGCATAGTGAATACATGTCACAGAATTCCAGGAAGTAAATGTGTGGGGATTTTCACAAAGTACATTTACAAACATCAAGATTTTTCAGAATAACCATTAATTAAACATTATATGGCACAGCAATGTACCTGTCTCTCCCTTTTTTGAGGTTCAGGGCACGTGCCTGCCCACCCTCCCACTGTGATTGGACGTTACAAGATTTTGTCAGCAGGTTTCAGCCAACGATTCATGGCTGAGACCTGCTGATTGGCTGTGTCCAATCACAGCTCAGAGCCCTGTGTTGACAAACACACAGGGCTCTGTACAGAGGGAACGATCTGTGCAGCACAGTGCTAAATAGCAAAAATGGCCTGGTCATGAAGGGGAAAAAACCTTCTAGAGCTCAAGTGATTAATAGGAAAAGGCTAGAAATAAGTGAAATATAATGTGAAAATATGATTTTACATTTTGTCGATAGATATGCTTTAACAGACCAAGAAGTGGCAAATAAGAGAAGTTCATTGCTAGGGCTTACATACACTTTAACCCCTGCATGGTCCAGTTGTGGCTGGCAAAGTAAATATTCCATTCCCCTGCTATTGACCGATACAAGTAAATTCATTCCAGTCTACTCTACCTTCTATGGAAACAAGCAGTGCATACATTCAAACCAAATGTGTTTATTTTATGCAAATATTGACTTTTGGGCACAAGTCAAAACTGTGGTTTCCTCTGTCATCCTGGCTGCCTCCCTTTGCCACCAAATCCACACCCTACCTGACCCAACTCTGAGCATCTCTGTGGAGAGAGATCAGCCATGTGGCTGCAAGAGGTTTAAAGGGGTTGTAAACCTTTGAGGTTTTTCACCTTAACCAGTTCAGATCCGCGCTATAGCCGATTGATGGCTACAGCGTGGATCTACTTTGCCGGGGAGCCATCAATTGACGTCTGCCCCTTTGCACACTCCCCGTGTGTCCTCACGGCCACCGCTGATTCGCTCTCGCTCCCGCTGCACGCTGCATGAGCATGCCCGCAGGTCAGGTGGACTCAATGTCCACCGGCGACCCCGCGATTGCCTAATAGAGAGGCAGAACTTTCTTTTTTTATTAGTAATGGCGGCAATTTTTTTCGGGACTGCGATATTGCGGCAGACATGACGGACACTTTTGACACTTTTTTGGGACCAATGCCCTTTTTACAGTGATCAGAGCTAAACAATAGCCACGGATTACTGTATAAATGTCACTGGCAGGGAGAGGGTTAACCTGCTGGGGACAATCAAGGGGTTAACTGTGTTCCCTCACTGTGTTCTAACTGTGTGGGTGCTGGGCTGGCAGGGACATAACAGATCTAACTGATCTGATTACAGGGATCAGTAGATCTCTGTTATGTTCCCTGACAGAACGGGGAACCGCCGTGTTTACATTGCCACCAAATCCACACCCTACCTGACCCAACTCTGAGCATCTCTGTGGAGAGAGATCAGCCATGTGGCTGCAAGAGGTTTAAAGGGGTTGTAAACCTTTGAGGTTTTTCACCTTAACCACTTCAGATCCGCGCTATAGCCCATTGACGGCTACAGCACGGATCTACTTTGCCGGGGAGCCATCAATTGACGTCCGCCCCTTTGCACGCTCCCCGTGCGTCCTCACGGCCACCGCTGGTTTGCTCTCGATCCCGCCGCACGCTGCATGAGCATGCCCGTGGGTCAGGTGGACTCAATGTCCGCCGGCGACCCCACGATTGCCTAATAGAGAGGCAGAACTTTTTTTTTTTATTAGTAATGGCGGCAATTTTTTTCGGGACTGCGATATTGTGGCTGACATGTCGGACACTTTTGACACTTTTTTGGGACCAATGACATTTATACAGTGATCAGAGCTAAACAATAGCCACTGATTACTGTATAAATGTCACTGGCAGGGAAAGGGTTAACCTGCTGGGGGCAATCAAGGGGTTAACTGTGTTCCCTCACTGTGTTCTAACTGTGTGGGGGCTGGGCTGGCAGGGACATAACAGATCTAACTGATCTGATTACAGGGATCAGTAGATCTCTGTTATGTTCCCTGACAGAATGGGGAACCGCCAATGTAAACACGGCATGTCTTCCGCAATATCGCAGTCCCAAAAAAATCGCCGTCATTACTAATAAAAAAAGAAAAATTATAAAAATGCCATAAATCCATTGCCATCGTTTGTAGACGTGATAACTTTTGCACAACCCAATCAATATACACTTATTGGGATTTTTTTTTACCAAAAATATGAGGATGAATATATATTGGCCTAAACTGATGAATAAATTCGTTTTTATATATGTATATATTTTTTTGGATATGTATTATAGCAAAAAGTAAAAAAAAAAATGTTCTTTTTCAAAATTTTCGCTCTTTTTTTGTTTATAGCGCAAAAAATAAAAACCGCAGAGGTGATCAAGTACCACCAAAAGAAAGCTCTATTTGTGGGAAAAAATGATAAAAATTTTGTTTGGGTACAGCGTTGCATGACCGCGCAATTGTGATTCAAAATGTGACAGCCCTGAAAGCTGCGAATTGGCCTGGGCAGGAGGGATGTTTAAGTGCCCAGTTAGCAAGTGGTTAATGCATTCAATGTATTAAGGTGAAAAACCTTCTGTAGTGCAGCTGCCCCCCAGAGCCCCCCTTTTACTTACCTGAGCTGATATTTCCAGTGACAGGGACGAGCCCAGCAGCTCCAGCCACTGGCTCGGGTCCTCAATGGATAGATTGATAGCAGCAGGAGCCATTGACTCCCGCTGCTGTCAATCCAATCCAGTGACGCGGGGGGCAGAGCCCTGTGTGTCAATGGATGTAGCAGCAGGACTCGGGAGCGCACCCACACGAGTTCCCTCCCCCCAGGGAAAGCGCATCTCTGAGGGGGCACTCGATGAGGAGGAGGAGCTGAGAGCGCCGCCAGGGGACCCCAGAAGAAGAGGATCGGGGCCACTCTGTGCAAAACCGCTGCACAGAGCACGTAAGTATAACATGTTTGTTATTAAAAAAGAAAACACATTTTTACAACCCCTTATAGGAGACTAATAGAAATGCTTTAAGTGAGAGAGGTTAACCCTGTCACTGCTTTTGTTGAAACAGACAAACCATGCAGGGGATGGGATGCGTGGGCTGTGATCAGTATTGCCAACCGTCCGTTAATTTACGGACAGCCCGTAAAAAGCAGTCCATTTTCGGGCTGTCCGTAAATGTCCGTTACGGGCAAGCGGTGCCTGAAAAATATGGCAGCGTGCCAACAGCGCAACTGCGCATGCGCCGTTCCAGGCTCGGGAAAGTTTGTACACGCTCGCCCATTTTCGGCCGGGCGGGCGCATGCGCAGTCACGTAATGGCGCCATGTTTGAAGAGAAATGCAAGGCACTCGGAATGGGTGACGGTCTCAGCAGGCTGCCTCACAAAGGCAGAAGAGGTCAGGATGCACAGTGGGGTAATATATATATATATTTTTTTTTTTTCCACATCAGCTGACTTCCTGGGTTTCTTTTAATCAGCTTATACGCTCATGCTGTACCCTGGATTATGTCACATCATCGTGGGCATTATTTCATATAGAAAATAAAGGTTTATTTAAATATTCGTTTTGTTACAGAAAATTTATCCCATGTCTTACTATCTATTTCTCCCTTCCCCCTTTCTTTCCCACTCCCGCCCCCCCCCCTTCCCCCACCTCCCTTCAGGTCTTCCAACTTTCTTCTCTTTTTACTCATCTATTCCAGCCCTGGCTTCATTATTTCCAAAAATTTTTTTGATTTTTTAAATCTAGACCAGGCCTCCCATTTCTCCTTTATTGTATCTTTTTCCTTATCTTCCGGGTAATTTAATCCTTCCAGGCTTACCACTCCATCTACCCTTTTACACCACGCTTCTAGTGCCGGTATCTCCTTTTTGTTCCACCATTTGGGGATAAGACTTTTTGCTGCATTTAATAACACCGGTACTAATGTCTTGTTGTATTTTTTGCTGTCCTCACCCGCTCCCCCATGGAACAGACAAACCCAGGGATCTGGTTCTATTGCTTTGTTTGTAATCGATCTTATTAATTCCCTAATTTCCTCCCAATATTTTTTTATCGTTGGACAATTCCACCACAGATGCGCCATTGTCCCTTTTTCCCCACATCCTCGCCAGCATCGGTCTGTTCCCTCCTTTTGGAATTTCCCTACCTTTTCTGGTGTCAGGTACCACCTAGCCATACATTTATAGTTCATCTCTCTAGTTCTACTATCCACTGCTGTTCTGTCTATAAGATCGCATATTCTTTCCCACTGTTGCTTAGTTTTTCGTATGCCTAGTTCCTTCTCCCATTTGTCCATATATGGAGGTCGCTCTTCTTCTCCTAGTGTCATTAAAATCTTATACATCTTAGATATCCCTCCCCTCTTATTTGTTGCCTCACATAATTTCTCTATTGGGGTAGGGTCCTTTTCTGATCTTACTGGTTGAGGGAGTGCCGCTACAAAATGTTTTAATTGCGCATACTTCCACGTGTCCATTTTATAAAATTTATCACTCTGTTGTAACTCCCCTAGTGATTTAATCCTCCCATCTTTCATTACATCTCTTAATTTTAGTGTATCTTCTTTAATCCATTTCCCCGCCCATTTCTCGTGCCCCGGCCTAAAATATTCTGTTCCACATAATGGAATATGTGGTGAATTATAAGTCCAATTCCCTTTCTTCATTGTGTCATCCCATATTTTTAGTGCGTTCCGTGTAATCTCGTTTGTGTTAGTGTCCAACCCCCTAACCTCCGATGGGATCCATATTATTTTCCCTAATTGTGCTTTGCTAATCTTACTTTCCAGTGTGACCCATTTTTTTCCTCCATCGTTCTGTGCCCATGTTATCACCCGTGTCATGATATTTGCTTCGTAATATTTTTTAATATTCGGTAGTGCCAACCCCCCCCGGTTCTTTTCCCTACATAATGTCGCGACTTTTATCCTAGGCTTATGCCCTTTCCATATAAACCTTGATATTATTTTTTTCAGTATCTGGAAAAATTCTTGCGGGATACTTATTGGGAGCATCTGAAATTTGTACAGTGGGGTAATATAAAGGACAGCAGAGGAGGACATTACCGTGGAGGGTGGGGGTGAAGTGGGCACATTACTATAGGGGGTAAAGTAGGCAGAGGAGGATACTACATTACTATGGGGGGTAAAGTAGGCAGAGGATGATACTACATTACTGTGGGGGGTAAAGTGGGCAGAGTGTTTAACTTAGACACATTGCTAATAGCACTATTGACATGTTTATAGATTAAATATTGATATTTGCACTGTTTAGCACAGAAAACAGACATTTTAGGTACTTTTTTGCAGCGTCAGTAATAAATGTGGCCCTGCCAGTAAATTTCATGATTTTTGCCAGTAAAAAAAAAAGTGGTACCGTTTGTAAATTTTGGCATCCTGCCAGTAAATTTCACTTTGGGGGGGTTGGCAACTCTAAGCCTGTGATTGACAGCCAAAGACCTCCTACACTATGAATGACTTCCAGGAGGATGAAAAGTGGAATTGAAGGTTGCCAAAGGAAATAATTTCTGTTATAATTCTCCAAATCTGTCAACTTCTTTTGCCAACAGTGTTTAGGAAGGTTGTAAAAGAATGGTTTGCTTTAAGTTTGTTGCAGGACTTAGTTTCAAGTCATGTAGGTGCCCCAATATACAGTATGCAGTATTTTCTAGCTATCAACCAGAATTCCAACATTTTAGAGTTTTTGGACTATGTTGCTGTTTAAGTGGCATTATATTACATCTTCATTTACTGTTAGGCCTCATACACACAGGACATTTTTTGACTGTTTTTCAGCAGCTGTTTTCAGCTGCAGACGTTTTTTTCTACAGTCAATAAACCCTCCATCATGTTATCCTATGTGTTCATGCACACTGCTGAGGGGTTTTTTTTGGATGTTTTTTTAGCTGTAAAAATGTTCAAACGATTAAAAACTCCCAAAAACGCTCAAAAACGTCAATCCCCAACGTTTTTGGACGTTTTAGACCAATTGAAAAAAAAACTAAACGCTGGCCCTTTAAAAACGCGAAAAAACGGCAGTAATATAACGCATGAAGCCTAAATCTGTACACCAGGGGGTGGCACAACTGGTCAAAGCTGTGCATCTGTCTCTCGCTCCACAAAGGAGCATACACTTGCAGGTCTTTTGTGTCCGATGGGGTGGGCCATGCCTGTGTAGACACTGCAAATGGGGCAGCTTCTGTCCACCTATTGCAATCCTTATTAATGTCAATCAAAGGGTTGGGGAGAGCCAATGTTTCTACCTAGCATAAGGCAGGCCATAGTGCAAATGTCTTTCTTGCAGCTACAGTTTGCAGGAAAGAATTTTGCACTATTCCCCCATCAACACAGTGAGTGATGACAGGGGAATCCCTCCTGCCAAGCAATTGTCTGCTCCAGGGAGAAGACAGTGATTATTGCTAGTGGGTGTAGCAGCTGCTAGCGATAATCGCAAGTAAATCCGACAGGCTGGTTGTACCCAAGTTGATCGATTTATCAGCTTGGTACATTCAGCCAGCCCATGCACAGTTCGAATCTCGGCCGGTCCCTGCTGAACCGGCCAAGAGTCAAACCGTTTAGGGACGGCCTAAGACCCCATTCTTCCTCAATCTGTTTTCTATCAACATACATTTATAAACAGTGAATTGGTGAACTGTTATTTTTCCAGTGCCATTTATAAAAACAGATCGAGAAAACACCCTTGGGTGCCCATTGCACCTGCTGGGCTCTGTGCACAGACAAATTGTATTGAGCCGATCCTGTACCCTATGATCGCCATGATAGCCACCCCCTCCTTCCCTACACCATTGATTTACAGCCTGTTTTTGTATATTAACCCTTCCTCTTCCTTATTATGCACATTAATCCCTTTATCTCCATCCCCTTACTATATGTCGCCTGTAGATTAACCCCTTCACTTATGTATCCCTCTGTGAATGACTAGTACAATTATGTATCTAGTGCACCATTACCAAGCTCCATGTTTTATCCCCTGAATGCCAGCATCTTTCTTCATATGCATTTGTGTGGCAAAAGTGAGATCACCTCGGGGTTCCCACTGTCCAAAAAGGGGCCATTTTAGGGGTTTTCTTACTGACCTGGCATTTTATTGGCATGTTTTATAACAGAAAATAAGGGAAACATTTTTTCCCCAAAACTTTGGTCTTTTTTCCTTTTTAATGTAAAAAAATGCACTATATAAGTACATGTAAGAAATAAATTAATAAAACAGTGGTTATAAAATACCACCAAAAGAAAGTCCCATTTGTCTCAAAACATGGTACAAAATTAATTTGGGTACAGTGTTAGACAACCAAGTAATTGTTAGTCAAACTATCACAGTACTGGAAAGTGAAAAATGGTTTGGTAATGAAAGGGTGGTACTCAAGTAGTTAATCCATATCTGCTCCTGAATACCATCCTCTAGTTGTTGCTGTATATCTTGCATTAGCTGTAGCCTTCCAGCTGCAGGCTTAGTTCATTCCTTATCCTCATGTTCTAGTCCTTAGGCGAGTCTGTAATGGGAGGCTACTTTGTTTCAGCTTCCATAATCACTCTACAAATAGGTGCAAGAAATGCTCCTTTGTGGTATACTTCTATCCAAACATGTTATCAGTATGGTGTTGTTATGTAGTTTAGCTACATACAGTATATCATTGATTTAAAAACAAGTATATCAATAACTGATAGACGTGTTGAATAATGAGCCTCTCACATCCAGGGGGAAAAATGCATTTATAATATCTCTCCAATCCATGTACGTTCCCCATGTTTACCGTTTTAAAGACCCTGTGAAAAAGAACTATTGATCTGCCATAAACACACCCAGCTCCAGTGGCGGCTGGTGAAATTTTAGGATGGGGGGAGGGGGGCACCAGACCCTGCCCTTCCTTTTTGACCCCTCCCACGTCTCATAAGCCCCACCCCTTATAGATTCCACCCATTGTGTCAGGAGTTACAGCCCAGCATCACCAGAAAGGGTATATACAGCATCACCAGATAGGGTATATACACAGACATGGATGCCTGCAGGACTTCACCCTATATAAATTTTCCCTCCTAAGATACAATTCTTGCCTCCATGCTGCCAAACAAGCCTACTTTGTCTCTCTTATTAATACCTTGTCTTCCAGTCCCCGTCGGCTCATCTCAACCTTTAACTCTCTGCTTCACCCCCCCACCCCCTGTACCCACTAACTCAATCACTGCCCAAGAGATTGCCAAGCACTTCAAAGACAAGATTGATGCAATGCGCGAGGACACCGCCACTGTGCGTACATCTTCCCCATCCAACATACTTTGCCTAACAGCACAGTCAACACTCTCCTCTTTTGAACTGGTTACTACTGAAGAGATTACGAAACTTCTCTCAGATGCCCACCTAACCAATTGTCCCCTGGATCCTGTTCCCTCACAACTACTACGGTCGCCCTCTCATTCTATCCTATACTCCCTCACTCACATCTTCAATCTCTCCCTCTCTAGTGGCACCTTCCCCTCCCCTCTAAAACATGTGCAGATCACTCCCATACTTAAAAAGTCCTCACTGGACCCCACCAACTTGAACAACTTAAGACCCATTTCATTGCTCCCATTCACCTCTAAGCTTCAAGAACGCTTAATCTACAACCGTCTTAGCTCCTACCTCAGTGAAAATACCCTTCTTGACCCCCTACAGTCTGGCTTTCGCCTGCAGCACTCCATGGAAACCACCTTACTAAAACTCCCTACTAACTTTACTAACTGCCACAACCAATGGCCACTACTCTATACTCATACTTCTTGACCTCTCTGCGGCCTTTGATACTGTTGACCACCTGCTCCTTCTCAATAAACTCCGTTCCCTTGGCCTCCAAGACTCTGCTCTATCCTGGTTCTCCTCCTAGCTATCACAGTGCTCCCTCAGTGTTACCTACAACTCTGTCTCCTTCTCTCTATTACCCCTTTCTGTAGGGGTACCCCAAGGCTCTGTTCTTGGACCCCTTCTCTTCTCTATCTAAACCTCCTCCCTTGGTCACTTGATAATCGTCCACTGCTTCCACTACCACTTATATGCTGATGACACCCAAATCTACCTGTCTACTCCTCACCTTACTGCTTCAGTCTCCTCTCACATTACTAACTTGCTAACTGACATATCATCATGGATGTCACACCACTTCCTTAAACTAAATCTCTCTAAAACCAAGCTAGTAATACCCCCCCCCCCCCACCCGTGCCTCCTCCATGACTTTTCCATCAAAATCAATAATGCAGCCATCAATCCCTCCCCTCATGCCAGGCCAGGGTAATAGGTGTAATCCTAGACTCTGACCTGTCCTTTCAGCCCCAAATTCAATCGCTGTCAAAAGCTTGTAGATTCACCTCCGTAACATCTCTAAAATGCACCCCTTTCTAACAAATGAAACCACCAAACTCCTCATTCACTCCTTTGCTATCTCTCGCCTTGACTATTGCAACTCCCTTCTCATTGGCCTACCTCTCCATAGGCTATCCCCTCTTCAGTCTATCATGAATGCTGCTTCCAGACTTATCCACCTTACAAACCACTCAGTGTCTGCCACCCCTCTCCACCAATTCCTACATTGGCTCCTGATCACCCAGTGAATAAAATTCAAAATACTAACCACAACATACAAAGCCATCCACAACTCTGCCCTGAGCTACTTCACCGACCTTGTCTCCAAATATCACCCAAACCGTCCTCTCCGCTCCTCTCAAGACCTCCTACTCTCAAGCTCCCTTGTCAGCTCCTCCCATGCTCTCTTAATCTCTTTGTATTCTATTGTATTGTACCTGTATGTCCCCCTTTTATATTGTAAAGCGCTGTGTAAACTGTTGGCGCTATATAAATCCTGTATAATAATAATAATAATACACAGCATCACCAGATAGGGGTATATATAGCATCACCAGATAGAGTATATAGTATCACCAGATAGAAGTATACATCATCACCAGATAGGGGTATACATCATCACCAGATACAGAATATAG
This sequence comes from Glandirana rugosa, assembly GCA_018402905.1. NCBI lineage: Eukaryota > Metazoa > Chordata > Amphibia > Anura > Ranidae > Glandirana > Glandirana rugosa. The sequence continues at coordinate 883,762 of BLSH010249461.1, forward strand.
CATCACCAGATAGGGGTATACATCATCACCAGATAGAGTATATAGCATCACTAGATAGGAGTATACATCATCACCAGATGCAGTATATAGCGTCACCAGATAGGGGTATACATCATCACCAGATACAGTATATAGCATCACCAGATAGGGGTATACATCATCACCAGATACAGTATATAGCATCACCAGATAGGGGTATACATTATCACCAGATACAGTATATAGCATCACCAGATACAGTATATAGCATCACCAGATAAGGGTATACATCATCACCAGATACAGTATATAGCATCACCAGATAGGAGTATACATTATCACCAGATACAGTATATAGCATCACCAGATAGGGGTATACATTATCACCAGATACAGTATATAGCATCACCAGATAGGGGTATACATCATCACCAGATACAGTATATAGCATCACCAGATGGGGGTATACATCATTACCAGATACAGTATATAGCATTACTAGATAGGGGTATACATCATCACCAGATACAGTATATAGCATCACCATATACAGTATATAGCATCACCAGATAGGGGTATACATCATCACCGGATACAGAATATATCATCACCAGATAGGGGTATACATCATCACCAAATACAGTATATAGCATCACCAGATAGGAGTATACATCATCACCGGATACAGAATATATCATCACCAGATAGGGGTATACGTCATCACCAAATACAGTATATAGCATCACCAGATAGGAGTATACATCATCACCAGATAGAATATATAGCATCACCAGATAGGGGTATACATAATCACCAGATACAGTATATAGCATCACCAGATACAATATAAAGCATTATCAGATAGGGGTATACATCATCACCAGATACAGTATATAGCATCAGCAGATAGGGGAGGGGTATACATCATCACCAGATACAGTATATAGAGCCACCTATAGTATATAGAGGCACCTATAGCAATCACCCACCCTCCAATACCTAGTCAGATGTGACTTTGTCACTGCTTTGCCATAAGTGCTAAAAAAGTGCAGGGGCTGCCCACAGAGCAACTGACTCCCAGATGTGGACTGGTGGTTTTTCCATGGGTGCACAGACCATAAGGCAGCCCAAAGAGCTGCAGTGTCGTACCTGGCACAATAATGAAAGATTAAAACGGAACTTTACCCACAACAACTTGATAAAAAATATTTTTTTTTTTCAGCAAAGAACATACGGTACATTCCACATTAATAATTTTGCTACCAAAATTAGCGTGTGCTGTAAATTGCCTCCAGTATTGCTCCTGTTTCTTCTTGTTGAAGGTTGCCATTTTGCTGAAGCTCAGAGCCCCTGAACAGCAGTAAATCTATAGGCTGTCAGCTGATCAGCCTCTAGAGGCTCTGATTTTTGGCACAATAACAAAAATGGAGAGCAACTGAGCATGTGCAGGGCAAGAGGAGATTGTGTATTATTAGATTTTAACCTGTATAGGCACTCATTTTTAATGTTTTACATAGCAATACCTGCAAAATGGGCCAGCCTGAGGTGATCCAGCAGGACTTCATTTTCCGACTAAAGTCCACTTTAAAGCAGAACTAAACCCACCTATCCTTTTCAGTCGAGGAAGCTGCCATCTGTTGGATCTTCAACTGCTATGATGCTGTACATGTGACCAGTCATGACAACAGCAATCTGATTGTTTAATAGTTTGGTTGAGGGCACAAACAAAAGTGAGTTAGCATTCCCAGAGATATTCACGGTACCTAAGGGTAAGCCTGATTTATAGGCTTACCTGTAGGTAAAAGTGGTTGTCCAGGGTTAACAACCTCTTTACTTTTAAGGCCTCATTCACACCACGTGTAGAGACGCAAGTTTTCTGCACATGTTCTGCAAGTGCACAAAGAAAACAATTGCTCTCTATGTGCCTGTTTACACAACAAAACTGATATCACGTGCAGATTTTTCTGCGCAGGAATCTGCAATGTGCATAAAACTCACTGGAACGCACATGAAAACTGATGTAAACCGATGTCTCTGCAAGTCAAATCTGTGCATTTTTTCCAGCAGTTTTTTCTGTGCATATGGTGTGAACAAGGCCTAAAAGTTAGGTCAATTAATAATATAATAAAATATAATATAATAATATAAACTGCTGTACAGGGGCTGCAGGAAAGGTTGGGATATTTAGTAATCCCAATTGACAATTGCATCTTTGGGAATTACTGAAAGGAAAGTTTTTAGTTGGGATGTCTGGGATCAGCTGCTTAGCACTAGGAGTCAAATTTATACTTAGCAT
>BLSH010249461.1:886046-907650 GCA_018402905.1 Glandirana rugosa
ACTACTAGCATCACCAGATAGGGGTATACATCATCACCAGATACAGTATATAGCATCACCAGATAGGGGTATACATCATCACCAGATACAGTATATAGCATCACCAGATAGGGGTACACATCATTACCAGATACAGTATATAGCATCACCAGATAGGGGTATATAGTATATAATGTATCTGCTGTCGTTGCTCACGGCAGAGACAGCAGATCCCCCCAGGGCAGTCGGGACATCAAAGTCCCGCACTTACCCCATCTAGGAAGCAGAGCAGGCAGCGATGTCCAGCGAGCGGGAGCATGCTGTGTATCCCCCTCCTCTTCCTAGAAAGGCGTCCAGTAGGATTGCCTGACTTCTCAGCCAATTGGGAATTCGGTAACATACCCGCGCTTCCTGATTGGCGGAAAGGCGATTCAGTGTTAGAAGAATATGCATTTGCTTTTCTAACACACGTGAGTGGGCTCACAGCGCCATGCTCTGCGCCACGAGCTACTCTATTTTGAAGCCTATTAGACCCTATGGCTCTAATCAGGTGCTTCAACAAAACTCCCCTGCCGATGTATTTCATGTGGCCGGCGTCCTGAAGGGGCCGGCCACATGAATAGGGGGTGGTTGCGACGGCTATGAATAAACTCATGCTATGCATGAATCTATCCACTATGCATATAGTAGGGTGGGGAGGACAGAGGGGGTGGCACCCGTGCGCCCTTAATGGACAGGCTGCCCCTGCCCAGCTCCTAAATACTGTTGTGGACTAACAACACACAGCATTTTGTGGATTATGGCTTCAATCCTGCCCAGTTATCTGTTGCTAAACTGCTCAAACTTTCCCACTTTCCTCATCCTTACAACATACTGTAGACACTAGTTATTCTGAAGTCCAAAACAAAAACTAGGAGGGCTAATTAGATGCCTTGATATAACACAAGAATTGAACTTTGGACAGCTTTATTTATTTATTTTTTTGCAATTAATGAACACATTTAACAAACCACGTTCAATGCTATAATTAACTGACCAAAAGGAAGCTAATAAGATATGTTTATTGTTAGGGTTTATGTACATGCTAGTGTAAAGTTTAGTATTATGCTCTATAAGGTTACGTGACCACATATTGTTTTTATTTCACATCAACAAACCCATATGGGGATGTACCAGCATATTTTAAAGTTCATGAACATAATAAGCAATGATAAATTGTACAATATATACTAGTGACCAGGCCACATTAGTCTGACCTCATATTCTTAGTGTAAAGTTTCCCAGTATGTAAAACAATGCCTGTTGAAAGATATTAAAATCAGTTGACCGGAAAATAGGAAATGCAATTAAAGAATGTACAAAATAGCTGCAAACAAGTCTCCCTGGTAATCATCCTTATGACAAACATTTCACTACCACTCCTTGGAAAATAATTATACATGAAATAAATAATTGTAAAGTGTCACTGTAGTCATCAAGAAAAAATAAAACATGTAATTATCTAGTGAGAAGAATGTTGCAAGTGAAAAGTGACACGTTAAATAGCATTATCTTTGCACATGGGTTTTGTGTCAGAGCTACATTTCTTCCTTTTTTAAATAAACTGAAATGCAAAAATAGAATAGAAGGCAACATGTTAAAATAATTATGAAGGACACTTGAAAGAGCATGGGAAGGTATAGAGGATGTGGCAAAAAGTGGGCTCGTGACTTGCAGTGTCTAACTTTTTTTTACCAAAATGTGGACTTGGGTAAAAATGAAAGTAGGGCCAGACACAGTGGTGGCCTGCGCATTATGGGCACAGGGGCATCGCTCCTCCCAATCCATGCGCCCGGCCCATAATCTACATGCAGGGAGCAGGAGGCATGGATTTCAATGGGTTTTTTTTTTTTTTTGGAAGCACATGATTAGAGCCTAAGGCTCTAATTGGCTTCAAAAATGGTAGGCTCGGGGCGCAGAGCACTGCACCCCGAGCCCACCCACTTGTGTGATGTGTGCAGCGGTGGTTGGAGCAGAGAGGAGGAGGCAGCAGGGGGAGCTGGCGGAACCCAATGAGCGTGCCGTTTCTGGCGGTGACAGAGGCAGAGTTGCCATGCAGCCTGTGCTTAGGAGAAGAAATATGGTGATTTCTGTCATTGGAGCGTGCCGCAGCCTGGCTCTGTCCACCTGGCTGCTCTCTTACTGCTTCGTCCATCTGCTCTGCATGCCATGATCGTGGATGGGGTAAGTGCGGACCCGGTGGGGGGGGTTATTTGCCGCCCCCCCCCCCCAAAAAAAATGAAGCACCAGCTGCCAATGGCCACACCACAAATAAAGCAGTACTTGGCCAAATTGCTTTGAGTATTGAGCATGGCTTAACCACTTGAAGCCTTTCTGGCACTTTTTGTTTACAAGTTTAAATACTGAATGTATTTTTTGCTAGAAGATTAGCTATAACCCCCAAACATTAAATACATTTTTTTAGCAGAGACCCTAAGGAATAAAATAGTGATCATTGCAATTTTTTATGTCACACAGTATTTGCGCGTCAGTTTTTCAAACACAATTTTTAAAAAAAAATAAATGAATGACAAAAAACACAATATATACCCCAATTTTTTTGCATAATTTGAAAGATGATGTTACACTGAATAAATAGATACCCAAGGCTGGCCATACATGGTCCAAATCTTGGCCAGTTCAGCAGGAACCAGCCGAGATTCAAACCGTTAATGGGCTGGCTGAATGTACCAATTGATCGATCAATCAACTTGGGTACAACCTGCCTGCCGAATTTGCTAGCGAAAATCACTGTCTTCTCCCGACGAGGACGGCTTCCCCTGCCCTTCCACACCCCCTCACCAGGAGAAGACGATGGCCCAGCAGGAGGGATTCTGGGATCAACACTGTCTGTGTTGATGGGGGAATCAAGCTAATTTCTTTTCGGCAACCCATGGCCAGAAAGAAATTCACTCCATGTATGGCCGGCCTAACATGTCGCACTTTAAAATTGCACATGCTCATGGAATTGCAACAAACTACGGCACTTAAAAATCTCCATAGTTGACACTTTAGCTGCTTGCCGTACAGCCGCCGCAGTCTTACTGAGGCAGGTTGGCACGGCTGCGTGAATCGCCTTCATTGTGCGTCGGGCGCATACATGGCGATCTGTGGGCACACACCCATACTTTAGCAGGGAAGCCAACCAGCGAGTCCAGCAGACTCGATGTCCGCCGGCCACCCGCGATCACTCCAGAGAGAGGCAGAACGGGGATCTGCCAGTGTAAACAAAGCAGATCCCCAATCTGTCAGGGAAGTAGAATGAGATTGCCTGTTCCTAGTGATTAGGAACATTTATTTCTCTCCTCCTCCAGTCAGCCCAGCCCCCATACAGTTAGAAACACCTCCCAGGGAACACATTTAACCCCTTGATCACCACTAGTGTTAACCCCTTCCCTACTAGTGTCATTTATACAGTAATCGGTGCATTTTTATAGCACTGATCGCTGTATAAATGTCACTGGACCCAAAAAAGTGTCAGAAGTGTCTGATCTGTCTGCCACAGTGTCGCAGTCCGACTAAAAATCACAGATCACCGCCATTACTAGTAAAAAAAAAATAATAGTAAAAATAAATCTATCCCCTATTTTGTAGACGCGATAACTTTTACGCAAACCAATCAATATACTCTAATTGGGATTTTTTTTACCAAAAATATGTAAAAGAATACATATTGGCCTAAACTGAGGAAGAAATTCGTTTTTTTTTTTCATTTTTTTGGATATTTATTATAGCAAAAAGGAAAAATATTGTTTTTTTTTTAAATTGTTGCTATTTTTTTGTTTATAGAGCAAAAAATAAAAACTGCAGAGGTGATCAAATACCACCAAAAGAAAGCTCTATTTGTGGGGAAAAAAAGACATAAATGTTGTTTGGGAACAATGCCGCATGACTGCGCAATTGTCAGTTAAAGCATCACAGTGCCTTTTCGCAAAAAATGGCTTGGTCAGGAAGTGGGCAAATCCTTCCGGGGCTGAAGTGGTTAAACGCCTCTACATGTTACCAGTTTAGCGTTACAGAGGAGGTCTAGCGCTAGAATTACAGCTCTCGCTCTAATGTCCCGGCGATACCTCACATGTGTGGTGTGAACACCGTTTACATATGTGGGCACGACACATGCATTCACTTCTGCGCGCAAGCAAGGAGGGATGGGGGCTTTTACAATTTTTGGTTCTTATTTATTTTATTTTTCATTTTATTGTGCAAAACGCCGTATCGGTACAGCCCTTTGTGTAATAGATACAGTGCGCGCGGCGCGGCCCCGGGGCCGATGCTCGTGGCCGTTGGCCCCCGATATCCGCCAGCCACCCACGATCGCTCCACAGAGAGGCAGAATGGGGATCTGCCTATGTAAACAAGGCAGATCCCTGTTCTGAGAGGGGAGTAGAGAGAGATCATCTGTTCCTAGTGATCAGGAACAGCGATCTCTCTGTACTCCCAGTCAGTCCACTTCCCCTACAGTTAGAAAGCACCTACCTAGGAAAAACTTAACCCTCTGATTGCCCCTAGTGTTAACCCCTTCCCTGCCAGTGTCATTTATACAGTGATCAATGCATATTTATAGCACTGATCACTGTATTGGTGTCACTGGTCCTCAAAAAGTGTCACTTAGGGTCAGATTTGTCCGCCACAATGTCGCAGTCCCGCTAAAAATTGCAGATTGCTGCCATTACCAGTAAAAACAATAATAAAAATTGAAAGTCCCTAAATCTATCCCCTATTTTGTAGACGCTATAACTTTATATACTGTACACTTATTGGGATTTTTTTTACCAATAACATGTAAAAGAATACATTTTGGCCTAAACTGATGAATAAATTAGTTTTTTATATATATATTTTTGGATATGCATTATGGCAAAAAGTAAAACATATTATTTTTTTTTTTCAAAATTCTCTGTCTTTTGTTGTTTATAGCCCAAAAAATAAAAACCTCAGAGGTGATCAAATACCACCAAAAGAAAGCTCTATTTGTGTGAAAAAAAGGGCATCAATTTTATTTGGGTACAGCGCCGCACACCCACGCAATTGTTGGCCCGGTCATTAAAGGGGTAAATCCTTCCTGGGCTGAATAAGGAGACACTACCAATCTTCCCATTCAGAGCAAAGTGACATGTCTGACCAAAGTCAGTAAACCAACAATAAAGACTATTACTGTGTGGACTTGTGACACTATTTCAATGCTACAGGACTTTTTTTGAATGTACTAACCAGCAGATCTTATCCACTTAACACCACCTCCAGATGGCCCTTTAAGTGGGTTCTCTATCATGTGAATGCTTTTATTGGCTCTCACAGTGGTCACATGATCAGAAGCCCTGGGCAAGAGCTGTTGGTAACAGCTCCATCAGTGTTCTGGGAGCGCGCTCTCAGCACACAACTTCTAGGTGCTGTGGATGCATATATATGGCAACTGGGCATTAAATTCCACTTTTTTGCCAGTGCATATATGCATTATGCGGTCAGCAAGAGGTTAAAACAGAACTTCTCTCAAAAGGGGACGTTCTGCTTTTCTTCCTCACCCCCTGCCATATTTGGCACGTTATTTTTTTTTGGGGGGGGGGGGGGCAGGTACTTCGTTTTCAGAAATAATCACTTCCACTTCCGGGGCACCGGGGACCCAAAGACCAGTGAAGGAGTGGACCAGCCCAGGACGGCGCTGGATCCCTGGACAGGTATGTGTCTATTAAAAGTCAGCAACTACTAACTGGGCTTTAGTAGCTTTAATGAGGCAATGAAGGTGTGGACCCAGAGGAATATGCATCAACCGTTGAGCTATATTAGCAAGTGTGTGGAGGATATTGCTACAGCTAGAACAATCACTATTTACCCTGACCAGAAACCCTGGTTCAATGCAGAGGATTGCTCTCTTATTCCGCGCTCATGTCTGGCGATGCATTTGAACTCAGCGCACCAAGGATACAGTAAGTCTCATAGCAAGTATAAGGAAGGTGAAGGCTAACTATGCTCTCAAAAAATCAGTGCCTTTTCCACCAACTACCCACAGAGCATGTAGAGGGGCATTAAAAGCATCATGGATTACACCTGAGATGCAGAATGTCTGAGGGATCCTTCTCTTCTTGATGCTCTAACATTGTTAGGCTCACTTTGAGGATTTTAACACTTCTCTTGGTTCCAGGCTCACACCTCCTCCAAGTAAACTGCCCCTCGGGATGACTGTAGCAGTGAGAAGAGGGTCTCTGCAGAAAGTTAATCCCCTCCTTAGGTACTGTGTACACCATCTTTCAGATATGTTGATGGACATATAATGTTATGTTTGAATGACTATCACCCAGTAGCACTAACCCTAATAATTATGAAGTGCTTATAACGAAAATAATTATGAAGTGTCCCATTCATCCTGTGTAGAGTTAAGCGAACACCTGGATGTTAGGGTTCAGCGGGTCCGGCCGAAATTCGCTAAAAAGTTCGGGTTCGGTACCGAACTTGCCCCGAACTTGACCCCTGACCCCGAACCCCATTGAAGTCAATGGGGACCCGAACTTTTTGGCACAAAAATGGCTGTAAAAAAGTCCTGGCAAGTGCTAGAGGGCTTTTTTAGAAAAATAATCTCTCCCTTACAGCAACAGCAGGAACCTGACCCTATAGGAGTAGGCGATGATTTTAGAACAATAATCTGTCCCTTACAGAAACAGCAGGAACCTGACCCTATAGGAGTAGGCGATGATTTTAGAACAATAATCTGTCCCTTACAGCAACAGCAGGAACCTGACCCTATAGGAGTAGGCAATGATTTTAGAACGATAATCTGCCTCTTACAGCAACAGCAGGAACCTCTCCCTTTAGAACTAGGAGATGATTTTAGAACAATAATCTGTCCCTTACAGCACCAGCAGGGACCTCACCCTTTAGAACTAGGAGATGATTATAGAACAATAATCTGTCCCTTACAGCAACAGCAGGAACCTGACCCTATATGAGTAGGCAATGATTTTAGAACAATAATCTGTCCCTTACAGCAACAGCAAGAACCTGACCCTATAGGAGTAGGAGATGATTTTAGAACAATAATCTGCCCCTTACAGCAACAGCAGGAACCTCTCCCTTTAGAACTAAGAGATGATTTTAGAACAATAATCTATCCCTTACAGCAACAGCAGGAACCTGACCCTATAGGAGTAGGCGATGATTTTAGAACAATAATCTGTCCCTTACAGCAACAGCAAGAACCTGACCCTATAGGAGTAGGCGATGATTTTAGAACAATAATCTGTCCCTTACAGCAACAGCAGGAACCTGACCCTATAGGAGTAGGCAATGGTTTTAGAACAATAATTTGTCCCTTACAGCAACAGCAGGAACCTGACTCTATAGGAGTAGGCGATGATTTTAGAACAATAATTGGTCCCTTACAGAAACCTGACCCTATAGGAGTAGGCGATGATTTTAGAACAATAATCTGTCCCTTACAGCAACAGCAGGAACCTCTCCCTTTAGAACTAGGAGATGATTTTAGAACAATAATCTGTCCCTTACAGCACCAGCAGCAACTTGACCCTATTGGAGTAGGCGATGATTTTAGAACAATAATCTGTCCCTTACAGCAACAGCAGGAATCTGACCCTATAGGAGTAGGCGATGATTTTAGAACAATAATCTGTCCCTTACAGCAACAGCAGGAACCTGACCCTATAGGAGTAGGCGATGATTTTAGAATATTAATCTGTCCCTTACAGCAACAGCAGGAACCTGACCCTATAGGAGTAGGCAATTATTTTAGAACAATAATCTGTCCCTTACAGCAACAGCAGAAACCTGACCCTATAGGAGTAGGCAATGATTTTAGAACAATAATCTGTCCCTTACAGCAACAGCAGGAACCTGACCCTATAGAACTAGGAGATGATTTTAGAACAATAATCTGTCCCTCTAAGCAGTAGACTCTACCTAGTCCAGTCAGATCGTTCTGTATTGCAGGATGAGATCTGCAATCTGTCCCTAAAAGTAGTAGTAGTAATAATCTCCAGCTAGTCCACAATCAGATCGTTCTGTAATGCAGGATGAGATCTGCGATCTGTCCCTCAAAGCAGTAGTAATCTCTACCTAGTCCACAATCAGATTGTTCTGTAATGCAGGATGAGATGTTATTATATCTGCAATCTGTCCCTCACAGCGCCGGCAGCATCCTCTCCCTACACTAGCCAGAGAGCATGTGACATGCAGCACTAAGTGACTCCAGCTTATAAAGAGGCTGGGTCACATGATGCACTGGCCAATCACAGCCATGCCATTAGTAGGCATGGCTGTGATTGCTTCTAAGGGCAAACCAGTGAAACGCTTGTTGATTGGCTGCCCTGCAGCTATTCAACAGGCGGGATCAAATACCCGAACCCAGAACCCAAACTTTTTTCAAATGTCCGGGTTCGGGTCCGGGTCACGGACACCCCAAAGTCAGGTACGGACCCGAACTTTACAGTTCGGGTTCGCTCAACTCTAATCCTGTGTTGCAACATGAATGGGACACATAGAAAACAATTATTTCTTGTGCGTCCCTGCGGTGACAGGCGGTATACAATGTGGTAAAATGTCTGTTACCGCATATAGTGTGAATTGGCCCTAAGCCTGGGTTCACACTGCTGCGGGAATGAAATTCAGCTGAACTCGCACAATTTCATTCCCGCATTTCAGCCCGACGATTTCAGAGACATCTGCACAGATGTCTAAGGAAATCACACCTGAAATCGCCAAAAGTAGTACAGAAACTACTTTCGAGAATTGGCGTAGCGCCGTGAAGTCGGCGTCGCACCAATTCGGACAGTGCCATTGCGGGCAATAGTCGCCGATTTGGCATGCGATTTGACATGTCAAATCGCATGCCAAATTGCATCAATGTGAACCTAAGCTAAAGGTTTTCAAATGGATGACTGAACGACTGTTGGTGCCCCTTGAGCTTTTGCTTAACCTATTATAGAAAAGTGTAGACCCATTTGTTCTTGGACATTTATGCTTTTTGAGATGCTAGTGAATCTAAGATCGAGCATATGAGCAGTGTGGAACTTTTTTTTTCTTGGACATCTTTTGCACTGGGATCGTTCAAGGTCCAGGGCCAGCAATCTGCAACTGCCAAGGTGGATGATATAAGTTGGTGTCTGCTGTATCAGCACCAAGTCAAGTGTGCATATAGGTTCATTTTAAGCAGGGAGGATGAATGACTGTAGCCCCTCTCTATCATGCTAATAAACAAATCTCTTAATGTAATGCAATAACAAAATAGCAAGGAATGAGTATGTAAAAATATGAGTCATACAAAAATAAGTGCAGGAGGAGTGTGGAAAATATGAGGCTAGTATGTGCAAGAGAGGAGCGTGGAAGGTATATTGAGGCCAGTATGTGCACGAGAGAAGCTAGGAAGGTATGATGAGGCCAGTATGTGCTGGAAAGGAGCATGGAAGGTATGAGGCCAGTATGTGCAGGAGAAGAGCTAGGAAGGTATAACAAGGCCAGTATGTGCAAGAGAGGAGAGTGGAAGGTATGACGAGGCCAGTATGTGCAGGAGAGGAGAGCGGAAGGTATGACGAGGCCAGTATGTGCAGGAGAGGAGAGCGGAGGGTATGAGGCCAGTATGTGCAGGAGAGGAGAGTGGAAGGTATGACGAGGCCAGTATGTGCAGGAGAGGAGAGCGGAAGGTATGACAAGGCCAGTATGTGCAGGAGAGGAGAGCGGAGGGTATGAGGCCAGTATGTGCAGGAGAGGAGAGTGGAAGGTATGACGAGGCCAGTATGTGCAGGAGAGGAGAGTGGAAGGTATGACAAGGCCAGTATGTGCAGGAGAGGAGAGTGGAAGGCATGATGAGGCCAGTATGTGCAGGAGAGGAGAGTGGAAGGTATGACAACGCCAGTATGTGCAGGAGAGGAGAGTGGAAGGCATGATGAGGCCAGTATGTGCAGGAGAGGAGAGTGGAAGGCATGATGGGGCCAATAAGTGCAGGGGAGGAGTGTGGAAGGCATGATGGGGCCAGTATGTGCAGGGGAGAGTGGAAGGTATGACGAGGCCAATAAATGCAGGGGAGGGGTGTGGAAGCCATGGCTTTTGCTGGCTGAAAAAAAAAATACACAACTGTCTATGGCCATCTTTAGGCAAAGATCTACACATATTCGGAACAGTAGTAAACACTGGAACAAAAGGAAAGCTTCCAAACTTGTGTACACATTATTTTTTATTAGAGAAAATGTATGACAGTTTATTTCTAAATAAATATACATGTAGTTAACATAATAAAACAATAAGTGTTTTTTCTTAGTTGATAGCAAAGAAATGTTTAAGGTCCCAAAACATAAATACAAATGTTTGACTTGTAAAAGTCAGGCTCAATGTGTTATTTTTCTTTCTTTTTTGCATCTCTATGGATTTTAACAAATTACTTTTTCTATAACAAACTGATACGTGTGGATCTGCGAGACTATGTGTATAACAAGTCAGAATCAGCACACAAACACAAAAAGTGCATAAAAAAGAAAAGATAAAAAGCAAGCAGCATATGCATTAAAGTGTCAAACCATTGTGAGATTCATTAAATACTGATCAAAATAAAAATAGTCTGTAGAACAAAGAAAAAGCAACAATGAGCTGCACACTTTCTGAGTGACAGTCTAATAAGATATGCATGGCTAACAGCGCTTGAGCCTAATGGTGCTTATGTGAGGTATGTGTAAGAAGGCAGGAAAAATAAAAAGTGGCTAGTGACTTGTGCACGGAAAGGCTTGTGCACACACGTCAGTATCACAATTTGGTTTTCATCTTTGCTTAAAGTGGTTGTCAACTCGTGACAACCACTTTAACCTACAGGTAGGCCTATAATAAGGCTTACCTGTAGGTGCCCTGCATATCTCCCAAACCTGCACGGTTCAGGATATGCAGTGTACTAGACTTGCCAACGTCATTTCGGCACAAACGGTGAAGAAACGGTCTCCGTGCCGTTTCTTTACTGAGATAGTGCCGTAACTGGCGGCTCCCATGTGCATGCGTGGCAGTGATGTCATGCGACTCCGGCCAGTCACAGAGCAGCAGTCGTGGCCCCGGAAGGAAGAGGGGCTGAAGATGGATGCTGCCAGCACAGGGGACATCGCTGGTGACACATAATGGGCTACTATGCGATGCAATAGTAGCCCATTATGTTAATGGGCTACACATAGTAGCCCACATAATGGGCTACTATGCGATGCATAGTAGCCCATTATGTTTCTACTTTGTACGGGAATATAGAGGAAGTAAACTCCATCAGGGTTTACTTCCTCTTTAAAGCATCTCTAAACCAAAAACAAAAATTGAATATATTGCAGCTTAACAGTCCTTAGATGTGGTGGCTACATTAGATTCCAACACTTGATGTGGACTACAAACCCCTCCCTTCTCCTCATCACCAGTACATAGGGAGGAAGGGTTGTGTAGACCACAAAAGACAGCTTGGAAAGCAGAAAACATTGTTTGACATTTCAGTCCAGTATACAAAAAGGTACAAGGAGAGTGATTTTCTATCAGGATCAACAGGTGGTTTTATGTATTTGCAGAAATGTACCTAGCCTAAAAATAGAAAACTAATGAAACCATCAGGTCGTTCTTGGGTTAGGCTATACTTTACAGCCTATTCACATATGTGCAGGCTGGCCGCAGTGCGATTTGAAAAAGTGTCCTGTACAATTTCAGTCTGGTTCTGGTGCGATTTCTAATCTCATACACTACAATTGGATTTGCACCTGAACCACTGAAATCACGCCGAACCGGGCTTTGAAATTGCACTGCAAACCAGCCGGAACGCATGTGAACCGAGTCTTAAAGGAAACCTATGGAAGCTGACACTTTTGACTTTTCCTTCTAAAAATGATAGCTGTCTGGCTGTCATACTGGACTTTGTTTCAATAATTTTAATCAATGACCTGGAACCTTACGTTAACGTACTTTCTGCACATGCAGATCAGAGACTTAAACGTATTGAAGCCAGTGGGTTAGATTAACAGCCAAGCCACCAGAATTTGCTGAAGGAAGCTTGCAAAAGCAGCTCCAGGATTTCTTACTACAAGTTTAATTTAAAATAGAAGAGATGGAGGCTGATATAAAAATGATCACAGATTTCTCTGAAAGAATTGCCCTCTTATATGAAAATGCTTGCCAAATATTAGGGAAGTAACTAACAGAAGAGCCCTTATAGCATATTTAGATGTAATATGGCTATTTCTCAGGAGAAAGGGGTATACAGTATATTTAATAATCCGTTGCCACCGTTATCCAAGTGTAAAAAATGTTGAATTTATTTTTTGTGCGTAAGCCTTCCTCCCAGTCTGATTCATAGCGGAGACCTAAACTGAGCTCAGCTCCCAATGATACAGTGGGACATCTCTGCTTAGCCACGGTATGAGGTTTTATTACACTGATGCAACAAAGAGAGGGGCATATTTTGGAGGTTATCAAATATTGCTGATATTTTTAAATAAACAGCACTCCTAGCTAAAGGAAAACTAGTAAAAATCTTGCTCGTTTTACACACTGCATTTTATGTTAAAAACATGTTTTTTTTTTTAAGGAAGGCGTCTTTATTTTACTATTAGGAGCATTTTCTGAGTGAAGATGCATGATCACCAAACTAGAAAATAAGTAAAAGAGTTGACCATGTATGTAAAGCTGGCCATTAGTGGCTTGAGGTTTGGCTGATTCCTGAAATTCGAGCCATGGTGGCTCTGTTGGCACCACCTGGCATGACAAAAATTCAGTACAAAAATTGACTTAGCTGGGTGGAAAATTCTTCGCCAAACAGTGACTATATCTAATCAGATGCAGTCACTGTTTAGGTATTTAAGCAGCTGCAGGTACTGCACCTGCCTAAAATTAATAGCTGGGATGGGAAATTTCTCCATCCAGGTTTAGCATGGATGAAGGAATCTATTAATATTCTCTTGTTCAGCCTGTGTGATGAACGAGAGAATCCAACACTGTATTGTGTAGCCTGGTGGTCTCCAAACTGTGTCCCTTTGCTTGCCTTTATCAAGGCCTTGGGGCACTATTCCTCCCACTAATACGAGACACTATTCTGCCAACTGACAGAAATGAGGCACCATTTTTCCCATTGGCACTAACAATGGGGCACCATTTTTCCTACGGACACCAACAATGGGGCACTATTCCTCCCAATCATACCAACGATAGGACACTGTTCCTCCACCTAATACCAAATGTGACGTTTACTCCCACTGATGCCTGGAAAATGTTCACTTCTGCTGGCCAGTCCAGCCATCCCTAAAGTCTGAAGGACAAAAAACTGACCCTAGGTTTAGAATGTTTGGAGACCCCTGGTCTAGCCTAACACTACTGGTATGGATTCATTCTGGTTTTACCTCCCATTAAACCCCATGTGGGTGCCATGATAAAATGTGGGTTATTTTTTAGAAAAGAGTTTACTAAATCCGTAGGGTTGCCCATTCCAGCTGGTATTTATCTGTAGTTACCTGAAGGTTACAATTTACTAACCAGCTATCTGCAGCGGAGATTCCGTTTTTTACTGATTATGGGAGTGGTTTATAAATGGAGCTGAACTGGATATAATGGCAGTCCCTGCTACAGGAGCATAAATTACAGTACACTTATCCTTTACAAATGGTCTATCCAGTACCTATGTGCTTTATGCCTTTACGTAGCTATTCATTTAAATATGCATTAATGAATTTTGTGTTTTGCTTAGAGTTCTCCACTATTTGCTATAGGCAACTCATCCAAAAGTATTTAAATCTATGGTTATACAATTAGCTATAATATAATGCTGTATTATCAAATGGCTTAAAAACACGTGTTAGGCGGAGACTAAGTATTAAAAATAACCACCTCCTGGGTAATTACACCTAGTTTTGAACTTCAGTACATAAAGAACTGCACTGTTACGTAATAACTAGACTAGATTTCACTGCAAGTGATATGTCTGCACATTTATGACCTTACCAATGCATCGTATGAAATTATTAAACTTGGTATATGTAAGAACTAAAGGTTTACACCATTGCTTAATGGGCGATTTAAGGCAAATGATGGAAGCCTGTATGATTAAATATTATTACTTTAAGTCTCCGATGTAACACATCATAAAGGTATTTGTCTGGTCTTTCCTCACAGTTAAGTGCTTTCGGATGTCAAAGGCACTTGAAAGTTTCTTTCAAGTTGCTTATAGCAACATTATTGCCCACAATGGTGAGCAGGAACAGAGCACTCTTTAAAAGCATGCCTGAAAATGTTTGTTATGGTTAATAAACCACTTTCCTATTACAAAAAATGGCTGAAAAAAAATCAAGGTGGGAAATGTCCAGCTCCTTCATTAAATGTTCTCAAGTATCCAATCCTCATTGGAAAGGGTAGGTACAGTCAAAACAAGGTTTCCTTCCGAGTCTTCTCTACCACCCTTATGAAGGGCACTGGCTTCTTGGTAGTACTCTTCTTCCTCATCAAAAAATCCATTTTCCATGGCATAGGAACATTCTGCACTGGAAGCAGCCTGACAAGCTCCTTTATATTCTTGAATGGATTCATAAAGTGAATATAGCTGGCACAGGAGAGACATGTCGAGTTGTCTTAGCCCAACCTAAAAGCACAAAGCACAGAAAAGCTCTTATAAAGTTGTAAGCATAGAGGATTATGAAATAATCTGATGATCACATGAATAATGAAAGGAATGACCAGGCAAAAAATAAATTATTTACGCTTTTCCACCAAATAAACACGTAAATATTAATGTTCTGTGTGCCCAGACTAGAAGTTTAAAAGATTAAAAATGTTGTTTTTCCTGCAGGGCTAACACTAGCAAACAAAGGCTGAGGAATTCTGATTTCTACTTTTACAGCATGTCTGTATCCTACAATACAGCAAAAACAACATTAACCCTTTTAACCACTTGAGCTCCAGAAGGTTTTTTCCCCTTCATGGCAATCCATTTTTTGCTATTCAGCACTGCGCTACTTTAACTGGCGATTGCGGGGTTATGCAACGCTGTACCCAAAATTTTTATAATTTTTTACACACAAATAGAGCTTTCTTTTGGTGATATTTGATCACCACTGAGTTTTTCATTTTTGGCGATATAAAAAGAAAAAAAAAAACTGAACATTTTGAAATAAAAAAACATTTTTTTTTTACTTTCTTCTATAAAACACATCCAATAATTTAAAAAATAAAATCACATTTCTTCATAAAATTGTATTCTGCTACATGCCTTTCATAAAAATCCCAATAAATGTATATTGATTGGTTTACGTGAAACCTATAGCACCTACAAACTATGGGATATATATATTTGGAATTGTAATTTTTTATACTACTAATGGCGGCAAACAACAACTTATAATCAAACTGCAATAGTACTGTAGGCAATCTGACACTAATTGACGCTAGAGGGGAACTGACTGGTTGCCACTGACATCACCAGTGACATTAATACTACGACACTTAATGCCAATAACATGCACTGTCACTGTACTAATGGCACTGGCTGGGAAGGGGTTAACATCTAGGGTGGTCAAGGGGTTAAATGTGTGCCTAGTTATGTGTAATGTGTGTAAAGTGTGCTGCTTTTACAAGTTAATCCCTTGTTCCCTGTGTACAGAGCTCTGTGTTGAATGTCAACACAGAGCTCTCTGCTGTGAATGCACAACAGCCGATCAGCATGTCCCAGCAATGAGTCAACTCCCGGAAGTAGGCAGTGACATATGGGTAGGTCACGTTGGTTGCAAAGTGGTTAATCTGCCGCTTCAAAAAATCATTGATGCCCAAGGTTGGTAGGTGGGGCTCCTGATTATTCAGCACTCTTGGTTGCACAGTGCTGATGTCAATGGGAGCCCGTCCTACAGACTTCCAATCAATGGTAGTAAACCATGAGTTGTATGTAACAGCTTGGTCACAGTTCTAGAGGCACCAACAGAGTAATTTGCAGAACAAGACAGTGATGCATATATGTGATGGCTAAGCAATAAGACCCACCTGCCATCTTATAAGCCATTTATTTAAGTCACCAAGGTGGGGGTCAGCAACCTGTAGATTGCGATCTATCAGCAGATTGCAGTCAAGTGACTGATAGATCACGCTCTGGGCTTGCTGACCCACCATCCCAGAGCATCAAAGTGCAATGCAGAGAGATTACTTGTAAGGTTGGAGTTGTAGTAGGGTGGAAGAGCAGCATAAGCCGATGCCTCCTCTGTAGTGCTGACTCCTGTCCCATGTAGAGTGATACCAACTGCACTCCACCTCTTATCCTGAATAGCAGTCTCCAGAGTGGTGCCAGCAGCATGAAAGAAGAGATTTTCAGGTCAGTGTGAAGCAATGCACTAGGCATAATAGCAGCATCGTGTTGCTTCCTCACCACCTGCTTTAACCCTTTGGACCCCGGAGAAGCACGTACTATAGTTGTGGGGCGTTTGCAGAGTGGTCCCATTTACTTAAATGGGTCACGATTGGCAGGCAGTTGCATCCACCAATAGCAACAGGGGCCTTAATTCTTACTGTTGCACGTGTACACCTTTGGCTGCTGCCTCAGGAGGAGGAGGGGGCCGAACTTCCGGCTCACTTCTCCTAGGTGAATTGAGCTTGAAGTGGGAGTGGGTACCTGTCAAAACTAGGTACTCGCTAACACCCCTCCCCCCCAAAAGGTGCCAAATTTGGCAGCGGGGGGCAGATAAGTGAAGCTTCCCCTTTTGGGTGGCGCTCCGCTTTAAGGTTACCTACCCCTGCTCTAAGGTCTAGATCTCTCTCTTTTATAGAATAGAGCACTAGTAACATTTCTGAAAATTAAGAGCCTAAATTTAAAATTTCTCTTAGAACAGAGGTGTAATTCTAATTCTAATTTTGCCCTTCTTGCGTTTCATCCTTGAAAATAATTGCTCACAAATGTAGGTGCCGCCAAAAACATGACATGAATAAGGCGTGATTGTGAAGAGTGAGATATTTTTCTTTGGGAAGGTAAGACTTATGAAAGTCCAGGAAATAGACACTGTCAAATTAGCAAATTATTCTTAAACTGCATATGTTTGCTAAGTGTAAACACATTTTTACATTATAAAATTAAAAAAAAAAATTAAGTTAGGTTTATAATTTTGTGCTGAGCCACATTCATAGCCTTCTTGGGTCAAATGAGGCCCATGGGCGCAGGTTGAACACCTAGAGAGTTATCACCTCTCAAATAATTTTCACCACATTCCAAGTTCCCCTAGCTTTGTTATTGGTGTCAGTCTGTGCCATGACTACTAGATCATCCGCAGCTTTACTCGA
This sequence comes from Glandirana rugosa, assembly GCA_018402905.1. NCBI lineage: Eukaryota > Metazoa > Chordata > Amphibia > Anura > Ranidae > Glandirana > Glandirana rugosa. The sequence goes on from BLSH010249461.1 coordinate 903,318, forward strand.
TAATAGATCTATTATTCAATCTACAAAATGTAAAACATTTCATGGGGACAGATTACTCTGCCCATCCAACAACAGAATACTTTATCATCACATTAGGCCTTTTCTGTACTTCTATTCCCATTTACAATGCAGCTGTTATTCTCCTGGTTGGTAGATATGCTGCTCAAGCACTACTTCCTGCACTTACATCCAAAATCCTCCAAACATTTTTTGTTAGGGTGTGTTAATTTAGGATTACCCTTTATGATGCATTTCCCCTATCCTTTCTGCTAACTGTAACCCAGCTACACACATCGAGGTTTTCATCTTTGTCATTTCCTCCCCCATATTCAATGGATCAACCACTACCTGGCTGGTATGAAGACCATTTTCTCATTTAGTGTTTTACAAAATCTTTCATATTAACAAATGTTTAGATTAGATACTTTATTATCATTGCATTCAATAGAAGGTAATTTTACATGCTTTATTAGGTATCTTTACTACTCCTCTGTAAACAATATAGTGAGGCTTGAAAAAAAATGGACAATAGGAGGGCATATCCTAGTATTTATCCTTCTGAATAGGAAAACAATTAGGTCATGCATTCTACGGATATCCTCGAGTTTTGCAGAAAGCGCCTCACTTAACATTTACAATGCCTGTGTCCTAAATATATACAGGAACTATGCTGAGAAAATGTGCCACTTATCTCACTACAGACACATACAAAGGATGTCATTGTGTGTTTGCTTTTTCAGCACATTACCTATATGGAAAGTCTTACCGATTGTAATTATGTCTGCTGTGTAATGAAACAGTGTTACACATTGCAAAAGTAAATAGCATACCATCTATTACCATGTAAAAACACAGTCATTTGGACCTAAGTGAAAGTAGGCAGCATTAAAAAAAAAAGTATATGAGACAATTTACATTCTTGTGGCATGTTAACACGTGCATTATGTCCCACTAAAGGGTGCATTCATTTTGAATTGACTGCTAAGGCACCCCAGTCTGTCCAAAATCAGACATCCTAACCATTTTTTGTAATGCAATGTATGGCACTGCACTAACTTATAGTCATACATTTTGGACAGAGTCTCAGAGCCCACCCTGCTTATACTCACCTTCCCTGTCCTTTTTGCCACTCTATTACCCCATCGGACATGCTGCTGCAAAATCTCCTTTGCTTTCAGGTATTGGGTAGCACGTGACCGCTTCCCATGATGCAGAGCTCAGTCCTAGTACCATTGCCCAGGGAGGAACCAAAAAAAAACAAGAAAAAATGTAAAGCGGAGCTCAATCCAAAAGGGTATGCTCTGCTTGTTTGCACCCTCCACTACCACATTTGGCCCTTTTTGGGGGGGAGGGAGGAGCGGGAGGGTACCTGTTCCTACTTCTGGCTCAGATTGCCGCAGTGTTCTGAGCCCCCTCCTTCCCCCGCATTCTTCTGGGACCTGTGATGTGTCTATGGGACTACGGTGATGGGGGGGGGGGGGAGAGGGAGGTGGGAGAGTTCAGCTCCCCCTCCTTCCCCCGCAATCTTCTGGGACCTGTGATGTGTTTACGGGACCATTCACAAGACGCAGCACGCCTTATGCATGCACAGTAGGAAACCAGCTGTAAAGCCACAAGGCTTCACTTCCTATTTCCCTTACTTGAGATGCTGGCACCTGCAGCAGATTGAAGGTGGATGGAAACTTGTTGCAAGACACAACACAAAAACATTTCCGCTACTTTTGATTGAGGGTTATATAGTCTAACAGATTATTTGCAAAGTAATCCCTGTTTAAAATGCGTCAGTACCATTGTCACAGGCTGACAGCACAATTTACTGTATTTTTATAGTATACAGCACTCCCAAAAAGCCCCTGCCCATTGCAATGAATGGGCAGCACTTCCGAAATGCCTGAAAAGTGCTTTGGGAGTGCCACAACACAGGAGTCTAACCCTTTTTTGGGGGTCAAAAGCATCCCGCTAGCACCTGAAAGGCGTTGCAAAAGCGCCGCTACAACGAGCAGTGCTTTACCGCGAGCGCAGGGGCGGCCCCAGTGTGAAAGGGGACGAACAGAGGATTGTGTATTCTGATCTTAGAAAAATGATGGAGAAACAGCCAGCTGCTTCTGCCACCTCCTCAACAACATGCTGGGTCACCAGATGTCATGAAAACCAACATTATTCAGAGCACCAGTCCTGGCAGAAGCAAACCAATCCTAGATTCCTGTGATTTAAGTATATCTGAAGAGGTTTGCCTTTACCTTACTTATTGAATCAGATTGATAAGAATTATAATAGTTTTCATGAAGTGTTATCTCTTTGCAGAAAGAGTGTAATTTTTACTGTGGGCTAAGAATCTGTTCTACAGCATCAGTAGTAGAAAATCTCCATTAATTCAAGCAAGCGGGGGAAGCATGGAAAAGATGATTAATAATGTTTTTTTGATCATAGGTCCAACTCGTATCCAAGTTTCAGTCTCATTCTGCCTTTTTTCCAAATAAAGATTTTAAGAAAATTTGGTAACTTGCATCAAACTGATCGACGAACAAGATATTTAAAAATAGACTAAACTACTGTAAGTAGAGATTAGTCCAAAACACTTATGAAATCATTTTAAATTCCTTGACAGATAATTCTGACCTCCATTTGATGCACAAGAAGGCTACCTTTACATTCCCACTAATGGGGTGCCCCATAATTTCCTGGCACTACCACAATTTGAGTAGTTTATGCAGAACACTGTGCATAACCAGAGTGTCCTAGATGAACCCTGCTGGAACAGAATGCCAGGATTCTGCTGATTAGTAAGAATAGTGGAGATTATAAACACAAGTGGTAAATCTTATGCAATTTTAAAGGCACACTTTATACTGGAAATCTTTCAATAAAAATTATTAACTTCTATTTTTGACCTCCCCTTTGGAGAATGCTAAATTATCTGCTGGCTGATGCCTTGGTTTTAAAGCTAAACAGAAACAAGTATTGTGATAAGGTCTTTTGAATCTTCGACTTTTATTTGCCGCTTGTTCTAGGTTAGGTCAACTCTCATATATTTCTCTTATGATAGGTGCAGATCAAACCTTCTAAATAAATAGAAAAATTCATAATTTTAAAGAACTTTTATATATGCATGCTTTCAGTCCTTTTCCCATTCAGGAGGTATATTCAGCATGCTTTTATCATTTATTATAGTAAAAGTATCACTTGTATAATAGCCTGTAAAGCCTTTGTATATGAACGCCAAAAGGGAAAGCTGTAGGTGCATTCCTGATCTCAAAATAGAAGGCTCAGTTCAGGTGAACAAAGAACAACACGTTTCTGGGTAGACCCCAGAAACCTAGAGGTTAATATAAGAGGGAAGGGCAATAGCCAGTTAATTAGAAAACATTTAATTTTAATAATGATAGTAAATTACAGGTAACTTTTGACAATACAGTATGTACCTAAAAATTTCCAACTAAGGTGAAGAACTACCACCTAGCCCTTAGGAGTCCAAGTGTCTCCTGGGCTATGTGACCTAAACACACTTAAACACACACACATAGGGGAGACAAACAGTTAAAAACAACCAACGTCCAGACGTGTGGGGAAAATTGACGAGTGAGTTCACTGCTGTGGGTAATAGCAACAATAGCCGTGTATCAATGACCGTAGGTGGAATAGTGACGGTCCCAGGGAATCGTGGAAAATGTTCAAAGCCAAGTTGATGCTCTATATCACCCGTCACAGTCATAAAGTGCAAGTAGAATATGTAAATGTATGTATCAATTGCAGACAGCTGGCTAGGTAAGTAGATGGCAATGAAGATATGCAGACAGGTAGGGCACCATAGCTGGTGGTTATAATGAATCAATCAGTCCTTGGACCTGCATGTCATGTTTAACTGTCCACATACAAAGCACTGCGGTCCTGCGTCCTCCTTATTCTGCATAGTCAGAGTAACAACAGACAAGCGGCTCTATACCTTATCATCCAGTGTTTCCCTGTGGAGAGCATCCCTCTGGAGTGATGGCTACAGGTACCTGTGTGAGATGCAAGCACTAGTATAGTCCCGCCAGGGCACAAGTAATGTCTCTTCGCCCCCTCGGCTAGTGCAGCACGGGAGGCGCGTCGGGCCGTCAGGCCATCTTCCTTTTTCCTGGCGGCTTGCGTCTCAAGCCCCACTATAACGAGGACGTCCAGATGAAGCTACGTCACTACGCCTAGCGAAACGTGTTGACGTCATCACCGTCATGTGACGTGGTGGGGGCTTCATTCATTGCTAGTAACGAGCGTTACCCTTGTTGTTTTTAACGGTTTGTCTCCCCTATGTGTGTGTGTGTTTAAGTGTGTTTAGGTCACATAGCCCAGGAGA
>BLSH010249461.1:907660-926345 GCA_018402905.1 Glandirana rugosa
AAATAACACCCCCCCCCCCCCCCCCAAGTATAAAAATGATGAATTCTCAAGCAACTCATACAATGTTTTTGTTAAACCCCATGGATTAAAGAATAAAGCCTAGCCTTCAATCCCATCTAGATTGCTTCATTTTAAGCCCATTGTGATGGCATAATGAGTCAAATTGGTTAAAACTGTGTTTCTGTCCAAATATTTATGGACCCAACTTGATAGACTGTACACAGAAATAAAATATTAACATGCTTTAAAAATAATAACATACAAATGAATGCATTCACATGTACTCATATCTAAAACTACGCTATAGATTCCGCATTAATTCTCTTATGTTCCTGGGGAATGGCGGTTAGAAGTTAAGCAAACAATGCACAGTATTTCAGGTTTAAACAATATGATAAATACACCAGAAAGTACAGGTTTTCTAATAAAACAAACGCAAAAATGTATAAAGCAACCACTCTATGTGTTAAAAGTTTTTTTTATCAAGATTTTCTTTTTCATTATATTGTGTCAAAGGTAAATGTAAATCAACCAATTCCTTACACTGATAGCACTGTATTACAATGCCAATACTGTGCTCTTCATAATGTCAGACTACTGAAATAATATGATTTACATGGGGGAGGGTTCACAGTGTGAGATGGTAATATAATCACATGCTCAATGATACATGCTGTAATCAAACACTGGGGGTTTAATAACCATTAAACAGTTGGAGTATTTTACCATTCCTCATTTAATGTGGAGGTCTTTTACTAAATAGATTTAACAGACATTGCACATCGTTTTTAAATTTTATAATAAGCAGTTACATGAAAAAAATCTGCAGATCTGGTTTCCCAATATGCTTTTTCTAGTCTTTCCTGCCTGGGCTTTCCATAAGGTTTATCGTGCCATAAATGGAGCTGTACTCAAATGATATTATTCAGAGGCCTGTATTATCCTAAGTACTGAGAACTTTACTCTGTGTTAAGAGTAGACCTTTACCTTAATAAATGATTCTCCAACCAGTTTAAATAAAAGGCAAAACTTTTTTTTAGTTTTGGACAGAGTGGAGATGGATTAGAGCAGTGGTCCCCAACCTCCCCAGCACCAGCCACGTGGCCACAGAAATGGAAGGGAGTAGTAGTGCTAGGAGAAGGGGAGTGGACACCCTCTGGTGGATGGAGGGTGGCATTGCAGGTTGTGCTGGTTTGCTCTGACCCCTGCTGTGTGGCCCGGCTACCAGCAGGCCACGAATCGGCACTGCTCCATGGTCCGGGGGTAGGTTTTTATTGCTGTTGTGCCCCCTTTAGGGAGTTTCACCCTCTTTATTTGTCTTGTTTATCATTATCATTGAAAGTGAAGTAAAAGAAAATTCCAGACTTTGGGTTGTCCCCAGAAAAGTTATAAAGGGGAAATCTTCCAAAGGGGACATTAGTTCTGATGATCCTGGGGACATCCAGGAATTTGCTAATTTTAAGAGGAGACAAGTCTGCTCTGTTGAGGACACTGGTGCACTCCACCCGGGGACAGGCTCCTCGTCCAGGGGGAGCATTTGCGTACATCCAGGTCTGTCCAGTGTGGCAGACAGGTAGCTTGTCCAGCTGGACATCTGACAAAGACAGTGCTGATCAATGTGGTGTGCTGTGAAAGAGCAGTGCTGAAAGCAAGCAGTGTGTGGGGCTAAAGGACTAGCCAAGTGTCTGTTCTAGCCTGATGGAAAGACATTCTGACAAGGCTGGGGGCCTAAAAGAAACAGATTACCAGGAGGCTGAACAATTTGTGTTAAATTGCTTTGTGAAGCTGAAACTGAAAATGGTCCGGCAAGCCCTAAAACCACAGTTCAGACTGTCATGTCTCCTTGAAATTGCTACTACCACTGAGCTGAGATCCCCATAATATTACACGGCCCAGTCACACCAGCCTGCGTTTTATTCTTAATGACCAAAAGTTGGTGTACATTGTGTAGGGGTGATGGGATGTGTTATTACCACCCAGCTCAATACTCCTGGTGTGAAAGAACCCTTAAAGTGTCAAACCCACATAATAAAAAACTATCAATAAATGGTGTATTACATGCTGTTGCTATGGGATTAATTTTCTATACTCTGCAAAAAACCTGGTTGATCCTGCTGTTCTCTATCTCCCCCTTCTGTTCATGTCCCCAATTCAGCTAGGGATTTTGGCAACTCTGTACATGCTCAGTTTTCAGTGAGTTTCTATACCCTATGCTGAGCGTTTCCTCCACATCACATCTGAGCAGCCCATATGACCATAGAGTCACACGTGGGTGTATACACTCCCTCCCTCCTCAGTGTGATATTACAGAAATGCGTGCTTCAGAGTTAGGACTCACTGCTACTGAAAAATGGTATGTCAGCTGAATTTGTTAATTATGGCAGCATAATACAGGCATAATGCAGGCACATATAAGCCTGCCACAGCATTTATGGCCAGCTTAAGCAAAATACTAAAACACGATCTATGAAAAGCATCACCTAGGGTGCAATTATAAATGTTTTTTAATGTTGAAGCCATTTCGAAAAACGTGTGAATCTTGGGTTAAAATTGTGTAAATCCTGTGTGAAAACATTATATATATATAGACCCCCTTAATGTTTACTTGGAAATATGCATGAGCAAGGACTGAGCCATTAGGGATACTCAAAGCCAATTGCAAGCATTCAGTTTGTTCAGTTCCATAAAAAACAGCAGAAGGTGCTGACATTACATTGAATCAGTAGAAGTCAGCTTGCACATCATTCTTGGGGAGACGTCTGCCTGTTGCCAGGGTATAAAAGGATAAAGCAAAGTACGCACACACAAAAAAATCTTAAATCTAATAAAATTGAACATAAAAAGTTAACTTACCATCTCTTTCCTAAGCAAAGCCAATGCAGCATCAAGGTTAGGCGGCTTTGGTATTGAATGAGAGCTGCCACTGGAGCCTCCACGACTTAAGTCATCCTGAATACGGGACTTCTGCGCATAGACTCTCTCGAGATCTCTCCACCCTGAACCCCCACTTGAATTGAGCAGACCACTAAGGCTCTTTGGCAGTGGAGGCAGGCCTTCCATACAAGGTGTCAAAGGAGCAATGGCTGCATGGGAAGCACTCATCACTTGCTCTATGAAGACTTCAAGGTCTTAGCCAAAAGCACTTCCTAAATAATAACAGAAGACAGAATGCATTAGGCTTCTCAAAAAATGGCATCAAAACCCAACAAAGATGGTTACAAAATCTACTCCTTATTTTACTGATATCTATGTTTAGGAAGGCATTTATAGTAAAACTGTAGTGCCATGATGTCGTTATCCTGTAGACCATCGCTGGCTGTGCAGAGGGATGGGAATAGCCACCGGTGACCTGTCATTAAAGTGAACAGGGCCGGCGGGCACACCTAGCCACGGCGGCAGGAACTAAAATTCACACCGTCCTTAATTGCCGGTGTGAAGGTAGCCTAACAAACATATTTTATTACATATAAAGAAATTACTAAAACACAAGTAAAACAAAAGGTATACCTACTAAGACTCAAATAACTTCCAAAATGGTCATCAGAAAATATATAAATACATCCTAAAATATAGATCAATATATCAAGATGCTTATACCAAACATGTATAGGATGTAGTAATCATAGCAGTGGTGCTTGTACTCTCTCAGTTGTAAACCTTTACTTGTATACTGTCCAGGTGACCCGCTCGTCCTGAACCGCTGTTCTCCAAATGTCCCCAAAGTGCAGCAGCCTTCCACGCACCCGATAGAGTGGGGCGTCCCCTCAAAAGGAGGGCTTGGTGCTGGGTTTAGAAGAGTTTTGGACCCAAGGTTTCTTCTGGCCCTGCAGCTTGCCCCTGGCTCTAGCACCCTGCTGGCGGCGAAACTGCCTTGGCGCTAAGACACTTGAGGAAGCGGCCCTTGAGGTTTTAAAGGAGGGATGCCTGGTCTTTCTCTTCACAAGCAGTAGAGAGCACTTCCCTCCAGAAATCTTTTGGATATATATTTCCAAATCACCAAACAAACGTTCCCCATGAAAGGGGAATCCTGCCAATAACTTCTTACAAGGAAGCTTGGCTATGGATCTCCTGCCAGTTGTACTTCGTCGCTCCACTTACACAGATCAGTGAGTCTGATTGTGATTCTTCACCTCCACAGATCGATGAGTATGATGTGATTTGGTTTGGGGTAGGTCCTGTGACACTGCTGTACCAGGCACGCCAGAAGAACACATTATCAGTCCTCAAATCAGTGTCGCCCTGCATGGGGGTGTTCGCGCCTGTGGCTAGTTCAGTTTCCGCTGCGGGAGGCCCTTTGTGGGTGGTTTCGCCGACCGGCATGCACCTGTCAGCGGACCTTAAGGATGAGATGTGGCTTTGTGAATCTATTGATTTGCTTGCGTTGGTTCCTCCTGACAGGGAGACAGGAGACAAATCTCAGTGTGTTGACGTTACTGTACAGAGCAACAAACCAATGCAGCTCCCTCAGCCGTTCAGGAACGGCTGGTCTGCTTTCACTGCTACGCTACTCAGATGACTTCCTTTCGTAGGCCTGGCTGGCAGTGGCTAGTGGCAGCGGCTCCTTTCTGTTTTTCAGGATGCAGGCTCCTGCGGTTTCGGTGCCTTTGTCCAGGGGGGATGGTTTGTGAAGATTTGGCTGGCCTCATGGGCCCACATGCAGCTGTTGCGCATCCCACCTTGCTGGAGTTTTTTACGATATTTGTTGCACCTTGAGCTGTGGGGCAAGAAGTTTGCATAACAGTCAGGTAATTTATATTGCCTGATAACATGAAAAAAAAAAAAAAAAAAAAAGGAATCCTTTGGCTTGGGCGGTGTGGTTTACGCTGGTCTCTAGTCCTCCCGGAGTGTTGTCGCCTTCGTCCCCATGTTTCTGGCCCTATTACATTGATTCTTCACGCAGGGGAAAATGACGTGGGTTACACACGTTTCGTGGTCCTTATCTCTGCTATCAAATGAGACATTGCCCATTGTTATGCGGTCTTTAATAACTTAGTCCTCATTTGGTCTGAGATTGTACCTCATTTGCTTTGGGCTTGGGATATCCCTGGCCCATGCTTGGAATGTTTCCATCGGAAGGGTAGTGCACAGGTATCCAAGTTTGTTTGGCAAATTGGGGGTGATCTGCTGAGACAGGATGGTGTTTACCTTAACGAAATTGGCTTGGATATTTTCAACCTCGGCCTTCAGCGGGGTGTTGATCAGGCGCTGGCTGCGGTGGGGTGTGCGTCAGTTTAATTTGGACGTGCGGGTGGCGGTTTCTTGACCTCGCCAGCATTAAAAGTTGCAGTAATGGGCTATGCCCTTGATTGGAAACTGGAAGTAGGCTGTCTGTCCAGCACTTATGGTAAGGACGGGCCCCCTTTTGGAATTCAACTAGTTAAGGTTAAAGCATGCTCACAGTACATCTGTGACTGGCACTTAAAGTGTTTCCATGTTCTGCGTTGGAATTTAAATAAAGCTGTGGCTTTGCCCTTTCCAACCTAATGGTTGTAAGTGTGGTTTATTATATGTGATGGGGGCAAGGAGGGTTTGTGCATTATGTCAACAATAGTTTTATGCCTAGGCCCATTGCACCTCAGCAGTCATGTTAAAGTGGTTGTCAACTCTTGACAACCACTTTAACCTACAGGTTAAGCCTATAATAAAGCTTGCCTGTAGGTTCCCTGCATATCTCCTAAACCTGCACGGTTTAGGAGATATACAATGTAAATGCATGGGCCGACGTCATCAGCACATGCGCATTGAAGAAACAGCCCGACTGGGCCATTTATTCACGAAGTGTACCATAAATGACGGTGCCCATGCGCATGTGCGGGAGTGACGTCAGCGTGGCTCTGGCCAATCACAGCACTGGAGTCCGTGCTGTGATTGGCCGGAGCCCGCGATCCTGGAGGAAGACACAATCAACATGACGCCGGTCACATCGGTGCTCGGTGACCGCTGCAACATTGTCGTTGCAGGGGTCACCGTAAGTATTTCATAATGCGCTAATAAGCGATGCATACTAGCTCATTATGCCTTTGTCTTACAGTGTTTTTTTTTTCCCCTTCCCTTGACAACCACTTTAACAAGTAGTTTACTGGGGAATGTTTATTTTTTGTGCTCAATGTTAGGCTATGAATTGCTGAGGGTTTAATACTACTTTAATACAATCCTAATTATTAATCCAGGTATTAATCCTAATACTTGTGGTTAGGATTTTGTGCTACATTACTTCTGCAGATTGTCCTTTAGAAACAACGTATGATATCTATACACGTTATGTCTGATTATAATACTATTAACATACACTACAAATCAGGTTAAGACCTCTACGGATGACTTACAACCAGCTGGCCTCTTGCAGTTGATTCAGGAAACCACTGCAGTTCTGTGGAGACACTATGCAAGCTTTGGAGACATCTGACTAACAAATCTCAGAAAAAGACTCCTCATCCGGATTAGATATTCCTGGCTGATCAGTAATGAGATCAGGCTGGTGTTGGGGCGGGGGGGGGGGGGGGTCTTCTCAGTGCACAAGGCAATACTTGGCTGAAGTAAGCAAGCATGTTTTTGTCGTAAGACTTCTGCAGAACTATCCAACCATTGGCTGGGTACCTTGAATACCTTGAAATACATATATCTGATAAATATGAAATATTGACAATCAATATTAAAATATTACAAAGTCTAATAACCAGCCAGCATATGGATCATAGTCTAAAGTAAACCTGTCAATTAGCCCATTCAGCACTCCCCTTGTGTGCAGATACTTTCCTCTTGTTCTCCACTACCCTGTTCGCCAGCCTGCATCTTTGGAAATAGTCCATACTTCAGGGTGGGGAGGAACATGTGTCCTTTTCCTACATCTACTATGCAGGACCTGAGCACTCTCACATGGGGGTCCTTAACTCTAAGCTCAGGTTTTCTTCTTAGGGCTCTGGTACATGGAAGGGGCAATGGGGGAGTCCAGAGAAAGTAAGAACCCATCATTTTGTCCGGAATTGTCAAGTTTATATCCCACATCAGGTAGTAGTAATCAGCTGTGTCACTTTAGATAACCCACAGTGCTATGTGAATCCTTTGTCACATATTGTTTATTTCTAAAATAAAGATTGTGGTTGATTAAGTCCCAGTTCACATCTGTGCGATTAGACATGCGGTTTGACATGTCAAATCGCATGCCAAATCTCAGGCTATTGCCGGCAACAGCACTGTCCCAATCAGTGCAACGCCGACTTTGCGGCGCCTCATCGATTTACAAAAGTAGTTCCTGCACTACTTTTGGCAACTTTGGGGGTGATTTCAATAGAAATCTGTGCACGAACCCGCACAAATGCCTTTCAAATTGCCCCACTGCACTAAAATGCAGATTTGAAATTGTGCGAGTTCAGCTGAACTCGCATGATTTCAAACCCTTGTTCAGTGTGAACGTACCCTTACTGTGGTTCTTAAGGCAGAATATTTTTTACCCTAACGCATTCTATGCATGAAGGTAAAAAACCTTCTGGGTGCAGTTCCCAGGGACCTGCTGTGAGGTCAGTGGCTGGTGAGGCACTTTCTAGTATCAGAGCCAGATACACACAGGTTACATACGCCGCGAACGTTAGAGCGAGAGCAAGAATTCTAGCACTAGACCTCCTCTGTAACTCTAAACATGTAACCTGTAAAATTTTTAAATGCATCGCCAATGGAGATTTTTTAGTACTAAGTTTGGCGTCATTCCACAAGTGTGTGCAATTTTACAGCATGACACGTTAGGTATCTATTTACTCGGCATAACATCATCTTTCACATTATACAAAAAAAATAGAGCTAACGTTAGTGTTTTTTTTGTTCATTAAACGGTTTCTTTCCCAAAGAAAAATTGCTGCGTAAATACCGTGTGACATAAAAAGCTGATCACCATTTTATTCTCTAGGGTGTCTGCCAAAAAAGGATATATAATGTTTGGGGGTTCTGGGTAATTTTCTAGCAAAAAAAAAAAAGATAATTTTTACATGTAGGAAAGAAGTGTCAGAATTGGCCTAGTTGGCAAGGGGTTAATTACCATAAGCAAGTAATATACAAATAATTATTATATATTATTTTTAACCACTTAAGGAACAAACCTCTTTTTGAGATTCGCTGTTTACAAGTTAAAATCAGGTTGTTTTGCTATAAAATTACTTAGAACCCCCAAACATTATATTTTCTAACACCCTAGAAAATAAAATGGCGGTCGTTGCAATACTTTATGTCACACCGTATTTGCGCAGCGGTCTTACAAGTGCCTTTAAAGTTAGCCCAATTTTTTTCTATATTGTGAAAGATAATGTTACGCCGAGTAAATTGATACCCAACATGCAATGCTTCAAAATTGTGCCCGCTCATGGAACGGCGACAAACTTTGGCATTTAAAAATCTCCATTGGCGACGTTTAAAAATTTCTACAGGTTACCAGTTTAGAGTTACAGAGGAGGTCTAGTGCTAGAATAATTGCTCTTACTCTAAAGATGGCAGCGATACCTCACATGTGTGGTTTGAACACCGTTTTCATATGTGGGTGTGCCTTATGTATGCGTTCGCTCCTGCACGCGAGCTTGGTGGGACAGGGCGCTTTACATTTTTTTTTTTTTCACTTTTTATTTTTACACTGTCCATTAAAAAAAAATTGGGTCACTTTTATTCCTATTATGTAAAAACATTCCTTGTAATAGAAAAAAAGCATGCCAGGACCTCTTAAATATGAGATCTGGGGTCAAAAAGGCTTCAGATCTCATATTTACACTAAAATGCAATAAAAAAAAATGTAAATGTCATTTGAAAAAAAAAATACATACATAATTTTTCTCCTTTAAGAGCTATGGGTGGAAGTGACGTGTTTGATGTCGCTTTCGCCCTTCAATGCTATGGAGCCGAGTGGGCGGTATCTTCCGCTCACTCGGCATCCATACTCTGAGGGGAAAGGACCTGATTGTCTCTGCCGTTACCGCAGGTCCGGTAGAAAGTGGAGATGACGGGAAAGTGGCACCTCTCCCGCCCCCGATAACTGGTACCATAACAACGGTATGCCATGGCAAAGTACCGCCATATAATGACGGCGGGCGGGCCGGAAGTGGTTAAAGTGATACTAAACTCATGTGAAGTTTAATCATTTGTGTTATTTTTGCTTCTAAGTTTTTTTATTCAGGCTCCATTTTTCCCATTTCCGGTTGTCCTGTTTCCTGGGTGACCCATGTATTGCCGATCTCATAGTGTCACCCGTGCGTGTGCTCTCACACCTATGTGACTACAGCCCTGCGTAGGAACGCTGGCTGCGCCCGTACTCACTGTGTCCCTGGGCACGGAGGACGCTGTAGCTCTGCCTCACATGTGCTTTGCCACTATGAGATCGGCAATACACGGGTCATCCAGCAAACAGGACAACCGGAAATGGGAAAAACGGAGCCTGAATAAAACAACTTAGAAGTGAAAATGACACAAAAGGTTAGACTTCTCATGTAATGCTATTATTTAGTAACAGATATAGGCGAACATACGTGAGAGTTTAGTATCACTTTAAAGGTAATTTACTATATTTTCAAAAACTGTACTCAAGCAGGTGGCTTAACGGACAAATTACTGAAGTTTGAAGTTATACCTTCCAACCAGTAATTTCACTGTAAATAGATAAATAATAAATTATTATGTTATAACATATAGCATAATATATGATTTAGCTTGGTTATAACAGTACCTTATCATCAGCAGGAGATTCTCATTCTCTCTCTTAACTGTGTGAGAAAAACATGGGATTGTGGGTAAATCTTATACACATAAACCCATGTTTTTCCTTGTAGTTAAGAGGGCTGGGCTGGAAGGGAGCATGTGTCTTTTAGACACATGCCCCCTTCTATAACACTGCAGTGAGGTGTGCCTCCACTGCAGCATTTTTATTGGACAGCTTGGGCCAGTGGTACTTTACCATTGGTCCAAGACTCCAAGCCATCCATTGAGCTCAGTGTCTCTGACAAGAAGTGAGGAGAGGCACTGTGAGCTCATCCTCACAGTCTGCAGCAAAAATTTTTTCGACCAGTGGTGGGGTAGGACTTCGGCTACCTACCCCCCAACATTTGGGGTCTCTATGACCCCAGGTTGTCGAGCTATGACCCTCAAAGCTCAATCTTTTTTTTTTCATGGCAGGTAAGGCTCTGCCTCACCTGACTGCACATCCCTGCCCCAGCCCCCCCTTATACCTACCTGAGCCCTATCTCAATTCAGTGCATGAGAGCCACGGCTTTCCTGGGTCTCTCTGTCCTCGGTGGCTCACACATCAGCAGGGACCATTGGCTCATGCTGCTGTCAATCACAGCCAGTGAGCCAATGAGGAGAGAGTTGGGGCGGAGCCGAGCCATGCGTGGTGTGTGAATGGAGCGTGGCTTGGGAGTAAGCCTACTCGATTACCCCCATAGCAAGAAGCTTACTATTGGGGGCACTCGGCAGGGGACTCTAAAAGAAGAGGATTGGGGGCTTCTCTGTGAAAAACCATTACACAGCGCAGGTAAGTAGAACAGGTTTGTTATTAAAAAAAAAAAAAAATGACAACCTTTAGAATCACTTTAACTCCATGGGTTACTTTCTCAGGAAATTCTCTCCGGAAAATATCCAATTCATAAACAAAATTCTGACACACATGAACTGGCATTTGCTATACAAGCCATAACTTTGCAATCTGGTACTCTGGAGGATTTCTTTATACTGTATGTACACAGAATCCCCCTAACATTCTGTTTCCTGTTTGCGAGGCTTCACTGACCTACAAGAGGAATTTCTGACACCCTTTGCAATCGGAAGTTTTTGCTGAGATACTTCCTAGGGCTAACGGCAACATTTATTATTACAACTCATGGGGGCATATTTATACAGTAGTGAATGTCATTTTCACCAAACTTTCTCTGATGGTGAATCAATCACTGTCAAACACCAGGAAGATTCACCTGCAGTGAATGTCTGGTAAATGTCAGATTCATTGCTTCTAAATATACCCCTTAAACCGATCACCTGGGATCCTCCCATCCAGAAATCATTGAGGGCTCATTCATACTAGTGGTTGGGGACAGTAAAACCCTACGGTACGCCCAACCGCTCCCCCTTTAACAGCAGAGTCAGTGGCCATGGGGTGTAGACATGCCGCAGCACGATAGATTCCCTGTCACTTTTGGCAGGCACTAGCGCTGTGACATCTGCAATGGGGACATTCCCCACTCCCGAGCTGTGCTTATACAATGGGCATGTATATGTGTGGTTTTGGGGCAGGGAATGCTTCAGCCGTAGATGATTGGCCCATTACAAGTGACAGCTTCTGGTGAGCTCAGCCATATGGGTTTGGTAGAGCCGGGCACACCCGACTGCAGCAGCTGATCAAATGCTGGTTTTCAATCAGGACCATTTGCAAGAAGGTTTAAAGAGGAAGTAAAACCCTGATGGGTTTTAGTTTCGCTTTTGTTCCCTGCAAAAAACATAATGGGCTAGTATGCATCGCATACTAGTCCATTATGTGGCACTTACCTGCATTGGAAGCCTGCACTGTCTCCGCATACATGTCTGCCCCTCTTCCTTCTGGGGCTGCGGACTCCGGCTCTGTGACTGGCTGGAGCTGCGTGATGTCACTCCTGAACATGCGCGCAGGAGCTGCCAGTCACGGCGCTTGCTCGGGAAGAAACGGCACAGAGGGCCGTTTCTTCACAACACATCATCGGCGATATCTCCTAAACTGCGCACATTTAGGAGATATTTACAGTACCTTATTCTAGGCTTACCTCAAGCTACAAGCTCTCCATGGGAGGTTTACAACCACTTTAATAATCAGCTTCTGTTGAACATAGAGAATTGCACATGGATCAAAATTATTCCGCTGCTGAACCGGCCAAATTTCGATAACTGTATACCCAGGTTTTTTTTTTTTTTAAATCAAAAAACCAAGTTTATTCAAGGATTTGTACATGGTATACATCAGAACAGCATCATGAGTACACAAATCGTAGGATATACAAATACAGACGTTTGAATTATCATACATAGGAAAATATAAAAGAGGGGTCTCTCATGAGTTTACTGCCCAACATGTCTCTAGGTTATAACAATGTGGGTCGAGACACCCCACCTGTCTTCCCGAACACTTCTCTCCGGCCGCCAGATTCATGGCCTATTAACTACGTTACTAGAAGAGCCGTTTCCACTGTATACCCAGGTTTACAGAGCCCGTACAGCAGTAAAAATCCATTAGGTCTCAAATCTTGCTCACTCTAAGGGCACTTTCACACTGGGGCGGGGAGGAGTGGTAGCGGGAAAGCGCCGCACTTACCGCTATTATAGCGGTGCAACCCCCAAGAGGGGGTTAGCAAACGGTTAAAAGCACCACGGCTCAGTGCTTCCGAGGCGGTGTTCAGCCGCTTTGGGAGCATTGTCCATCGATTTCAAAGGAGGGGGCGGTGTAGGAGCGGTGTATACAGCGCTCAGCGCACCGCCATAAAAATGCTGCTAGCAGGACTATTTTTCTCGTCCTGCAAGCGCACCGCCCCAGTGTGAAAGCACTCGGGCTTTCACTGTGGGGAGAATGGGGGGGGGGGGTCAGGTGCAATTTTTAGCACCGCAGGGCCTGAAAAACTTTCCAGTGTGAAGGTGGTTGAGGTAAAAAAAAACGATTGACATATACTTTTAAGTGTATGTAAGCCCTAACAATGAATATTTCTTATTTGTTCCTTTTAGCTCCCTTTTTTAATATGCCTTAAATCTGAGTATTATTATTATTATTATTATTATACAGGATTTATATAGCGCCGAGACTTTGTGTCGCACTTTACAACGTTAGGGCAGACAGTACAGTTACAATACAAGAGGAATCAGAGGGCCTTGCTCATTAGAGCTTACAATCTAAAAAGGGAGTATGACTATGTCCTTAGACATCTATGATTTCCCAAAATAGTAACACCTACAGATATTTCCAAATTTTTTTTTAAATGAATCTAAACAATACCATATTTTCTGAGTCATAATCCTCTCAGCCCTTACAAGGGCATTAGTAGAAAACCGTTTCATCACTAAAACAAAAGCATAGCATTATTAATGCTACATGTCATCATTATTGAAACTGAGCACCCTGGAAATACCTCTTTACCTAAATGAGGTTGGACCGGGCTGCCCTTGGTTGCAGCCTCCATACTCTCTGTGGACAGTGATCTCTGGCAGGAGGCCATTCATAGTCTAGACAGCACTTACAGCACCGGTGACTGCTCCTTTTAAGACCACTCACTGTTCATTGTGAGTCATGTTAGATTAACTCAAGTGCAGCAACCATAAGAGAGGAGACACGGTAATATATCCGGAATAAAGATGAACTCCAGGCGAACATCCAATGCACACTTGAAATACATACACGAGAGCTGTTTTACCTGCCAAATGATTTCTACTTTCTGTCTTTACAAACCTGATAAGTCCCCGTACAGCAATGCAGGACAAGAGGATTATCATTACTTTCCATGTTTTTCAATTCCATGCATTTTGGAAAAAATTACGGGTGCCTCTTTGGTGCAACAACGTGTGGCTTCTAATCAGATGCAGCAGCTATTCAGGTATTCTGACAGCCTCTGGTGATGGCTGTCAGAATACAATAGCCGCAGTGAGGGATTCATCTATCGGCACTGTATACTGAAAATGGAGGAATTTGTTCGGTTTCCTTCATTTAGCCCCCCAGACTCAATTCAAATGATTCATAAGTGTATGGCACACTTTAAATTACATTGACTGATTCAAGAGTAAGCAAGGCATATATGGCTAGGCTACTTTCACACTGAGCGCCTGTGCCCTTAGCGCTAAAGCGATGCTCGTTTTTGCAGCACTTTAGCTGCACTTTTCGGCCGCTAGCGGGGAGATTTTTACCAAAAAAAAAAATGGTAAAAAGTCCCCTTTTACGGCACTTTCAAAGCATGTTTCAGGCGCTTTGGAAGTGCTGCCCATTCATTGCAATGGGCAGGGGCATTCTGGGAGCGCTATATACAGCGCTTCCAACCCGCCCCAAAGATGCTGCTTGCAGAAATTTTCGTAACGTCCCGCAAGCGCACCGCCCCAGTGTGCAAAGACACACTGCAGTGAATAAGAGGAGGTTTTTAGGCGCTTTTTAGAGGCTATTTCTAGCGCTAAAGCGCCTGAAAACCGCCTCAGTGTGAAAGTAACCTAAGCTGGCTATAGATAGCTTGTTTCTTTTTTTGATCAGTCAGCAGTCTGAACAACAAAAAAAAAAAAAATGAACAGGCCCCCCACATCCAAACAAGTGAAGTGGATGGAGAAATCATCCCCACTAAAACACAGGGGGAGCTCTCCACCGTCAGAATAAACTGATCGGTGGCTGCAGCCACTAATCAAGAAAAGTTTTCCAACATTCCAGTTTTTATAGCAAACATGTCATACTTACCTCCTCTGTGCAGTGGTTTTGCACAGAGTGGCCCTGAACCTCCTCTTCTGGGGTCCTCCAGCAGCGCTCCTGGGACCTCCCCCGCATCCAATGACCCGTCAAGGAAAGCTTCCCTGGGGTCACGCGTGCGGGCGCGCTCCCGTGTCCTGCTGTTTGCGTGTATTCACACAAACAGCGGGACTCGGCCCCGCCTCCCGAGTTACTGGAACTGATTGATAGCAGCGACAGCCAATGGCTCCCCTGCTATCAATCCAGCCAATGAGGACCCGTGACACCGGCTGGAGCGGATTGCTCGTAGCCATCGCTGGAACGAACAGGCTCAGGTAAGTAAAAGGGGGGCTCGGGGGGGGGGGGCACTATTGAGAAAAGGTTTTTCATTTCATAAAATGCATTAAGGCGAAAAACCATGAGACTTTACAACCACTTTAAATACTCATGTCTCCCACTGATACACTCCTCTGAAGTCTGTTGAGAAAATGAGACTTCTGTTGCATACAGGGTTAAATTACTTTTTTAAACTTTAAATAAAGTTAAAAAAGTTGTTGCAACAAAGCATTGCTGCACGCATACACGCCATTGCACGATTAATATCATAATATGCACCGCCTGATGTGAATGGGCCTCTTAGAACCTCTGTCAGGTTTTTATTGCCATCAGGGCTCTGAGCCCTGTGGTGCGGGAACTGCATGTGATTTGGACAGGAATCGCACCGCATTCCTGTTCAAATCACAGGCAATTTTTTTGCAGTGAGATTTGAGCGGCTAAAATCGCACTGCACCTGCATGAAAAGCGCAGGCACCTTTTTTTTCTCACACTGGAGCTGGAACACGTGTGTTCACACCCATGTGATCCGATTCAGCCAATCGCACTGCATTTTGAAAATCATTTTTGGGGTGCTATTTGCTTATCAGCAGCGGTTCGCATGAACAGAGTGTGATTGTGATGCGGTGCGGGAAGCTCACAGGAATCGCAAATCCCGCACTGCATCACTGGCGGCACAGTGGTGTAGTGGATAGCACTTTCGCCTGGTAGCAAAAGGGTTGCTGGGCTCGAAACCCAACCACGACACTTCTGCCTGGAGTTTGCATGTTCTCCCTGTTCCTGCGTGGGTTTCCTCCGGGTACTCCGGTTTCCTCCCACACTCCAACAACATGCTGGTAGGTAAATAAGATCCTGTCTAAATTGGCCCTAGTATGAATGTGAGTTAGGGACCTTAGATCGTAAGCTCCTTGAGGGTAGGGACTGATGTGAATGTAGGATGTATATGTAAAACGCTGCGTAAATTGACAGCGCTATATAAGTACCTGAAATAAATAAAATAAATAATAAATCAGTGTTAACCAGCACTGAAAGAGATTGAAAAATCCAAAAATTTGAGTTGTCAATAAAACAGGAAGAGAGGGGAAATCTAACAATAGGGACCCTTATTATGGTGCCAACTGTTTAAAGCTGGTCATACTCATAGATTTGATAGCAATAACCTGACAGTAGGGGGAAAAAAAAAATCTGATTCTCAAAAAATCTGGATTCAAAAAACAAATTCTTTCATCCATTTAGGCCCTATTCCACTTGGCAATAAGGAATCGTGGGCAAAATCGCTGCAGTACTGCCCGCTATTACAAATTGCGTGGCAATTGCTTTAAAACGACATGCATTTGGGTGTCATTCATTCTAAATGGCACCCCAAACATGGTGCAATTTTGCTGCGATTGCGGCGTGACAGAATTGCACTGCAATCGCGGCAAAACACGCCTTTAAAAATTGCGTGAAGCCTGTTGCCCAAAAAGGAGCCTCTTTTGGGAAACAAACACACATAGGGCAGCCCACTAAAGTGAATGGGCTGCCTTATGTGTGACATGTGGAATCGCGCAAAAGGCATCCCTACAAAACCGCAAGCGGTAACGCGAGTTCCTGCTACATGAAATGTGAATGTGGCCTTAAAGCATGAATCAACGATTCTGCAGCTATTGATTTTTCTATGCTGGCTGCCAAATACCTGAGTAGTGGCAGCATCTGATCAGAAGCAGGCATTGTCCCGCTGACAGTTTTCCACCTGGTCCCTTCGATTTATCAACTGAAGAATGTTGGGCGGGCGCGGTCCATAGGGCCACCCACTGAGCCAATTTCAGCCGGTTCATCGGGAGCTGGATAAAATTCAGATAGTGTATGGCCTTTTTAGAAAAAATAAAAAGGTGAACACTGTACACTCTCCCCACCCCCTGGTCCCTGCTGTACTTACCTCTGTGGGTTGATGAAATGTCAGTGCCCATGCAGCAGTCTTGGGATTTTTAAATCTTAGGGCTACGGGCTGAATAAGAGAGATGCTTGGTGCCAGTGCTGACCAATAAGAATCACTCTGATCTGTCCTGGAAGTCCTGCAGAGAGAAGAGAGCAAGGAGCGACGGCTGCGTGGGCACTGACAGCTCAGCACCCATGGAGGTAATTACGGTGAGGACCATTGGGGTGGAGAGCATGAACAGTGTTAGTTCACCTTTTCAGAAAAAAAAACACTTTAAGATGCGATTTCCTTCACTTTGCAAAGATTTCCTCTCATTTCCTGTTGTGTCCACAGAACAGGAAGCAAAGAGAAATCTCCCAAACTGGACACAGATGGCAAAACAAAACCCAAAACGGTGATTTAACACTTCCCTACTTTTTAAAAAAAAGTTTTGGCTTTGGATAAACTTTCAAAGCTGCACAATCCAATAGTACATAGCGTACCTTGACTTTTCCCGGCATAGCACAGTAAACATCAGGTTATGTGAATGTCGCGCTGTATTTACAGGAGGTTTTTATTGCTTTGTAAATTCCTGGCAGAAGGTTGTTTGGATTTCTCCTGGCCCACAGATGAAGGATCTGCCAGAAAATGAAACATGTGCTTCCTTATGTTTACTGTCACCAGGATTTAACCCAACACCTTATGACACGTCAGGAGCCAGCTGAGCCCAATGATCCTCATTACCACACCGATGGATTCTAATGACCCAGAGCCCACCTTCATAGTAATGAGGCGATGGGGCGCTGTCACCAGGACACAAGACCCCTAAATCAGCATTCTTTAACCCAATCCCCTACACAAAGCCAGGCATGCTGCCCTTCTGTGATGGACACTTACAGCTCCTCCTGGACACAGCTGGGCAAAGCAGATGGATTGGCTTTGTCTGGGATCCTGTGAGCTTGGGGGATCGCTGTCTTCTGTCTGCTCCTTCTTTAGTCCTCTTTGTCCTCCTTTTTCCATCCAGCTCTCCCTCTCTCCTCCTCTGTCCTCACCTCATCCCCTGGTGTTCCCCTGTACTTGTAGGGCACAGCTTGCTGTGTTGTCTCTGCTCACTCCTCCAGTCTGGGATGTGTGTAGAAGGAGGAGAGCTGCTGATGTGTGTGGAATGGGGGAGGGAGGGAGTGTGCTGAGCTCCAGAGGGTGGGGGGACTGAGCTGTTGGTGCAGGGAGGAGGAGGAGGGGGTGGACTGTCTCAGCTCCAAAAGCCAGCCAGCAATCCTCTCTACAGGGGAGCCAGTGCTGTGCTAGGAGAGAGCACTCCTCACATATACAGTGCTGTGCTAGGAGAGAGCACTCCTCACATATACAGTGCTGTGCTAGGAGAGAGCACTCCTCACATATACAGTGCTGTGCTAGGAGAGAGCACTCCTCACATGTGCTGTGCTAGGAGAGAGCACTCCTCACATATACAGTGCTGTGCTAGGAGAGAGCACTCCTCACATATACGGTGCTGTGCTAGGAGAGAGCACTCCTCACATATACAGCGCTGTGCTAGGAGAGAGCACTCCTCACATATACAGCGCTGTGCTAGGAGAGAGCACTCCTCACATATACAGTGCTGTGCTAGGAGAGAACACTCCTCACATATACAGTGCTGTGCTAGGAGAGAGCACTCCTCACATATACAGCGCTGTGCTAGGAGAGAGCACTCCTCACATATACAGTGCTGTGCTAGGAGAGGACACTCCTCACATATACAGTGCTGTGCTAGGAGAGAGCACTCCTCACATATACAGCGCTGTGCTAGGAGAGAGCACTCCTCACATATACGGTGCTGTGCTAGGAGAGAGCACTCCTCACATGTGCTGTGCTAGGAGAGAACACTCCTCACATATACAGTGCTGTGCTAGGAGAGAACACTCCTCACATATACGGTGCTGTGCTAGGAGAGAACACTCCTCACATATACAGTGCTGTGCTAGGAGAGAACACTCCTCACATATACAGTGCTGTGCTAGGAGAGAGCACTCCTCACATATACGGTGCTGTGCTAGGAG
>BLSH010249461.1:926355-963820 GCA_018402905.1 Glandirana rugosa
GTGACATATACACTCCTCACGAGAGAGGTTCGTGTCGTGACATAGAACACTCCTCACATATACAGTGCTGTGCTTGGAGAGAGCACTCCTCACATATACAGTGCTGTGCTAGGAGAGAGCACTCATCACATATACAGTGCTGTGCTAGGAGAGAGCACTCCTCACATATACAGTGCTGTGCTCGGAGAGAGCACTCCTCACATATACAGTGCTGTGCTTGGAGAGAGCACTCCTCACATATACAGTGCTGTGCTAGGAGAGAGCACTCCTCAAATATACAGTGCTGTGCTTGGAGAGAGCACTCCTCACATATACAGTGCTGTGCTTGGAGAGAGCACTCCTCACATATACAGTGCTGTGCTAGGAGAGAGCACTCCTCACATATACAGTGCTGTGCTAGGAGAGAACGCTCCTCACATATACAGTGCTGTGCTAGGAGAGAGCACTCCTCACATATACGGTGCTGTGCTAGGAGAGAGCACTCCTCACATATACGGTGCTGTGCTAGGAGAGAACACTCCTCACATATACGGTGCTGTGCTAGGAGAGAGCACTCCTCACATATACGGTGCTGTGCTAGGAGAGAGCACTCCTCACATATACGGTGCTGTGCTAGGAGAGAGCACTCCTCACATATACAGTGCTGTGCTAGGAGAGAACACTCCTCACATATACAGTGCTGTGCTAGGAGAGAACACTCCTCACATATACAGTGCTGTGCTTGGAGAGAGCACTCCTCACATATACAGTGCTGTGCTAGGAGAGAGCACTCCTCACATATACAGTGCTGTGCTAGGAGAGAGCACTCCTCACATATACAGTGCGGTGCTTGGAGGGGACACTCCTCACATATACAGTGCTGTGCTAGGAGAGAACACTCCTCACATATACAGTGCTGTGCTAGGAGAGAGCACTCCTCACATATACAGTGCTGTGCTAGGAGAGAGCACTCCTCACATATACAGTGCTGCCCTAGGAGAGAGCACTCCTCACATATACAGTGCTGTGCTAGGAGAGAGCACTCCTCACATATACAGTGCTGTTCTAGGAGAGAGCACTCCTCACATATACAGTGCTGTGCTAGGAGAGAGCACTCCTCACATATACAGTGCTGTTCTAGGAGAGAGCACTCCTCACATATACAGTGCTGTGCTTGGAGGGGACACTTCTGTCACATATACAGTGCTGTGCTTGGAGGGGACACTCCTCACATATACAGTGCTGTGCTAGGAGAGAACACTCCTCACATATACAGTGCCGTGCTAGGAGAGAGCACTCCTCACATATACAGTGCTGGACATGGAGGGGGCACTTCTGTCACATATACAGTGCTGGACATGGAGGGGGCACTTCTGTCACATATACAGTGCTGATCATGGAGGGGGCACTACTGTCACATATACAGTGCTGTGCTTGGAGGGGACACTTCTGTCACATATACAGTGCTGTGCTTGGAGGGGACACTTCTGTCACATATACAGTGCTGGACATGGAGGGGGCACTTCTGTCACATATACAGTGCTGTGCTTGGAGGGGACACTTCTGTCACATATACAGTGCTGATCATGGAGGGGGCACTTCTGTGACATATACAGTGCTGGACATGGAGGGGGCACTTCTGTCACATATACAGTGCTGGACATGGAGGGGGCACTTCTGTCACATATACAGTGCTGATCATCGAGGGGGCACTACTGTCACATATACAGTGCTGGACATGGAGGGGGCACTTCTGTCACATATACAGTGCTGGACATGGAGGGGACACTTCTGTCACATATACAGTGCTGGACATGGAGGGGACACTTCTGTCACATATACAGTGCTGGACATGCAGGGGGCACTTCTGTCACATATACAGTGCTGGACATGCAGGGGGCACTTCTGTCACATATACAGTGCTGGACATGCAGGGGGCACTTCTGTCACATATACAGTGCTGGACATGGAGGGGACACTTCTGTCACATATACAGTGCTGGACATGGAGGGGACACTTCTGTCACATATACAGTGCTAGTCATGGAGGGAACACTTCTGTCACTTATACAGTGCTGGTCATGGAGCGGACACTTCTGTCACATATACAGTGCTGGACATGGAGGGGACACTTCTGTCACATATACAGTGCTGGACATGCAGGGGGCACTTCTGTCTCATATTCAGTGCTGGACATGTAGGGGACACGTCTGTCACATATACAGTGCTGGACATGGAGGGGACACTTCTGTCACATATACAGTGCTGGACATGGAGGGGACACTTCTGTCACATATACAGTGCTAGTTATGGAGGGAACACTTCTGTCACATATACAGTGCTGGTCATGGAGCGGACACTTCTGTCACATATACAGTGCTGGACATGGAGGGGACACTTCTGTCACATATACAGTGCTGGACATGCAGGGGGCACTTCTGTCTCATATTCAGTGCTGGACATGTAGGGGACACTTCTGTCACATATACAGTGCTGGACATGGAGGGGACACTTCTGTCACATATACAGTGCTGGACATGGAGGGGACACTTCTGTCACATATACGGTGCTGGACATGGAGGGGACACTTCTGTCACATATACAGTGTTGGACATGGAGGGGACACTTCTGTCACATATACAGTGCTAGTCATGGAGGGAACACTTCTGTCACATATACAGTGCTGGTCATGTAGCGGACACTTCTGTCACATATACAGTGCTGGACATGGAGGGGACACTTCTGTCACATATACAGTGCTGGACATGGAGGGGACACTTCTGTCACATATACAGTGCTGGACATGCAGGGGGCACTTCTGTCTCATATTCAGTGCTGGACATGTAGGGGACACTTCTGTCACATATACAGTGCTGGTCATGGAGGGAACACTTCTGTCACATATACAGTGCTGGACATGGAGGGGGCACTTCTGTCACATATACAGTGCTGGACATGTAGGGGACACTTCTGTCACATATACAGTGCTGGTCATGGAGGGAACACTTCTGTCACATATACAGTGCTGGACATGGAGGGGACACTTCTGTCACATATACAGTGCTGGACATGGAGGGGGCACTTCTGTCACATATACAGTGCTGGTCATGGAGGGAGGGGACACATATACAGTTTTGGCACTACAAGTGTTTACCTGACACAACATACACATATGATTAATTCATGATTTATTTATAAATATTTTCTTTGACAATATTAAAATACACAGCAGTAGCAGTACACTGTGTAAGGGCTCCTCACAACACATTCTTTCAGGCTCAGCCCCTGTTCACACCTGTGCAACTTGTCATGCAATTTGACAGTTCCAAATCGCATGAAAAGTCACACCCTATTGTCGGCAATGGAACTGTTCAAATTGGCACAAATCCAGCTTTACAGTGCTGCACCAATTTGAAAAAAGGTTCCTGCACTATTTTTGCCGATTTGACTTGCATGGACGTCTGTGCATGAAGTCACACACATGTCAGGAATGTCACAACTGACATAGCTCTGACCTGTGGCTTTGAAGTCATACTTGAAGTTGTGCTACTTCAAGTGAAGTAGCACAATTTCAAAGTCCCATTCAGGGTGAACCAGAGCTCATTCACACTCCGTGCGGTGACATGCATTTTTCCTCCCTGGATAGATGCAGTTCATGAAGAAAAACTACTGTTCACACGACAGCAAGTTCACACTTTCTAAAAATAATAACGCTGACAGTAACACGAAAAAACATGCCAATAGCGTTAATGCAAGATTTTGACACATTTATCATGCATTTAACCACTTCAGCCCCGGAAGGATTTCCCACTGTAGGACCAGAGCAGCACTGCGTCGCTTTAACTGACAATTGCGCGGTCGTGCGACGTTGTACCTAGACAAAATGTGCGTCCTTTTTTTCCCACAAATAGAGCTTTCTTCTGGTGGTATTTGATCGCCTCTGCGTCATTTCTGATCACCACTATAAACAGACAAAGAGCGACAATTTTGTAAAAAAAACAATATTTCTTACTTTTTGCTAAAATACAAATCCAAAACAAAAAAATATATAAAAAAAACAAATGTATTCATCGGTTTTGGCCGATTTATATTCTTCCTCATATTTTTGGTAAAAAAAAAAAAATCGCAATTGCCATTTGATTGGTTTGAGGTAAAAAATTAATTTCTGGCATTTTTACAATTTTTTATTTTTTTTTTACTAGTAATGGCGGCAATCTGTGATTTTTATCGGGGCTGCGATATTGGGGCGGACATGTCTGACATTTTTGACACTTTTTTGTAACCAATGACATTTATAGAGCGATCGGAAATTTAAATGTCCACTGATTACTGTATAAATGTCATTGGCATTGAAGGGGTTAACCTGGGGGGAAGCGCTCTAGGGGTTAACTGTGTTTCCTGGGCATGTTCTAACTGTGAGGGGGCTGGGCTGTCAGGAGCATGAGAGAACTAACTGATCCCAGTGACAGGGATCAGTAGATCTATGCCATGCTGCCTGACAGCGCAGGGAACCGCTGTATTTACATCGACGATTCCCTGTTTTTCAGCTGTGGCCAGCAATCGCGGCTCGCCGGCGGAGATCGGGTCCACCCGAGCCACGGGCACACTCCTGCAGAGTTTATAGACGGTGATTTGAGAAACAGCGCCAATCTTCAGCAGTAAATGTACGCGAGCCAGTCGGGAACCGGTTAAGAGGAGATAAAAAAAACAGACACCTTCCACCTTACTGATATTCCACCTTCCAGCTCACTGATATTTGATTAACACTTGTCAAACACACTTACAGGTGTGTTTATGATGCCTTACTGTAGACATGAATGGAAGGAGTTGACAAGCTTCAACTCCTCTCAGACTCGACATGTAGCTTCATTTTTGACGCACAGCAAAGGAAACACTACATGTTTCTCTAGTCATCTTCCAGTACAGCACACCTGAGAGATGACTGGTCCATCTGACAATCAACACATGAGGTTAAAAAGCCCCTCCCTCCCCTCTGCACCTCAGTTCTTGATTGCGTTTCCCTGGCAGCAAAACTTTTTTTCTTTTCAAGTAGACCTGAAGGTGGTTTGGAAGGTCTCCCCCGGAGTGCTGGACGCCAAGGCTGGGGAGGGGGTCCCACTTCCAGGGGCTCTTCCCTGTCAGGAGCTTTCCAGACACAGGGGAAGTGTCTCTGGCACTCCGGTGGATATAGCTCTCCCCCCTCCTTACCTTTCAGGCTGCGGAGCCTTGGGGGTTTGAAGAGGCCAGTAGGTGCAGCGGGAGTCATACTGGAGCCAGGACCGATTACCGCAAGGCTTCTCCCATTTTGGCGGGGCATCAGGCCACGCTCGTGCTTCACGAGACGCTGGGCTCTGGCATTGGGAACCCGGGGTGGACCAAGATGGCATCAGTCATGTTTCTGGGATGACGTCATGTTTGGTCTCCCCGTCAAAATGGCGGCCCCTCACCACACAGAGCACGGTCGCAGCTGCACCAAGCCTCTTTTTGGAGAAAGGATGTCTTTCCAAAAGTCAAAAGTCTTGCCCTTGCACCAGACACTCAAAAAGGTTATCCTGAGGGAATGGAAAGAAGGAAGAAAGAAAGGTCTTCAAACTCTAGACATGGAAAAGGAGGTTTCCTTTTGGGGAAGAGGAGGAGGAGTAAAAATTCTTCAAGACCCCCAAATTGGATGCAGCCTTTTCACAGGTTTCAAAGAAGTCTGATTTGTCCTTCGATTATTCGGGTAACATAAAAGAACAAATGGACCGAAGGGCATGGAATGCCAATGCGGCAGCCATGGCTCCTGCTTTGGCGTCAGCCTGTGTAGCAAGGAACGTTGATGTTTGGCTACACAGACTTTCCGATCATATCACTAAAAGGAGTAGATCAAAATAGGTCACAGACTCTCTGAAGGCTGTGAGTAAAGCTGTGGCGTACCTAGCAGATACGGCACTGGAGACTGTCAGGGCCACGGCCAAGTCAGTGTCCCTCCTCAATTTGGCAAGAAGGGCAGTTTGGGTCAAGTCATGGGAAGGGGACCATATGTCCAGGTCAAGGCTCTGTGGGCTTCCCTTTGAGTGTTCCCTGCTCTTTGGACCTGGGCTAGATCAGATGGAAAGCATATACAGCGTACGCAAACATCTGTTGAAAGATTCCTTCATGACTACAATAGATTGAAGGGACATACAATAGATTTAAGGGGTGCTTACCTCCATGTCCCGATTGCCCTGGAACATCAGTCCCTGTTAAGGTTTGCAATTCTCACGAACAAAGGGATCCAACATTGGCAGTTCCGAGCTCTCCCCTTTGGCCTAACAGCAAGCCCAAGTGTATTCACAAAGGTCGTATCAGAGGCAGTGGCTTACCTACATCTTCAACGAATATCCCTTATACCTTATCTAGACGATCTCCTTATTTACGGGCCTTCCCTATAGCAGGTGAGAACAGACCTAGATAAAGTGATTCTCACCTTGGAAACCCTAGGTTGGATAGTGAACCGGGGGAAGTCATCCCTCGAACCATCTCAGTTAGAAACCTTCCTGGGATACAAGGGCTCGAAAGCTTTTTATCCCAGAGGAAAAAAGGGCAAAAGTGGTAACGGCAGTTTGCTCATTGATGGAATGCAGGGACTGCTCTCGCAGACCGGTCATGAGATTCCTAAGACTAATGACCTCTTGCACCCCAGTGGTTCCCTGGGCACAGCTCCATTACATGGAACTGCAGTTCTCCCTTCTATCCTCTTGGGACAGAAAGACAGAGTCACTAGAAGGGAATGTTTCCATCCCAGCGGAAGTAAAAGCCTCCTTAGGTTGGTGGCTTGACCAAGACAGGCTGACGTCGGGTCGCCCCTGGGTCCAGTGGAACCCAGTCAAAATTGCTACTGATACAAGCGCCTGGGATTGGGCGCTGACTTGGAGGACCTCCGAGCCGAGGGACCCTGGACCCCGACCCAGGCAGAGACCTCCTCCAATCACAGGGAGCCCTTGGCAGTGGGTCAGGCTTTAAAGGCATTCAAAGACAGGATTCGAGGGTTGGAAATCCAGGTCTTATCAGACAACGGAACAACTAACCTAAACGCTCAGGGGGGAACAAGGCCCAGGGGGCTTCTAAACTTAGCTTTAGAAGTTCTAGGTTGGGGCAAAGGAACCCTTCAGTCCATATCAGCTGTCCACATAAAAGGGACCGCCAATGTGGTGGCTGACTTCCTAAGTCGATAGCCCATCTACCAAAGGAAATAGGAGTTAAACTGAAACATGTTCCTTCAGATAAGTCAGCAGTTCGGGGTTCCAGAGATAGACCTCTTTGCCAGCAGAGGGAACAGGAAGGTGGAGCGGTTCTTCTCCCTCACCAGAGAGGGGGGATTGGAGGGGGTAGATGCTCTAGCACAGGATTGGGGTAACAACCTAGTGTATGCTTTTCCCCCACTAGCATTAATTCCTCGGGTTCTACAGAAGCTAGCCCGCTCAGAGTGCTCAGGTTTCCCATTCTGAGGAAATGGTCTGTTTTCCCTCCCACAACATCTCCTAACCAGGAATCAGAACCAGAAGGAATCTCCTTCTGCAAGGGGTTCTTCAACTAGACGGCCTGGCTCTTGAGAGGGAGATACTCAGAGACAATGAGTGCTCTGAAAAAGTGTTTGCGACCCTCCTAGGAAGCAGGAAAACCCGATAAACGAAAGAGAACAAAAACTGAGTCTACTAGACGTCAGAAGGTGTTTACTGACATACCTAGATATGGTGAAGGACTTCAGGAAGTTAAACCATCTTTTTGGTTCTACTTAGCAGCCTTAGAAAGAGAAGGCAAGCATCTAGATTAACAGTGGCCAGGTAGATCAGACAGACTATAGGAATAGCTTATGAGCAAGCAGGGTCCCCAATACCAGCAGACTTCAAAACCAGGGGCGTAACGTTAGGGGTTGCAATTGCAACCGGGCCCCATGCTCCAGGGGGGCCCTTGTGCCTCCCTTGTACACCTGGATAGGAGGGATGGAGGGGGCAGCATTTAGAGGAACCAATCTCCTGCATTTTCCTAATGGAGTAGATTGGTTCCTCTATATGCTTCCCCTGCCGCCCCTCCTATCCATTTTACTTGTCTTCTGCTGTTCCCAGGGTCCTTGTGTGCTTCCCTGGTCCCCCCCCCCCCACACACACACACACAGAGCTGCTGTCTTCCCCCCTCCTCTCTCCTGCCAGCTGCTCTAGAAGATGTGTCATGATGGAGAGATGGGAACGGGTCGGTAAATTTGCCATTTACCGGCTCCTTCCTTTTCTGAATTGACAGAGTCAGTGATTGGTACCAATTGGTTCATTCATAACTGAAGCATAGTAAACTGTTTCTACTAACCCCCCCCCCCCCCCCCAACAGAGCTTCTAAAATAAATTGTAAAAAATATAAAAATAAAATTGTAAAAGAAATAAAGTAAAATGGTAAAAAAATAATAAAATTCAAATTCAAAACTACTGACACCAGTGAGAGAACTATCAGGTTGCAGTTGGGACCAGGCCCTAGCATTTCACCACCATGGGGAGGTCCGAAGATGGCAGAAAGGGGGCCCGCTGCAGAACTTGTGAAAGGGTGCCACTGCAGGACCGTAATAAAGGAACCCGTGATGGGAGTAAAGGGACCCAGGATCAGCGGGAAGAGGGAAGGGCCCTGGCCAGGGGGGCCCTTCATAGTTTCTTGCACCGGGGCCCTGAAGGTTCTAGCTACGCCTCTGTTCAAAGCCCATACCACAAGATCTCTAGCAGCATCGTGGGTAGAAATAGCCGGAACCTCTATAGAACAAATCTGTCGAACAGCCACATGGGCGAAGAAGGATACCTTCATGAAACATTATAGAGTGGAACTGTTATTGCCTCAGGATCTGGCATTTGGCAGAAAGGTCTTACAAGCAGTAGTCCCACCCTAAGGTAAGCCTTGAACTTCTTGTTCATCTTCTCAGGTGTGCCGTCCTGGAAGATGACTAGAGAACTTTACCAATTATACTTACCAGTAAATGAGTTTCTAGGAAATCTTCAAGGATGGCAGGCCTTCTTCCCACCCTTTTGGTATAGTTACTACGAGGAAGTTTCCCTCTTGCGCCAGGATAAGCTATTACTTTGGCAGAACTGAGGTGCTGTCACGTACCTGGTGGTAGAATCTGGCTTATGCAGTGAGCAACCTCGTTTACGGCCCTGGTTCGGGAACCCCTGATAGATACAGCACAGGGGGGGCATGAGGGCTGGACTGGTCACTGATGGTGGTGTGAAGGACCTGAAGAGACTCGTGCAAGGTTGAAGGATGGTGGTACAAGCCGGGTTAGTAACTGGCTGGCAGCGTGGTACAAAAGGAGCAGGCAGGCGGTAGGTCAGGTAGAAGCAGGTCCGTCAACAGGCAGGCAACAGCAGTACAAAGGGGTCTGGCAGAAGAATAGTCATAGGCAAGCTGGGGGTCGGTGAAGGCAGAGTTCAAGAAGGTACGAGGTCAAGCCGGGTCACAGGTAAACAGGAATCTCAGAACAGATCGATACAGAACACTGGGACGCTGTAGAACGGGCAGCACTGGTTGCAGGGTGCTGTCCTCTTAAATGGGCCGTTTGGGCGCCAATGCCGGCGCATACGCGCACAGGCTTCCTGACCCGAATTCAAGGGGCAACGGTTGTTTATTGACAGGTGCAGGGGAAAGGAAGGTGCTTGTGTTCCTGACAGGTGATTGTGTTTCCTGTCAGGTGGACCAGTCATCTCTCAGGTGTGCCGTCCTGGAAGATTTCCTAGAAACTCAGTTACGGGTAAGTGTAACTGGTAATTTTTCAAATGGGAACAGCTCTGTCTTCTGTCCATATTATTCTTTGCAGGCTGCTTTGCTAGGCATTCGAGGAGCAGCAAATCGCACTTCAAAAAGTGGCTTTCTAATGCCAGTGTGAGCAGGGCCTAAGAAAATATTATTTTACTGAAAGGGTAGTTGATGCTTGGAACAGACTAACAGCAGAGGTAGTGAGTCAGTCAACAGTAAGGGCCAATTCACACTATGTGCGGTGATAGACGCTTTACCACATGGTAAAACACCTGTTACCGCAAGGACACACAAGAAACAATTTTTTCCTATGTGTCCCTAGTGTTGCCACCTCATCCCTTTAAACCGAAACATATATGAATTACACAGGTTCTGCTGCTAATTTAATGCAGATAATGCACCAAATGAGTTTAATCACCACCTTAAAGCGAAGTTCCACCCAGAGGTGGAACTTCCGCTTATCTGGGAGGAGAGGGTACCTGTTTTTGACAGGTACCTTGTCCCCACTTCCGTCGGACCTTGCTGCGAGGCTTCACTTACCGGCAATGGTGGCGGCAGCACCCGACAACCAATGGCTGCTGACATCACTGGATTCCAGTACAGGTAAGTTACCTATTATTAAAAGTCAGCAGCTACAGTATGTGTAGTTGCTGACTTTTAATTTTTGGAGAGGGGGGGGGGGTGGGCAGAACACTGCTTTAATCAGCCACGGAACCTGTGTAATTAATATGTGTTAAGTTTTAAAAGGATGAAGTGGCAACCCTATGTGTCCCATTCACACTGCAATGCAGCGTGCTGCGATAAAGTGCAGATATGCTGCATTTTATCGCAGTGCACTGGCCCTAATTGTGCCTGACGCTACAGCGTGATTCTGGTTGGTGCTCTGCAATATAATGCAACATATCTGCACTTTATCGCAGCACGCCTGACATAAAGCTCTTACAAGAAAAAAAAGGGGACTTTTTTCTGCCATCACTCTTCCATTGCTGCTCTTTTATTTCTACAAATGAAGTGTCACTTCAAATGCAGTTGAAAAAATGCAAGCCACGCATTGCGATGCACATCACACTGCTTCATGCCGGAGCCAACACTGTGCTAGCCTGCGCAGTAAAACGCTGTATTTTCAGGTGCATGTTTAAGGCTGGATTCACACCATTGCGGTGCGAATTCCAGCCTCTCTGCTGCCGGGAAGGGGCGGAGCCGCCGTTCGGCGGCTCCTGTCCGTTCCCACAGCGCAGCAGCTGCGGGGGGAGAGATGGGGGAGGAGCCACGAGCAGGGGAAATATCCCCGTTCAGTGCGGAGTGCATCTCCGTGTTAGATGCGCTCCCACTGGACTCAACGGGCTGGGAATTCGCACCGCATTGCACAAAAAACGTGTGCGGTTTTTGTGCAATGCGGAGTGCGAATGCACCGCACATATGTGAACTGGACACCTTGAAAACAATGTGTTTTCAAGAGTCCTGCGATTTAGATGCGGTTTAAGCCGCATCCAATTCGCATAGGTGTGAACCCAGCCTAAAAAGTATCCTGAACACGTATACAGTACAATAGGATCAATATTTATCAGTCATCTTAGTTCATTCCACAGTGTTCAGTTCCTGTGCTTTCAAAATAAGTGTAGCAGTGTGCATTTTGCACCATAACCAATGTAAATGCATTGGAATGCACATACACACGAAGGAGAAAAAAAGTAAAAAAAAAAAAAAAGGAATTAAAAAAAAAACACACCGGAACTCATTACAAATGCCTTTAAATGCACACATGGAAACCCACTGATCACTGGGATTGTGGTATAAATTAGCCTTTATAACTAGGCCATTCACACTGCCCACACACCAAACCGGAATGGTTTAGAGTGCGGGCAGCTGTCAGTTCCATTTTGTTGTCAACTTAATTTGTAGTGCACAGAGTGTACCTCATTCCACTCATCTTAAATTACACAGATGGCAGCACAGAACATATGGTTTTAAGTACCACAGTGCACAGATTGTGTCATAATGTTCACTCATCCTAGTGGGCCCATGAAAGTAAATGAGCGGCACAGTGGTGTAGTGGTTAGCACTTTTGCCTAGCAGCAAAAGGGTCACTGGTTCGAATCCCAACAATGACACTACCTGCCTGGAGTTTGCATGTTCTCCCTGTGCCTGCGTGGGTTTTCTTCCACACTCTAAAGACATGCTGGTAGGTTAATTGGATCCTGTCTAAATTGGCCCTAGTACAGTCAGGTCCATAAATATTGGGACATCAACACAATTCTAATCTTTTTGGCTCTATACACCACCACAATGGATTTGAAATGAAATGAACAAGGTGTGCTTTAACTGCAGACTTTCAGCTTTAATCTGAGGGTATTTACATCCAAATCAGGTGAACAGTGTAGGAATTAGAACAATTTGTATATGTGCCTCCCACTTTTTAAGGGACCAAAAGCAATGGGACAATTGGCTGCTCAGCAGTTCCATGGCCAGGTGTGTGTTATTCCCTCATTATCCCCTTTACAAGGAGCAGATAAAAGGTCCAGAGTTAATTTCAAGTGTGCTATTTGCATTTGGAATCTGTTGTCAACTCTCAATATGAGATCCAAAGAGCTGTCACTATCAGTGAAGCAAGCCATCATTAGGCTGAAAAAACAAAACAAACCCATCAGAGAGATAGCAAAAACATTAGGTGTGGCCAAATCAACTGTTTGGAACATCCTTAAAAAGAAAGAACGCACCGGTGAGCTCAGCAACACCAAAAGACCCAGAAGACCACAGAAAACAAATGTGGTGGATGACCGAAGAATTCTTTCCCTGTTGAAGAAAACACCCTTCACAACAGTTGGCCAGATCAAGAACACTCTCCAGGAGGTAGGTGTATGTGTGTCAAAGTCAACAATCAAGAGAAGACTTCACCAGAGTGAATACAGAGGGTTCAACACAAGATGTAAGACATTGGTGGGCCTCAAAAACAGGAAGGCCAGATTAGCGTTTGCCAAACAACATCTAAAAAAGCCTTCACAGTTATGGAACAACATCCTAAGAACAGAGGAGACCAAGATCAACTTGTACCAGAGTGATGGGAAGAGAAGAGTATGGAGAAGGAAAGGAACTGCTCATGATCCAAAGCATACCACCTCATCAGTGAAGCATGGTGGTGGTAGTGTCATGGCATGGGCATGTATGGCTGCCAATGGAACTGGTTCTCTTGTATTTATTGATGATGTGACTGCTGACAAAAGCAGCAGGGTGAATTCTGAAGTGTTTTGGGCAATGTTATCTGCTCATATTCAGCCAAATGCTTCAGAACTCATTGGACGGCGCTTCACAGTGCAGATGTACAATGACCCGAAGCATACTGCGTAAGCAACTAATTTTTTAAGGGAAAGAAGTGGAATGTTATGCAATGGCCAAGTCAATCACCTGACCTGAATCCGATTGAGCATGCATTTCACTTGCTGAAGACAAAACTGAAGGGAAAATGCCCCAAGAACAAGCAGGAACTGAAGGCAGTTGCAGTAGAGGCCTGGCAGAGCATCAGCAGGGATGAAACCCAGCATCTGGGGATGTCTATGCGTTCCAGGCTTCAGGCTGTAATTGACTGAAAGGATTTGCAACCAAGTATTAAAAAGTGAAAGTTTGATTTATGAATGTTAATCTGTCCCATTACTTTTGGTCCCTTAAAAAGTGGGAGGCTCATATACAAACTGTTGTAATTCCTACACGGTTCACCTGCTTTGGATGTAAATACCCTCAAATTAAAGCTGAAAGTCTGCAGTTAAAGCACATCTTATTTGTTTCATTTCAAATCCATTGTGGTGGTGTATAGAGCCAAAAAGATTAGAATTGTGTTGATGTCCCAATATTTATGGACCTGACTGTATGTCTATGTATGAATGTGAGTTAGGCACCTTAGATTGTAAGCTCCTTGAGGGTAGAGACTGATGTGAATGTATATGTAAAGCACTGTGTAAATTGACGGCGCTATATAAGTACCTGAAATAAAATAAATAAAATAAAAAAAAATTTCCACGACACCCAAAATGATTATAGAACATCTGGTAGTGTTCAAGGACCTGTGCTTTGCAGATGAATTTGTTCACTAAAGTAAAACCTAAAATATTTCTAGTATCCCTTTTGCCCTCTTGAGGAGCATCTTGTAGCCAGATGAGTGTAATGTTGTGGTTGTGTTGCAGCTTACCAGTCCTGGAATAGTCCTGTACTCAGAGAGAGCTGCTGTAAGTAATAGTGGTATGATAGGCTGCTACAAGCTGCTGCTCGTCTGAGACTAGATCTGATCTGAGATCTGCATTTTTATAAATTGTGTGCTTAAGAAGGAGAGCGGGCTGTTAAAGAAATTCTTTTTTTTTTTTGTGATTTCACTTCCACTAACAGAATAGGGAAAGGGTTAGAACCTTTGTTAGGTATTTGTTATCTGTGTTCTTCCTGGGCAGATTTAGGCTTACTTTTTGTCCTGATGACACCCTGGCAAAGAGTGTCACTCGCAATGGAGTAGAAGGAAATCTCCCTAATGGGGGCAAAGTAATAAAAAATCCAAAAGAAGAGGACCCTGCCTGTCATTGGTTTGCCAATATAAGTTATTGTTAGTAAAATGTTTTATTTTGTTCCCGTAAGTCTCTGGTGTTGTTACTCCCTTGCTGAACACCTTATTGCATGTACACTTCATTTTCAGAGTTGATCTGAGTGCCGTAAGAGGCATACAGAGGTGAAAAGCTGCTTGTTTGCATGTAACCTAAAGCCTAATACACACAGAAAATCGGATGAAAAATACCGCTTTCGAAGCAATCGTAATCTTAATTTTTTGATATGAGACTAGCATGCAAAAAAAATGGACAATTATTTGTTTGATATTCTCATCGTGTGTACGAGGCTTAAGGCCAATGCCATACTTGTCATCCTGACGATAGGGAGATTTTGACAGTAACAGGGCTGAAAAGTGTTGTAAAATTACTTTCTACAGGTCACTCCATCACTGGCTGGATAAGGAACACATCTCTCCCTCACTAATGGAAATGATGTTATCTGTCAGTCACCAGCAATGAAAGAAAGTGATGCGTCACTCATCCAGCCAGTGTGGGAGAGACCTGTTAGTATGGTTGGTATTTCTTTACCCTGCTATGTCCTATGTTGCAGTCTCCCCAAGACATGAGAATCATCATGTTGACTGTCAGATAACCTGAGAATTTAACAATCTCAACTTACCTTACTAACCCATCCGTGACCGCTGCTCCTCTCTGCCAATCCCTCACTGGCTTCCCCTACCCCACCGTATAAAATTCAAAATACTAACCACAACATACAAGGACATCCACAGCATCGCCCCCAGCTACATCACCAACCTCATATGCAGATATCACCCAAATCGTCCTCTCTGCTTCTCCCAAGATCTCTTGCTCTCTAGCTCCTTTGTTAGCTCCTCCCATGCTCAACTCCAGGACTTCTCCAGAGCCTATCCCATCCTCTGGAACTCCCTGTCCCAGTATGTAGGGTCAGCCCCTACCCTTTCCACCTTTAGGTGATCCCTGAAAACTTGTTCCCGAGTCACCTCCATCAGATCATCCCCCGCAGTCTTTTGTATCATCTCCCCCTCGCTTTAGATTGTAAGCTCCATGAGCAGGATCCTCCTATTCCTTCTGTATTGAACTGTATTGTAAATGTACTGTCCCCCCTCTACATTGTAAAGCGCTGCATAAACTGTTGGCACTATATAAATCCTGTAAAATAATAATATGTGTAGCACCCTCTAGTGTGCTAGAAGTAGAGCAGGTAAACCATACTTTGATTCATGGTGTAAAATTGTGAGTCTGCAATTGGGTAAGGGTTATTAGAGTTTAGGGCTGGATGACTCATTTCAGCAGCTTTCTGGTGCCTTCACTTGTTTCCAGAGTGCTGTAGAACGTTCTGGAAGATAGTGGGTGAAGACTAGGATGGACTGCTTAGGGAACCTTTAACTACTGATGAGTCATACCAGCTGGGGCAGTCGGGTGGAAGATGGAGATGCAGTGTTAAGGAGGCTGTTGGTGACCCTGAGGTGTACCCCCTAGTCTGGGGGGTGCCCTGCCTTGGGCC
This sequence comes from Glandirana rugosa, assembly GCA_018402905.1. Classification (NCBI taxonomy): domain Eukaryota; kingdom Metazoa; phylum Chordata; class Amphibia; order Anura; family Ranidae; genus Glandirana; species Glandirana rugosa. The sequence goes on from BLSH010249461.1 coordinate 942,153, forward strand.
AGGGCTCGGGTTCTGGAAGCATCCTGCCAAAGGAGGCACGGGAGCAAGAGGGAGGACAGAGAGGGTAATTCAACACTGTTGGGGACTAGCAAAGGGGGGGGGGGGGGGCGCCACATGAAGCTAGTCTCCCTTGAAGACAGTGGTGGTCTTCTACATTTTCGCTGAGAGATCTCCAGAGAGTCAGCCGGTGGGCTGGTGAAGAGTCAGCCAGGTGGGCTAGCATTGCATGAAGAAGTGGTACTGGGATCAGTGGTCACAAAGGAGGCAGAAGTAAAGGTTACACGCTGTTTTGCTCTGTGCTACATTTAAGCGACTGTGAGTTCCTGTCTGTAAAGGTTACACCCTGTGCTACTTTTAAGCGACTGTGAGTTCCTGCCTGTAATGGGCTGTTACTGACCTGACAAGGAGCCTGTCAGTTCTTTCAGGAGTGAGCCAGCAGATGCTGTGCAAGAGAGAAGCAAAATGTGTGCAGGATTGAAATTGAAGCGGAGGCTGTATATAGGAAGTTGTCCCTGAAGTTCTTGTTAAAGTCAAGTGGGCATCCCATAACCTCCAATCACCATCCAAGTTGTTATTCCCCCAGAAAACAACAAAAACTAAGCTGCGGGCTGTTTTCTGACTTTGTGTGCCTGTAAAGTATCGGTGTGCCTGGCTTCACAGGAGTAGGGGATCCCTAACTTCAGGGACTCCTACGGGGGTATTTCTACCTATAATAACAATAATATATTGGACTTTGAGGGCACATTCACAATATCTCCATTGAGTTGCATTGATCTGCATAAATGAACACATGCTCAACGCAAGGGCTCAAAGATAACAATTGCTTTCTATGTGTCCTGTTCATGCCACACACTGTGCACAAATGTGTGCATTTTTATGCAACACAACTCGCCACTCTACCAATCATTGCACTGCATCACAGCGAAATGAGAACTGAATGAAGCGTCATTTTGTGACAGTTCAATAAGGTTATAAAAAAAAAAGAACAAGAGAAAAAAGTAATCAATGTGACTTAATGTAACAAAATATTAAATTGCCTCTCACTGCCCCTCATGCCCGCATCACTGACAAAGTGAATTGAAGCAGCTGCTTCTGGTGGCATTCATGGAGGTACAGTGTGGGTAAGGCGCTGAGGGTGGAGTGCCCCAGCATGGCCCCGCTGCCCTTACACAACATAGCAAGAGATTTAGCGTGTGGACTGGTGTGAATAACCGGTTCGACGGTCGTACGACCGAACGGACCAAATAGTATGTTGGCTGTTGTATCTAGCATACTGACATGCACTACACGATCGTACGACCAAGCTGAACGTAGTGACGTGTTATGAACATATAAAGAGAAAGTTCAGGTGCATGTAATTAGTGTCCGCCCGTTCCTGACTTCTGAGCATGCGTGTTTTGCACAATACAACTTGTTGGACCAACTTCTCTGTACACACGATACAATGGTCATAAGACCGCTTGTTGGTACTACCAAGTTTTCTAGTCTGCTCATACAACTTCTGTTGTACGACCGTCATACGTCGGCTGTTCTAATCGCGTGTACTAACGGTCGATTTAGCATACAGCGGTCGTTCATACGACCTGTTGTATACGATCGTCGACCCGTGTGTACGAGGCTTTACAGTCACAATGCAGAATGTCAGGAGAGCTACATGATACATTGGATCTGTTGGCCTGTAAATTAACCATAATTTGTTTCTGTTTCTCTTCCTCTTCTTTCTTCCTTTTTTTTTTGCCTTCATTGCATGATTGATTCCGTTGCTGTCTAAACAAAAGAAAAGCGCAGCATACGCACAGAAACAAATTAGCAACAAAATTAGACCCTCATCCATTGAAAATCAGGCAGTTTTCCAATTAACTGCTGCAAATGGAGACAGTTTTGTAAAGGTCTGTGACAGATTTACTACCATAGATACAATGGATTTTCCCAAAAAGCACACCCACAATTAAAGGGCAACTTCACTTCATGTTTGACAAAGTACTTAAAAGCTTCCCCCCTCCTCTCAATGTAGCCCATATAGTCAAATATTTACCTTGAGCCTTGCTCTGGGGATCTTCACTGGGCGTCCCTGCCTGGCACTGTGCTGCCTTTGCACAAAAAGCCTGTATGCCTATGGGTGGCTGGGACCGCCATGAGTAGATGCAGGGCCTGTCCAAGACTTTTTTCCTACCATGGCTGTGCGGCACCCAGGCAGGGCTGCATAATGATGATCTCCAGAGCAAGACTGAAAGCATTTTGCTATTTGAAGATACTTTGAATTGCCGCAGTGGCTGTTATTTTAATTGCAATCTTCCAGTTCTGTGGGGTTTAACCACTTCAGCCCTGGAAGGATTTGCCCCCTTCCTGACCAGAGCAGTTTTTGCGATTCGGCACTGCGTCATTTTAACTGACAATTGCACGGTCGTGCAACGTTGTACCCAAACAAAATTGATGTCCTTTTTTCCCACAAATAGAGCTTTCTTTGGTGATATTTGATCACCTCTGCGGATTTTATTTTTTGCGCTATAAACAAAAAAAAGAGCGTCAATTTTGATAAAAAAAACAAGATTTTTTACTTTTTGCTGTAATACATGTCCAATAAGTATAAAAAAAACTAATTTATTCATCAGTTTAGGCCAAAATTTAATCTTCTACATAGTTTTGGTAAATAAAATCTCAATAAGCGTTTATTGATTGGGTTACACAAAGGTTATCGCGTCTACAAACTATGAGAATTGATATATGGCATTATATATGTATTTATTTTTTACTGGTAATGGCAGTGATTTGCAATTTTTAACAGGACTGCGATATTGCGGCGGACAGATCAGACACTTTTGACACTTTTTTAGACCAATGACATTTATACAGCGATCAGATCTAAAAATATCCACTGATTACTGTATAAATGTCACTGGCACGGAAGGGGTTATCACTAAGGGGGCGATCAAGGAGTTAAGTGTGTTCCCTCACTGTGTTATAACTGTGTGGGGGGCTGGGCTGGCAGGGACATAATAGATCTAACTGATCCCGATCACAGGGATCAGTAGATCACTGTCATGCCGCCTGACAGAACGGGAAACCGCCGTGTTTACATTGGCGGTTCCCTGTTCTTCCTCTGTAGTAGGTGATCGCGGGTCGCTGTCGGACAGCAAGTCTGCACGACCTGCGGCCACACTCACTCCCCCGCAACTGTGGCTATGTGAATCGCCGTTTATAGACGTTGCCGCAGTTTTTCTGCACAAGGTGGTCGACAAGTGGTTAAAGGGTAACTCCACTTTCAGAGGAAAGAAATCGCAAACAAAAAAAATAATATAGTATTTACAACTGCTACACAAGTCATATTGTAATTGAATGTTATTAAAAATGACTTTTCCTTTTCAATCTGCAGTGCTGTAATTTTCTGTTTAATTCAATGCAATATAGCAATCTGTATACAGAACGCCCCCCAGAAATGTAATTTCCTACTCTCCTTCACATTAACTTTGCCCATGGCCAACAAACAGCTATTTCTTCAGAGTAACATAAGGTAGGAATCTGCAGCAAAATTTGGTAAAATCATTGCAATGTCACCCAGAGGGGAATGATTTTTTTCTCAGCAAATTTCGAGTTATTCTTTAATACCAGCCGCCGGACCTTTCACAAGCACTTGTCAAAAATGTCTGACTATTCCTGCCCTTTTCACCTCCTCCTCCATTCACAGAAGCTGTACTATCCCTTCTTACAAAGAAAAGCGCTCTATGACTGGCAGACCTCCACCAAAGTGGGAATAGTCATAAATTTTGACAAGTGCGTGTGACAGGTCCAGTGGCTTGTATTACCCCCCCCCCCCCAGCTCCCGCTCACCCAACAAATTAAATTCAAAATACTCACAACAACCTACAAAGCCATCCACAATTTAGCTCCCAGCTACATCACCAGCCTAGTCTCGAAATACCAACCTAATCGTTCTCTTCGTTCCTCTCAAGACCTCCTGCTCTCTAGCTCCCTTGTCACCTCCTCCTTTGCTCGCCTTTAGGACTTTTCCAGAGCCTCTCCAATCCTATGGAACTCCTTACCCCAATCTGTCCGAGTATCTCCTACTCCGCTAGCTTTTAGGCGATCCCTGAAAACCCTCCTCTTCAGAGAAGCTTATTCTACCCACACCTAGCAAATGTATTTTCATTTTCTTCATCAGTTCGTCCCCCACAGTTATTACCTTTTGTTTCACTTGACCCTCCCTTCTAGATTGTAAGCTCTAACGAGCAGGGCCCTCCGATTCCTCCTGTATTGTATTGTAATTGTACTGTCTGCCCTCATATTGTAAAGCGATGCGCAAACTGTGGGCGCTATATAAATCCTGTATAATAGCAGCCAACGGCACAAGGGACACTTCATTCAATGTAATGCACATTAAGAAAAAAATTTAAGCTTTAGTCCCCGGCACAACAGTGCAATTTGACATGTCCAAATCGCATGACAAGTTGCACTCCATTGCTGGCAATGGAACTGTTCATATTGCTGCAACTCACGATTATGAAAAAGGTTCCTGCACTCCTTTTTTCTGATATAATTGCGACTTGCATAGATTTCTATTAAATTAAGTCGCAAACCCCAATGAGATAGGCAGTGAAAATCACGCTGATGTGCGGCTTTGAAATCGTGCTGAAGTGATTTCAAAGCCGCACCGGTGTGAAGCAGAGCTTAACCGCTTGCCGACGGCTGATCGGCAATTGACGGCGACAAAGTGGCTCTGTAACGCGAATCGCCGTCATACGACGGTGGCCGCGATACAGAGCCACTGTGTTCGGGGGGGCCAGGGAGCGGGTGCGGCGGCTTCGATTGCCGCCGGCCACCCACGATGCCCCCCCCCCCGGAGTGAAAGAACGGAGGTCCGTGTAAGTAAACACGGACCTCCGCTCTGTGTGAGGGGGAAGGGCTGTGATCACAGCCTTCCTGTACGTGAAGGCTGTGACCACTTCCCTTCCCCAGCTAGGCAAGCCCCCATACAGTTAGAACACGCCCAGGGAACATAGCTAACTCTTAGCGCGCCCCCTGCAGGTTAACCCCTGCCAATGGCATTTACACAGTAATCAGTGCATTTTTATAGCACTGATCGCTGTATAAATGCCAATGGTCCCAAAGAAGTGTCAAAATGTTCCGACATGTCTGCCCCAATATCGCAGTACCGCTAAAAATCGCAGATCGCCACCATTACTAGTAAAATATAAATCGGCCAAAAACGGTGAAAAAAAATGTTTTTTTATATTTTTTTTTTGGATTTGTATTTTAGCAAAAAGTAAGAAATTTGGTTTTTTTTGCAAAATTGTCGCTCTTCTTTTGTTTATAGCGGCGATCAGAAATGACGCAGAGGTGATCAAATACCACCAAAAGAAAGCTCTATTTGTGGGGAAAAAAGGACGCAAATTTCGTTTGGGTACAACGTCGCACGACCGCGCAATTGTCAGTTAAAGCGACGCAGTGCCGAATCGCAAAAAGGGCTCCGGTCCTAAAGCTGGAAATCCTTCCGGGGCTGAAGTGGTTAAAGAGGAACTGCAGTCTGCTCACATAATTTGTAATAAAAACATCTTTGCCATTCTGGAGCTTCCTTCCAACCACTTTGCATATTATTTTATATATACTGTGATTCTGTACTTGCCAAATATGCTGCAGAAATCTCCCTCCACTGAGTCTGGCTGCAGCCATTTTTACTGTGGGCAGCTGAAGCTGCTGCCTGTTCACTTCTTGGATTTACACAGACACATAGAGGCACACCTCCAGCTCTGCAGCCCTGCAGCTTTCTTAGGCCCTCTTATGACTCATTCCCCCTCCCTTCCTAGCAAACTCACAAGAATGAGAGAGAGAGCTGTGCATGATGTCATAAGCCTAGGCCAATGACCAGACAAGAAACAGGAAGTGGGCTGTATAAGGTATTTACTAGCAGAAAAAAAAGTTTTACTATACAAAGTTAAAACAACAAGGGCAGGAGATTTAATAGATGGAAAGTTGAAAAAAATGGCTGAAGAGCCGCTTTAAGGTTCTGTTCAGACCTTTGCAGGTGTATCAGTACGCTCAGGTTTAGGTGCGTCATGTTTAGGGCAGCCCATTCATTTCAATAGACTGCCCTAAAGATAACAATTGCACAAATAAGTGCAGACATTTTTTTTAATTGCATCGCACTAGAACGCATGGCAAGATTTTTACATTTCTGCAATATGGCAATGAGTTAACAGACAACAAATGAGTTGTCAAACGGTTTGTGTGGCTGCTCTTGAATTGTGAACTGCGAATGCTAAAGCTGACCATATAAAAATTAGTTGAAAGTTCTCATTTTATGAACAATTGTTGAATTTTATTTTAGTGTAGTGCGATCAAATTGATGTTCGTTTTTGACCACAATGACGCAGTCGTGTCAGATGATAAAGCTCAGCTTTACTAGGAGTTCAGTTAAAAGAAATGTTTGCTAGGGCTGGCCTCCTGGTGTAATCAGTTTGTTCTGTGTGAGAAAAGGGTGTTCCTTTCTTCATGAGTGACCAGAGGGCTAAATCATCCCTACAGGGGACAGCATGCTGCTACATGTTTACTACATCCTGCTAAACAAACACTTCATGTAGGCCATACTGGAATACGCTGATTTTTTGTAACTTTATTTCCTTGTCTGGGTAAACAGATAAACTATCCTAATTATTCTCTAACTTATCAAACAAGCTAGATTTACCATTGATTTGTTTCTTTTTCTTTCACATTAGGACCAGGATCATAGGCGTGCGCAAGGGGTGTGCCGGGTGTGGCTGTACTTACCCTAATCACCCCGTGCGGCGCAGATTCCCTCTGCTGATATTTCACCAAAGCCCCCCAATGGAGCTCCCAAAACATTGTAAAAAATAATAAAAAAATAAAATAATAAAAATAAAAGACTACTGACACTGTCCACTGCCCTACTGACAAGTATGCTGCTTTACCGACACCATCCACGTTTTAATACACTTGGGGTGCACACCCTAATGCAACAGGCTGCGCACACCCAGGGGCGTGACGATAGAGGTTGCAATTGCAACCGGGCCCCATGGTCCAGGGAGCCCATGTGCCTCCCTTGTACACCTGAATAGGAGGGGTGGCGGGGGTGGCATTTAGAGGAACCATCTCCTCCATTTTCCTCTATCCAGTTTACTTGTCCTCTGCTGTTCCAAGGGTCCCTGTGTGCTTCCCTGGTCCCCCCCACAGAACTGCTGTCTTCCCCCCTCCTCTCTCCTGCCAGCTGCTGTAGAAGATGTGTCATTATGGAGAGATGGGAAGGGGTCGGTAAATTTGTCATTGATTGTTCTGTGCAGCTGAGGCTACACAGATGGAGATTGAGGGCTGAGGTTTGTTTAGACCCCTGATATCTCATCAAAGCCCCCCAACAGAGCTCCTAAAAAAATGTAAAAATAAAATTGTAAAAGAAATAAAATGAAATGGTAAAAAAATAATAAAATTAAAAACTACTGACACCAGTGAGGGAACTATCAGGATTGCAAAGGTCACAATTGTGACCGGGCCCTGGCATTTCACAACCATGGAGAGGCCCAAAGATGGCAGGAAGGGGGCCTGCTGCAGAACTTATGAAACGGCCCCGCTACGGTACGGTAATAAAGGGGCCTGCGTTGGGAGGAAAGGGCCCCAGGATCAGTGGGAAGAGGGAAGGGCAATGGCCAGGGGTCAGGGGCCCTTCATAATTTCTTGCACCAGGTCCCTGAAGGTTCTAGTTAAGCCTCTGCGCACACCTATGACCAGGATCCATAAAATGTTGATGCCTGTAGGCATTATATGGTCTGACCACCAAAACATCATTCTGAAGCAGACCAGAAAGTTATTCCAAAAAGGAATCTGCAGTTCTTCAATTATGTGTCTGATTTCTGTTATAGGATTGATCTTCCTGGATTTACATTTTTGCCCTTTTCTAATTATCAAATTATTGCATTGTAGGTTCATTTCCTATACCTTGTAGCATATTATTATTTTTATACAGGATTTATATAGCGCCGAAAGACAGTACAAATACAATACACTTCAATACAGTAGGAATCAGAGGGGCCTGCTTGTTAGAGCTTACAGTTTAAAGCTGGATACACACTATACAATTTTCTGTAGATTTTTTCCTTCAGATTTACCAAAACCATATAATATGAGGTCAAATTTGTATGCAATCAGGCAGGGCCTTGCACTACATGGTTTTGGCAAATCTAAAGGCCCGTACACACGATGCGAATTTCAGACGGGAATTTTCATTTGACGGCCTGTCGTCCGAAATTCTTACCGTTAGTATGCTCCTTTCGACAGCCACTTTTGATTTTTCATCAGACAAAAGCTGGATGTGCAGACTAGTAAATTTTTGTCGTACGACAATGCAACATACGATATTCGTTCCGTTAGTATGGTTTTCGTATGACTGAGACTACGCATGCTCAGAAACGAAAAAAAAAGTTGCAAAAATATTCAAAACATTATGTCACTTCTGACGTTGAGTTCGGTCATTCGAAAATTTTCGTATTGTTAGAATGCTCTTCACTTTCGACATGAGACAAGCATCCAATAAAAAATGGATGTTCTGTCGTCCGAAAATCAGATTGTGTGTACGAGGCTTAAAAGAGAAGTATGGGTTTCCAGATTATTCCCTCATCATACTTACCTAGGTGGATGCTGCATCTGTCCCCTGGCGCTTCTACACTGAGAACTGAGCCACCAAACACTGCCGATGCCTCGGTTCTCTCAGATCCCCAAGCAGAGAGCTGCTGGCTGTCAATCAGCAGCTCTCCGCTCTGCTCCTCCACGCTCACTGGAGCGCTGAGCTGTGGAGGGGCGGGGATTGGCCGTCTCAGGCTCTCAGGGACTCGCTGAGAGCCTGAGACGGCTGTCCATTCAGGCACCTAGCAGATCCTGACTCTTGAAGTTTTGATTAGACTGTGCCTGTCCCGACTCTTGTGACGTAGTCCGCTCTCTGCTGAAAACGGGTCACAGGAGTGCAAAACGGATTGCACTCCTGTGACCCATTAGAGAAGTATGGCCAAATGAGCTAAGGCCATACTTCTCCTTTAAGTCTAGGTTCACATTGGTGCGGGAATAAAATGGTACGAGTTCAGCTGAACTAACACCATTTCATTCCTGCATCTCAGTCCCGACTTCAGGTGTGATTTCAGAGACATCTGTGCGGGTTGCTGCACAGATATCTATGAAAATCACACCTGAAATCACCAAAAGTAGTACAGAAACTACTTTTGAGAATTGGTGCGGTGCTGCAAATGCAGCATCGCACCGTTCCGAACGGTACCATTGCCGGCAATTGCCGCTGATTTGGCATGTGATTTGACATGTAAAATTGCATGCCAAATCGCACCAATGTGAACCAAGGCTAAAGGAAATCAGACAACAAAAGTTGTATAGTGTGTATGGGGTCTTAGAGGGAGGGTCGAGAGATACAAGAGGTAATAACTGTGCATATTTTTCATATCACATAGCACCACATTGTGTGGATTTTGTGAGTTTTCTTTGTAAGGAAGATCTTTAAAGCTGAACTCCAGGAATTGGTCGAAATGTACCCCTGCCCTGCACTGCAAGGGTTAAAGTGTAACTAAAGGCAAAACTTTTTTTTAAGTTTTGGACAGAGCAGAGAAGGATTATTATTATTATTATTATACAGGATTTATATATCGCCAACGGTTTACGCAGCACTTTACAACTTGAGGGTAGACACTACAAATACAATGCACTTTAATATAGTAGGAATCAGAGGGCCCTGCTCGCTAGAGCTTACAATCTAATTAAAATACTTGTCAGTTTCTATTGCTCTCTGTGCCCCTGTTAGGCTCAGTTCACACTAGTTCGGGCCAGGCGTCCCGCGTTTGCTGTGCCACGTGAAACGCACAAGGAAGGTGCATACACCTTTTAAAAAAACGCAGTTGCAGAGAAACCGTATGGCTTTTATGACCATGGAATTTCCGTGCAGTTCCAGCACTTGTGATCACACTAAGGGCTGAGATGTGTGGGGGAGCCATTCAAATGCGTGAAATGCAGCCACGTACGTTTTGCCAAAGCAGTATGATTCGACTGTGGGTGGTTGTAGGTGCGGGCACATAATGCACAGTGCGGGCTAGTGTGAACCTAGTCTTAAAGAGATTCACTTTCTCTATTTGTTCTATTTCATCCAAAGTAAAAAAATCCAGCCTTTGGGTCTTTGTTGAGCCCAATATCTTTTCTGATCTAGAATCATTACTAGAAATTACTTAAATACTATTAAACCTTACTAAACTCAGCAAGGCCAAAACTGTGGGGTCACAAATGCCCTAAATATTTAATTACACATACATGTGTAAGGACTCAGGAGAATTGATTAAGATGGGGTATTGTTGTGCCTGCATTCATTCAACTTTGTCATTCGTGGAACCCAGCCATGGCTCTGAGTTTTGATTGTCATCCAGGCAACATATTACAGATCTTACATGTTTACATATTTAGAATATTGTGTCCCTTTAAACCTCTGTATGTAACCAACCCCATCAACGTTAGATATTAGTTTTCAATGTTAATGTAGCCATTAAATGCCAATGTTTAATACATACTTCGGGCTTATTTTATTTATTTATTTCAGGTACTTATATAGCGCCGTCAATTTACGCAGTGCTTTTACATATCCATTGCACATTCACATCAGTCTCTACCCTCAAGGAGCTTACAATCTAAGAACCCTAACTCAGGGTTAATTCAATATCAATGCATTGCATAGTATGCAATGCATTGACAGTTGTGTTTTATCATAGTCCTTTTGTGGAAAAAACTGTAAGCAGTACAGCGTGACTGAGTTATCACTTTATCATAATCACAATGGAAAGAGGAAGTCAAACCATAATAGGTTTATTGCAAGGACCATAACCTGAATCATTCTGTGCACATAAATTACATGGGTGACGGAACAGTCCTGTTTACCAAGTCAATTATTAAAAATATTCGATTTTGACAACAAGTCAGTGGTTGCTGCTAAATCTGATTTGCAGAAAGACGGTTCCAGTCCAAGACAGCAAACACTACAGACTAGCTTTTAAAGTGATATTAAACCCTCAGTTTTTATGTAATTCCAGCCACAAATTTAATCACTAAAGCAGGCCATAGATGGTGCGATTTTCTTTCCTGCAAACACAGGAATCCCTCCTGTGGAGCTATTGTGTTCTCCCAGCGGGGCTATAGCCGCTGGCAGTTATCGCATGGAAAATCTGACAGGCTGGTTGTACCCAGGCTGACCAATCTATCAACTTAGGTACAATCAGCCTGCTTTACTGAGTATGCAGTATCTTTATCTTTAGTCCCTGCCTATGTTCCAGTTTAGGCTGGTGCCATGACGGCTGTCCCATGTTTCTTATCAGGTATCAGGGTGGCTCCCCTCTCTTGCAGCATCCTATGAAGCCACCTTTACATGCAGTGACTACTAAAGCTGTATATAGTTTTTGGCTTTCTCTGTTTAACGGGAGAGCAAATAGGCAAATTTAGATGCTGTCTGCTTATCAGAGAGCCTTGGTTTGAGTAAGGTCTGCTCAGTGTGCTCTGGTGCTGATTCATGTGGTCTGGAAAGTTTTACACTGTCCAGTAGTATGGGCCCCTATTGGACAGCGGGAGGAAAACCCAGTCAGTGACAGCAGGTGTATGTGGAGGTGGTTCTGACCAACCAGCAGGGCAGGTGCCCCACTGAATTTTGGGTGAACACATTCATATAAAAAGGAGCACATGGGCTCAAGGTCAGGAGTTCCAGCCCACCCAGACCTTAGGGGTGGAGGTGTGTGTTCAGCTCCTGGCTGCTAGGCTTGAGACCTATCCAGGAGGCTGTGGATGCTGGGCCTGGCCGAGGCCCAGTTGAAGTTGCTGAAGCCACAGCCCATGAGTTCTTAAAAGCTGACAGAGGGTTACGTCCGTGGATCCGGTTTGGTATCACAGTGGCAAAGTGTTGCGTGGAAGGAGGGAGAGAGAAGCTACCAGTTGTCTTGGGCCATGGTGTGAGTACAGACCCATGAAGGGATCCCTGAGATTGAGTTGCTAGAATTCCCTTCCTGCTCCTCATTGACATCTAACTGGGTGTGTGAGCTAGAAACTGGTGAGTGTCTTGAAGAAACAGAGTCCGGCCTGTGCTTACTGCTTAAAAAGGGACTTGTTTCACTGGGATCAGTTTGCTACCTGCATTACTGAGATCAGTCTACTATGTAGTGCCCCTGACAGTCTGCTGTACAGAGATAGGGAGAAGTTGCCCTCACTGGCAGTCAGTTATCTTGGAGTATCCCATCCATTCCCTTCTCCTATCCAAGTTCTACAATAAAGCATCAAAAACTCATCCCCTAGACTGGCCATTGAAATAACGAGCCGGATTGTGTGTGTGCACCTGACAGTGTGCAAAATCCATTGTGACTGGCTGCAGGAGAATCAGAGGGAGGTCAAATATAAATCAGCAGCTCCTTCGGGGGTACAGCTACACTTGCAAAGGTAATTAACAGGAGTCACTATACTTTGTGTTAACCCATCTACAGTGTGTATTACATTTGAAACTGGAGCCCCCTGTTAATGCTAATTTAATGTTTGTTTTTTCTTGTTGGAGTTTTCTGATTACAATGAAATATCCTGTCTCATTCGGTGCTACTCAATAAAGAAGAAAGCCTTGTGTCCAGCCATGTGTCCAGAACCATCAAACTCCATATCTGCAGCAGCTTTCCAACACAAACCTGTGTCAGCATTCTTCAGCTTGGAGATCAGGGAGCAGTGGGGAAGGCTTTGGGACTGATAGCATCTGTGATCTGATATAGGATATCCAAACTAATGGAATTTTAGGAATGACTGTCAGAAAAGGAATTCCATTTCCTTTGGTATGCCTCTGAAAACATTTGTTCACAAGTTACCGCTAAGGTCATCACAATAAATCATGGAGTAACCAGTGCTTTGTACTCATAAAATTTCTGCTAGCAACAAAAATTGGACTCACCAGTTTGTTTTTTGTTCTTGAGTGCTATTTATTAGCAATAATAATAGCAAACACAATAGCAAACACTGAGCATGCGTAGTCTTGCACTTTTTTTTCGGATGGAAACCGTACTAATTATAACGAAAATCGGACGTTGTGGTGACATCCGCCAAAAATTTTATAGTATGCAAATCCAGCTTTTGTTGTCTGAAAAATCAGAATCGGCTGTTGAAAGCACCATACTAACGATCCGAAAATCGGCAGATCATTTCGCATCATGTGTACAGGGCTTTCCTCCAGGTTGATTATGCTGCTGGCCAAAGATGTCTCCTCCATTCAGACACCCTAGGGCAGAAAGTGGGGTTGATTTACTAATGCCTCGTACACACGGTTCGACAATCGCACGTACGATCGTGTCGAATCATATGTTGGCTGTTGTATGCAGCATACTGACTGCACTACACGATCGTACGGCCGGGGAAAGAACGTTCAGGTGATTGTAATTAGCATCCGGCCATTCCTGACTTTGAGCATGCGTGTTTTGCACAATACAACTTTGTTGTACCAACTGCTCTGTACACACGATACAACGGTCGTATGAGAGCTTGTTGGTACGACCAAGTTTTCTAGTCTGCACATACAACTCCCTTGTACGACCGTCGTATGTTCAACTGTTCAAATCGCGCATACGAACGATCGATATCGCATACAACGGTCGTGAGTACGACCTGTTGTATGTGATCGTCGAACCGTGTGTACGAGGCTTAAAGCTGGAGAGTGCAAAAACTGGTGCAGCTTTGCATGCTAGCCAATCAGCTTCTAACCTCAGCTTGGTCAATCAAGCTTTGACAATAAATCCTTGAAGCTGATTGGTTTCTGTGTGGAGCTGCGCCAAATTTTGCACTTTCAAGCTTTAGTAAATCAACCCCAGTGTGTTACTGTTGGATCCCATGAGAAAATAAAGGAAAAAAGCCTAAAAAACGAATACAGTCATCACATTTATGGATTGGTAAGCTACAATATGTCAAATTTTATTTTTTTGGGCTTAATGCCACTTTTCATTAAATCTCGTATTAGCGTGTTATTGCAATTTCAGAAGTTGTTTTTAATATTTTTGAAATATGCAGCTTTCTTTAAAATACCTGGAGATCCTGCCAAGAAGGTGCAGCTGACTGATGTGCAGCCGACATTGCAGCAAGTTTATGATATGCAGAGCTTTAACAAACTCTCATCCAGTTAGGAATAAAATCTACTTTAAAAATTGGCAGAGGCATGTGTGGATCAACAGCTGCAGAAAAACATGACATACAAGCAGGGGCCCTTGAATCTTTAGCCAAAAGAACGTCTGTCTCTCATAGCACTGCCTCACTATCGTTTAATCCAAAGCAGGTGTGTCAAATCATAAGAGAGCTTTTCTTGACCTGGGTTTATGGTTAAAAAAAAAATTACTGGCACAAAACTTTTTTCATAGGCACATCTTCAAAACTTTTTACATGCAATGATCCCATTTATAGCAGTAGCACCAGTACTTCCTGTGTATTGCTTTAATATAATAAAAAAAAAAACATTTCTGAAACTGATTTCTGAATTTGAGATTCTGCCTTAGCGACCTGCCTTAAAGTAATACTATAGGCAAAACTTTTTTTTTCCAGTTTGGATAGAGCAAGAGAGGGTTATAACCCCTGTCAATTTTTTTTTTCGCCATCTGTGTCCCATTGCGGAGATTTCCCTTCACTTCCTGTCCCATAGCCAAACAGGAAGTGAGAGGAAACCCCCGTAAATTAAAGTGGTGATCAACTCTGGACAACCACTTTAAACTACAGGTAAGCCTACAATAAGGCTTACCTGTAGGTCCCAGGAATATCTCCTAAACTTTTACAGCTTAGGAGATATTCCCTGTATCTGCATGTGCTGACGTCATTGGCACATGCGCACTGAAGAATCGGCCCCAGGGTGGCCCAGGGTGCCGTTTCTTCAGTAAATGTGCCGTAACCGGCGGCTCCTGTGCGCATGCGGGGGAGTGATGTCAGCAAGGGCTCCTGCCAAACACATCGCTGGAGCCTGTGCTGTGATTGGCCGGAGCCGCTGACCCAGAAGAAGCATGTCACCGGTCACAGCGGTGTGCTGAGACCGCTGCAACAGCTTCGTTCCAAGGTAAGTATTTGATAATGAGCTATTATGCAATGCATACTAGCTTATTATGCCTTTGTTTTGCAGGATTTTAATTTTTTTTGGCAACCACTTTAACCACTTGCCGTCCGCCCACCATTTAATGACAGCAGGTCGGTGCAGCTCTCGTTCTGAGACAACGTCATATGATCGCGGTCACGCCGTGTTGCCAGTCACAGCCAGTCACATGTAAACAAGGAAGTGCCGGTAACCGGCGCTCCTCGCCTCACACTGACAGAGTGTGTGGTGAGGAGAGCCAATCAGCGGCATCTCCTCTCACAGAGGACGTCTAGGGATGTAATCATTGCTGATCATCAGTGCACTGATTACATTTGACCACTAGTGCCAGCAACCAGTGCCCACCCCAGTGCCAGCAATCAGTGCCCACCAGTGCCAGCAGTCAATGCCCACAATTGCCCATCAATGCTACTAATCAGTGCTCATTAGTGATGCCAGTCAGTGCTGGCTATTAGTGCCGCCTATTTGTGCTGCCCATCAATGCCCATCACTGCCACCCATCAATACCCATCAGTGCTGCCTATCTGTGCCCACCAGTGCCGCCTATCAGTGCCCACCAGTGCCACCTATCAGTGCCTGCCAGTGCCACCCATCAGTGCCCACCAGTGCCACCTGTCAGTGCCCACCAGTGCCACCCATCAGTGCCACCTATCAATGCCCATAAGTGCGGCATATTAGTGCTTCCTCATCAGTGCCACCTAATCAGTGCCCATAAGTGCCACCTCATCAGTGCCCATAAGTGCCACCTCATCAGTGCCCATCAGTGCAGCCTATCAGTGCCCATCAGTGACGCCTCATCAGCACACACCTGTGAAGGAGAAAAATTACTTATTTACAAAATTTACTGACAAGAACTAAGAAAAGTTTTTTTTTTTTTTTTTAATTTTTGGCCTTTTTTTTTAGTAAAAAATAAAAAAACCCAGCAGGGATTAAATACCACCAAAAGAGAGCTCTATTTGTGTGAAGAAAATGATAAAAATTTCACATGGTTACAGTGTAGCATGACTGCGCAATTGTCATTCGAAATGTGACAGCGCTGAAAGCTGAAAAATGGCCCGGGCAGGAAGGGGGTGAAAGTGCCCAGTATTGAGGTGGTTAAGGGACTTCCATGGGGACCCCTAGGTCATCAGACCTAGTGTCCCCATTGGAAGGTTTCCCCTGTATTACTTTTCTGAGGACAGTCCAAAATTTGGGTTTTTTTTTTACTTTCACTTGCAGTGATAATGGTAAACAGGACAAATAGAGAGTGTGAAAGCAGTTCTAACCCATCTCCACTCTATCTAGGACTGAACATTTTTTTGTTTGCCCTCAGTTGTACTCAGTGGGGGCTGGTGAAGTTTTAGGATGGGGGGGCAGACCCCGCCCTTCCTTTTTGACCCCTCCCACTTCTCACAAGCCCCGCCCTAATAGAATTCACCCACTTCGTCCCCTGTATTCCACTTGCTTCCACCCATAGTGTCAGAAGTACAGAGCTCAGCATCACAGGACAGAGTGTACAGCCCCAGTATCACAGGACAGAGAATACAGCTCAGCTTTACAGGACAGAGTATATAGCTCAGCCTCACAGATCAGGGTATATAGCTCAGCCTCACAGATCAGGGTATATAGCCCAGCATTACAGATAGGGTATATAGGTCAGCATACAGATAGGGTATATAGGTCAGCATACAGATAGGGTATATAGGTCAGCTTACAGATAGGGTATATAGGTCAACTTACAGATAGGGTATATAGGTCAGCATACAGTTCAGGGTATATAACTCAGCATTACAGATAGGGTATATAGGTCAGCATTACAGATAGGGTATATAGGTCAGCATTACAGATAGGGTATATAGCCCAGCATTACAGATAGGGTATATAGGTCAGCATTACAGATAGGGTATATAGGTCAGCATTACAGATAGGGTATATAGGTCAGCATTACAGATAGGGTATATAGGCCAGCATTACAGATAGGGTATATAGGTTAGCTTACAGATAGGGTATATAGGTCAGCATACAGATCAGGGTATATAGGTCAGCATACAGATAGGGTATATACTGTAACTCAGCATTACAGCTCGCACTGACAGCACCCCCCCACGTGGGGTTCGTGGTCCGGCACTTACCGGGCTGTGGTGTCCACTGTCCTCTCCTTCTGTCACTGTGTCTCTTGACTCCTCCACAGTGCAGGCAGCAGGCAACAGTGGCGGTGGAGGTGTCCGCTCCTCATGCTTCCTCAGTCCTCTGCACTGTGTCTCCTCTTCCGCCAAAGCGCTAGGCATCCAATAGGATCGCCTGGCACTTTGGCCAACGGGAAACAGGTCTCATTGACCCACCTCCTGATTGGCGAGGAGGCACTGTAGTGTGAAAATCGTGAAAATTCATTCGCTAAGGTCACACACTTGGGTGCGCTCTGAGCCCACCCTATTTTGAAGCCTATTAGAGCCCTGTGGCTCTAATTGGGTGCTTCAAAAAAAGAAACACCCCCGCCATAGGAATCCATGCATCCGGCGTCCTGAAAGGGGCCGGGCGCACGGCTAGGGGGCGACGGCAGGGATGGGGGGCAGCGCCCGTGCGCCCTCAATGCACGGCACGCCACTGGTTGTACTTTAAGTGATGAAAAGCTGCAGTCCCTGCAATCCCTTAGAAATGGATAAGCCTAAGAGCTCTGACAGTTTTATAAAATTGATGAGCTTTTCTAGGCTTATAAAAAAACTGTCTGCTAGGCCCCTTTCACACTGGTGCACTTTTGCCACGCTTTTCCATGACAATAAGAGCGCATGAAAACTGTTCCCTATTAAATCGTATATAACTGTTCACACTGCAGGTGCGCTGCGCTTTGAAAAATCCTGCATGCTGCCTCTTTGGTGCAGTTTTTCAAAAGCCACCTTTGTTGTAAGTCGGAATGCATGCGTAATTTCATTCTAGTGGCTAGAAGAACAGAATATTCTAGCCAATAGAATGAGTTTACACATATATATATATATTATAAATGCCATACGCACCAAAACAAGTATTTTTTATGCTCTATTTTCCTGCCTGCCTCTGGCAGAATGATCCAGTGTAGATAGAAGTAGTTTAATACACCTATGTGCATGAAGTATAAGGCAGGCCATAGAGAGTGCAAATTTCTTTCCTGCAACCACAAAATTTCCCCATCAGCACAGAGAGTGTTGACAGGGGAATCAGCAATTGTCTCCTCCCGGCGTGGGGTGGTGGGGAGTGGTTTGAGTAAGCCATCCTGCCAAGAGAAGACAGTGATTATTGCTAGCGGCTATAGCAGCTGCTATCGATAATCGCAAGAGAATCTGGCAGGCTGATTGTACCCAAGTTGATTGATCGATACATTCAGCCTGCCCATTAGCGGTTTGAGTCTTGGGCTACATTGACACAGGAGATTAAGGTTGGTGCGACTTGTAGCGGCAGGAATATTTTGTTTACAGCTACAAATGAGAGGGGCTAGGTGCAGCTGCCAGCCCCATTTACTGTAATGACAGGTCTCCGGCCACGACAGCTATTCGTGTCTCTCTGTACAAACAGCAATTACGGTGATCACTGCTGGATGCACACAAACTAAATTCACAGCGTAAATTGTTACTCATAGAGTTTTTCCCTTTTTTATGGATGATTTTTTATTCACTCGCAATGTGCCTTTGAACTCAATAGAAAATCAGTCAGTACCCTAACACATGCCCTTCCCTCCTTGCACATCATAGCCCTCTCTCCTTCTTTAGTAATGCCTAATTACTGTCTGTGCTGGCCTAGGTCCTCTGCCCATCTCTCACCTCCCTACATCGCATTTTTGGTAGCTGCCATGGGAGGGGCATAGGGCAATATTATATAGCAACCTTTTTTCAACCTTCTTACTCACAGGAACCCTTGAAACAATTTTCAGGAACTATGTACTGTATTCTCCAGGGAAAAATACTTAAAGGGTAACTCAAGTTTTGTGGTGAAAAAATGGCAAATTAAACAAAAATCATATAGCATATACAACTGCGACACAAGTCATATTGTAATTGACTGTTATTAAAAACTACCTTTCCTTTTCAATCAGCAGCTCTATGATTTTCTGTATGATGTGATGCAATATGGCAGCCTGGAGGCATTCTTTACACAGATGGTGAATGGAATGCCCCCATAAATGTAATTTCCTACTTTCATGATTGGCTTATTGATTTTCCCAGACGTCTGAACTAAGGTACAAATCCAATTTTGGGCATCCACTGCAATAACAAATGTCCTTTATGGTGAGATGCTCCCAAAGGGAAATCACATGTAAAGGGTTGTAGACCATGCCACTTTCTTCATTAGAACCCTGCAAGTGAAGCAGCTGATTGATAATTATAAAGTCACTCCCATTCACGTTCCGTGTGCACATGGACACAGACAAACAAACAGCTATTTCTTCACAATAAAAACAGTAAGAATCTACCACAAAGTTTGTTAAAACCCTTTGCAATGTACATTGATCACCCAGAATGTTTTTTTCTTCAAGAAAATTTATTTGGGGACCTGGAAAATGTAAATGACCTAAAATGAATTTCATTTAGTAAAGATTACATAGGTTTGGGATTACCTAATTCCTCAAAATTCTATCAAGCAGCCTAATTGCCACTGTTAGCCAATTATCATTCAACCTGGGAAACCTCCGGAAAGGTTGTGACCAGTGGACTGTGATCTATAGTCAGCATCTCATGGCTACATCCCAAGGACAGAATACTATGACGCCTCCCTGTCTTGAGGTATGGGCTACCATAAGATCATAGGCGTGCACACATAGGATGGCAGGTGTGACTGGGCACACCCTAATCACCCTGTACTGTGCATATTCCCCATGCTGCGTGGCTGCAGAGAAAGGGATTGGGAAATCTCTGTCCTCAGTCTCTTTCTCTGTCTCCAAAGTGAGACATCAGGGGTCTGTTTAGACCCCTGAAATGTCACCAAAGCCCCCCAGCAGGGCTCCAAAAAAATGGAAAAAAACAATAAAATATAATATTGTAAAAAATAATAAAAAAATCAAAATTGTAAAAATAAAAATAAACCACTGACACCTATCTCTGGTGAGATACTCAGGTAGTTTACTCTCTGCATATTTACCTTTACTTTCCTCTCTTCAAAACCCCTCCTTCTACCCAGGCTATGCCTCATTTATGACATGGGAAAGTTCGGCACTACCAGACTATACAAAGCTACAAACTCCAATGTTGTCAAGCCCTTTTAAGTTTTACAGGAGGAATTTGACCTCCTAAGCAAAGAATTTTATTGGTACCTGAAAAGTTATTATTATACAGGATTTATTGAACGTCTCCAAAATGCTATGATCAGAAATGCCTGCGGGAGCCCAATGTCCCTGGCTTAAAGTGTATCTATAGTCAAAATGAAAAATCATAATCATATCCACATGAATTTCCATTTGTTTTAGCCTACTCCTATTAATCTGGATGATTCAGAAGGTTATAGACTAGAGTTGATCGAACCTCTGGAAGTCCGGGTTCGGCAGGTTCGGCCGAACTTCCGGACAAAGTCCGGTTTCGGGGCCGGACTTGACCCGAACTTTGTCCCCCCGAACCCCATTGAAATCAATGGGGACCCGAACTTTTAGGCACAAAAATGGCTGTAACAAAGTCCTGGCAAGTCCTAGAGGTCTGCAAAAGGAAGGAAAATGGGGATAAGAGTCGTACAAGTGCCCTACAAAGAAATGGGGATAGGGAAATAATTTTTAAGCTAAAATCACAAAAAAAAAATCAAAAATGGAGGTGGATGTGGAGTTAGAGGTTGAGGAGGCGGTGAAAGTGGCGGTGGAGGAGGAGGAGGTAGCCAACACTGTTTTTTTTTATTTTTGTGCAAGAAATGCACCGCTGGCCGCAAATGTAGTTTTTGGATTTTTTTTTTTTTTTTAAACCAGCAGTGTAGATGCACTTTTTAATTTTGTGCAAGAAACAATAATCTGTCCCTTTAAGCAACAGCAGGAACCTCTCCCTATAGAACATGGAGATGATTTTAGATTCTAAAATCATCTCCAAGTTGTACAGGGAAAGGTTGCAGCTGTTGCTTTAACCACTTGACAACTGAGCACTTAAACCCCCTTAACAACCAGACCAATTTTCAGCTTTCAGCGCTCTCACACTTTGAATGACAATTACTCAGTCATGCAACATTGTACCCATATGAAATTTGCGTCCTTTTTTTCACACAAATAGAGCTTTCTTTTGGTGGTATTTAATCATCTCTGGGTTTTTTATTTTTTGCGCTATAATTAAAAAAAGACCGAAAATTTTGTAAAAAAATTAATTTTTCTTCGTTTCTGTTATAAAATTTTGCAAATTAGTAATTTTTCTTCATAAATTTTGGCCAAAATTTATACTGCTACCTATCTTTGGTAAAAAAAAAACAAATTAGTGGATATTATTTGGTCTTTGTGAAAGTTATAGAGTCTACAAGTTATGGTGCCAATCACTGAAAATTGATCACACTTGATTTACTGACGGCCTATCTCATTTCTTGAGACCCTAACAAGCCAGGAAAGTACAAATACCCCCCAAATGACACCTTTTTGGAAAGT
>BLSH010249461.1:977067-992563 GCA_018402905.1 Glandirana rugosa
TATCACGAAGAAATTTCACTATAATTTCAGTCAATATGAAGGGACGAGACACGTTACCAAAACGTGTCTCGTCGGGACTAGGAGGAAAAGAACACAAGGGGGACGTCCCGAGACCCGGGGAGTGAGGACGGTTCACGGGGGTATCGTTTGTCGACTGTGAAACCTGCTACGTTACCTTATGGAATCTAGTCTGAAGTTTATGTGTCGGATGCTACTTTTACCCTGCCGACTGATGACAATCTACTGTATCTTATAATGGACGTAACTTAAACAATGCATGGATTTGTACTGTTTGTGCTTCTGATTTGTACAATAAAAACCTACCTGTTAAAAAATAAAGACAGCAGCGGGAGCTACTGTCAACCACAGCCAGTAAGCCAATGAGGTGAGAGCGGGAGTGGCGCCGAGCCACACTCCATGTGTGAATGGACACAGAGAGCTGGCTTGGGAACAAGCATGTGCGAGTGCCCCCATAGCAAGCTGTTTGCTATGGGGGCACTTGGCAGGAGTGAGGGGCCCAGAGCCCTGCAGGGGGAACACAAGAAAAGGAGGATCAGGGCTGCTCTGTGCAAAACCATTGCACAGAGCAGGGAAGTATAACTGACTTTAATATCACTTTAAAGAAGCACTATTGTTTCCATGGTGTCTGTGTATTTATTTACTTCATTTTTTTTTCTGAATGAGTAGCAAGTAGTACTATGTCAGGAGGGCCCCCTTGGCAAGGTACCCTGTCCATGTTAAGGGCATGTGGCTTGATATGATTCCTGTTGAAACGGCCGAGAGTCAAACCGTCTATGGGCGGCCTTAGAGCTTTAAATTAATTTATGCATGTTTCACTGAAGTGAAAAGATCTACTAAGTGTAGCCAATGGCTCCCTTGGGGGTGGCTGGTTAATGTGGTTCACCTGCTCACAACTGCCCTCAACCACACTCCTACTGGCACAGGAGTCAGAAAACAGGCTTGCTCTTTGTTTTTGTTGTTTATATTTGGGGATTGAACTTGGATAGTAATGCCCAATGGTCAAACAGTTCTGTACATGGGACCAGTATATATACTATCCAGTATATACAACTCCTCCACTTCACTCCAGCACACTTCTTACTTCACTGCAAACTCCTGGTTCCTCTCTCCTGCACTCTTCTTAGTTCCACTGGTGAGGCCTGACAGGAAATTTACTTGCACGGTCTAGCTAGCACACGTGAGACCTGATCAGATTTATCAGGCCTCCGGACCACCCTTTGTGGATATAGGGGTTGAAGTTCCCCTGTGTAGCAAAATCATTTAGTCGGCGCTAGCTAGCCAACGATGGACTACAACTCCCAGCCCACCTGCACACTGTCCATGACACCAGACCCCAATCATCTCCTGCACCTTCTTTAGACATTCTTCTTCCCAATCTGTCTTGTGCATCTACTCCCTTGGGCTGTGTCACTCACTGTTACTTGTAGTTCCTCCCGGAAATCTCTCTGTAGTGTTCTCACTCCTGCTGTGCACCCTTGTGCCTCTCCTCCAGGATCTCTCTCTCCTCCTGGCTGCACCCGAGCTCTCCCAGGCCAAGGTCACCCCCCCCAGACTAGGGGCTCCCTCAGGCCTTAACAGCCTCCACACTACATCTCCGTCACTTCCACCCGAACTTCTCCTCCTCCCACTGGGCAGACCACAGTATTTAAGTAGGCCTGCCCCCTTCCAGTCCAGATTGGGGATTGGTCTGGGCTCCTTAATATACTTCAGAAAGCCTCATCTCCTTTTCTCATTCCCTTTTCCAGAACTTTTCTAAAGAAGAGGGGAGGAGTTACCAAGGGGTGTTGCTTCCTGCAGTCTCCAGTCCTCCCTGGACCACTCCCCTGCCCAGAATCAAAACAATCAGGCCTGACTCTCAATCAAAACAAAACCTACCTCTAAGCACCTCCCTAGGGTAGAGGGAGCTACAAAAGCATATCCCAAATAGATTGATACCTCAAGCATAGCTCTTCATTAATATAAAGAAAAAACTATCCCGATGTTATACATTTTCCTGCTCGCTTTTTTTTTTTGGCATGTTTTTAGAGGTTTTCCGCACATAGGGCAGCCCATTTACTTTTATGGGCTGCCCTATGTGTGACAAATGCCCCAAAGAAGCTCCAGAACCTTTTTTGGAGTGGAGCATGGCACATTTTTTTACTGCACATTTGGGCGCATTTGTACTGCATTTTCTGCACTTTTTTTCATGAGTCTGCTACCTGTGCTTGAGGTACCATTCACAATCAATAGCACCGCAAGCGGGACGCGAATTTGCAGTGTGTTTCTGAAACGCGCAGCAGAATGTGCATCTTCCGTACATTTTGTCACACGTTCCAGAAACTCTAGTTGTGAATGGAGCCTTAAACTAATTTGCCACCATAGGACACTGTGAATATTTATGTAATGCACCTTTTATATCCAACTACAGGTGGAAAGAGAATATTACCATACAGCTTCTGTGTGGCAGCCATTCCATCTGCAAAAGGTTGCATCAGTGCAGTGTACCAGATCACATGAATATGTTCAATAAGAGACAGCTTGGTGCACTGTATGTCTGTAATCCATAGACTGCTGCATCTCAAATCACTTGCAATTGTTATAATACATTGCCTGTTTGGCAAACATTGATCCAGAAAACATTGCATTCAGCTTCTGAAGACAGAACATCAATTCAAGTAATCCATTGGGAATATTGATGTAATACACCACATATATTACCATGCAGTTAAAAAAACAGTTATTTGCATTCAGCTTTTGTGTAGCAGCCACTCCCTCTGGGAAAGGGAGTCTGCCAGGTGACACAGGAATATGAAGAGATCATAAGACGTTGCATCAATCCAATAAATTGCATGAATATCTTACAATAAAAAATGCAGCGTGCCATGAGACACTTTATTATGTGTATAATAATCTGTAAATAGTTTGATCCCAACTCACACAACTATTGTACAATATCTCTTTAATGCACATCCCCTTATTTGTTAGTGGGATAAAGGCTGTTCAAAGCATCACAAGCGTTTCTATACAGCATATATAATTCATTTATGGGAGTTCCATCATTTATTAATAAGCATATCTCATACATATTCCCAGTTTTTCCTTGTTTGTTTCAATAGGCTGTGCAGCATGTTGTTCCTCAATATTATTATTATACAGGATTTATAAAGTGCCAACAATTTGCATGGTGCTTTACAACATAAGGGAGTCAGTACAGTTTTAATACAATTCAATACAAGAGGGTTAGGAGGGCCCTGTTCAATATGGCAAAAATACAAGAGCCAAAATGACAGTTCAAACAATTCTCGTCTTCAGTGCCAGTATTCAAACAAAAATCATATGTAGCAATATTGCACAACTGTGCCAAACTGTATTTATCCATCCTTTATGTGAAAGGAACCATCCCCGTAACTTGACCGGTTTCAATGGAACCACGCCAGCTGCCTCCGGAGAACAGGATGATGCCATCTATAGTCACATTACATATTTATTTGATTTCCCTTAGATACTAAGTGGTCTACCTCAACTAAACTGAAAAGCAAAATTAAGAAGCGAAGCATGCCCAGCATTTCTTTGCACATCTACAATTGCAGTTTCATTGTGCAATATATTCTTCATTGCACAGCAGATGCACAGATAAACACAAAATAAAACACTCACGCATGTATACACATGTACCAATGTACAACACACATACGTAGACATTTGTGATACTCAAAGAGTTAATTCACCCTTACCAAAAAATTACTTGTAGGTAGGTGCAGTCTACTTTCTCCACTGTAGGTGGCACTCGTCCGCAGTGGCATTGCACTTAGAGGGGAAGTGAAGAAGAACTTGGTTCCTCTATGGTTTTCTGGGTCACTGGGGAAACTATCCGATTGGATGCTACCACCCCATGTGACTCTGGCAGCCATCTTGGGTCAGGCAGAGCCTATATAAGGCCCGGTCTGCCAGGCTTGGCGCACTTTTCGCTTGTGGGTAGGGTAGGGACAGGTCACCCATCTGAAAAGGACAGTGATTAGCAGCAGGAAGAGGTTCCAGTTGAGTAGAGAATGGATAGGGACATGCCATCCATCCTGAACACCTCCCCATTTGGTCATGGGCTAGCCAGGCCACATTCTGCCTCTCAAGACAGATGCTGTCGGCTTGCTCCGAAGACCTGCTATGCTACACATCATTGTTGCATTCTGTGAATGTTCCCGGTTGGTCACCTTCCCGCTGAGCTTATTGTGAATTGCTGAACCTTTACATTAATACAGGTTCTGTTCTCTGCAACTGGACTCTGAGTGTTTATTACCGCTGCGCCATGCTGCACCTCCCCACAGAGGAGGAGCATCTGTAGATAAAAACAAAATGTGCAGCTTTGACTAAAGTTAAATAATGGCATTGCTATATGTGTAAGCCATTTATGTACCTCATGAAGCCTGACATTAATACACCCAGTACATTGCTAAGTAAGTCATTAATGCTCACCTTCACCATCACAGGTGTGGGTAGTTTTATTGTATGCTGGAGAGAATCTGAACCCTCTCCAATAAGGCCGGCAATTGTTTGACCGATCTTAAACCGTCTGCAGATATTTCTAACTCAGATTTACTTTGACAGGGCAGATGGCTTCACTACTTACAACTTAAGCACTTTCATACTAAGCTCATTGGGACTGGGCAACTCATAGGGACTTGAAGCCTTTTGATGACCTGTATATGCTCAAATGCCTACATCTGAAATCTCAAATTAATAACATTCTCCAATCACAATCTTTCCAGAAAGGCTCCTTTTTACATGTGAGACTGGGAGAGGGAACTGAGATGTTCCATTTCAGAAGAGGACTGGGAAAAAATCTTTCCTCTTGACCTTTAAAACAAGTATATGCAGTCAAACACAAGAGAGGAATTTTTAAAAACTCTAACCAGATGGTACAGGAGTATGACCTCCGTGCACAAAATGATACCATCAATGCCTGAATGTTGTTGGAGATGTGGAGATTCATTCCTAGACATTAGAAATTTACAATAATTCCTTTAAGAATGGTTCCCAAAGTTTCTAGCATTGTGGTACACCTGGATTCATTTTTTACATCATCCAAACTTTGTTTCATTAAACATCACACTTGATTCTGGCCATGTGTTGCTGCTGGCCTCGGCTATCTCCTACTCGGATATCCTCCCTTTCTATCAACTGTCCTAGTCCACATTAGTTACTTTTTTGACCCAGTCTTCTCTCCTAGCACCCCGGGGCCTGTTTCCAATAAATTGGTACCAGTATTTTAGCTGCATTGAGGAGGTGGGGTAGCACACAAACATTTATAAGGGCTAATGAGTATAGTGGGAACATGTCGGAGGAAATGGAGTGAGGAGATGGGCACATCTATGTCAAATATGATTTTAATTTAGTCCTTAATGTCAGTCAAAAAAGCATGGATCTTGTGGCATGCCCACCATATATGGAGGAATATACCCCATTGGTCACAGTTCCTCCAGCAAAGGGCCATATCTGAGGGGTATATTAGTGCCAATTTAGTGGGTACACAATACCACCTAGTTAATATCTTGTAATTTTATTCTTGTGTCTTGGATTCAATTGAACTTAAATGGATCAAGCAAATCACATTTCCACTCCCTGATATAAACTAGTTGTCGTTGGACATCGTCATTCTTCAACAGTTTATATATAGCACCCTCTACCTTAGGTAGGTGCTAGAGGTGATAGGATTGTTAGGAGAGGTAAATGTATGCAGGTTTGGCTGTAGCTATGCCTGTTTGTTTTGATCCTGGGCAGGGGAGTGGCTCAGGGAGTGGCTGGTGACTCACAGGCAGTGAGACCTCTTGGCTACCTCCCCTCTGCTTCTAGAGGGTTCTGGAAGAGAGGGTGGGGAGGAGAGGTGGAGCTGCCTGGGGTGTTTGGGGAACCCTGACCAATTCTCAGCCAGGGAGGAGAGTTCAGGTGGAATAACTGGGAGATGGAACACTAGTTGCTAGGACCTAGGAGGGAGCCCCCAGTCTGGGGGGGGGGTGACCTTGGGTCTGGAGGCTTGGGAGTGGAAGGGGCCCCTCAGCACATCCTAGGGGAGTCCTGACCAGGGAGCAGGAGAAAGAGCAACGGAGTGGTGCTGCCAGGCAAGTCTCCAGGAAGGATCCACCAGGTGTTGGTGAGTGACATACACCCAGGAATGCTGAAGAGGCACGCTGTAGCAGATTGGGGAGAGAGACAGTCTGAGAAGGGTGCAGAGCCAGCAGGGACCTAGCACACCTTTCATCACTCTTTTTGCTACACAAGAGGGGCCAATGGTCTCTGCCTGTAATGGGCGGTTCACTGAGGCCTGGCCTCACCTCCTTTCCCGTTCCCCCATACATCAGAAAGCCTTACCTCCTTTCCCATCCCCTTTTCCAGAACTTTCTGAAAAAGAGGGAAGGGGTTACCATGGGGTGTTGCTTCCTGCAGTCTCCAGCTCTCCCTGGGCCACGCCCCTGCCCAGAATCAAAACAATCAGGCCCTGACTAAATTTACCTACTCTCAAACAAAAACCTGCCTCTAAGCACCTACCTATGGTAGTGGGCGCTACATTTTTTTTGGGTTATTTTGAACCCACCTGTACTTATCACTGTGTCATTTAAACTATTATTAGAGCTCTGTTCACTGCAAGAAAAATGATTGCAAAGAGGTGGATTTCAGCGTTCCCTCCTGTGCGTGGGGACTGGTTAAAGGAAATGCACATTTGGGGGCTAGTCTGGGATTCCCCCTACGGTGAACCCCAGAAGGTCTGAAGAACCCCCCCAGGGACCAGATGGACTCTGTTGCTGCTCCTAAGTGGGCACAAGAAGAAGGGAGTCAGCGAGAGTTTTCCAGTGTATTGAAGCTACTCGGAATGGGGTGGACTGAAAAGGATGTGTGACTGATCTGAGGGGCGGGGGGGGGGGGGCTTTCCAAGCCAGGGGTCCTATGTTGTGGATCTAAAGACAGAGTATGATGAGGATCAAACCTACGCTCTAGTGGAATGGCTGGAAAGTTCCAACAGGATTGGAGGCTCAGGTTATACCTTTACAGATGGAAGAAGATTCAGAACAGGAGGAATTTCGATGTACACCAGTAGAGTCTAATATAGAGGAAAGAGGAGCTGAGGCCACCATTAAACGATTGCCACCCGCTTCATTTTACATGGACATGAGTCGATTAGTAGAATGTTTGATCAAGAGCAATATTCCCACTCTGGAAGGGGAGGAAGAATTTGAAAGTTGGATGGATCAGGCTATTCAAGCAGTAGAAGATTGGAATGTGCCTGAAGCAGTGAAAAGACAAAGGATAAGTGAAAGCCTGTGATGTCCAGCTGTGGATGTGATCCAAAGCTTGAAGAGAGGAAAGCCAGAATGTGTGGCTATGGATTGTATCAAAGATTTGTGTGCAGTGTATGGAAGAGTGGAGAAGATTCCTGACTTGATGTACAAATTTGAACATACCCACCAGTCTAGAGGGGAGAAGTTGTCCGCATATGTTGTTAGAGTGGATCGAGTCTTGCATCAAATCATTCTAAAGAAAGGCATTGATCCAAAGGAAGCTGATAGGGTGAGATGGGAGAGGATTTTACAAGGAGCAAGGCCTAATCACCCTACTGTATTACAATTATTGCTGAAGGGAATACAAGTTGCACCCACGTATTCCGAGTTGATGAAGATGGTCAGAGAAGAGGAAGCCCTGTTGGAAGAGAAGAATCAAGGATCTCCTGGAGGGGCTAATGCTACCCCAAAAGCTGGAAAGGTGTTGGCTCAACAAGTTCAAGCTGAGTCAGGGTCACTCGAGGTAGACAGTGAGTAGGGTTCAGAGTGGGGGGAGAGAGCTAGGATCTCTGTGGCCTCACCAAAACCCGAAGAATATCCAGTTAAGCTGCTAATCCAGGTGGCTCAAGCTCAGGATCAGTTACAGCAAGCTTTATTGAGAGTCATGGAATCTCAAGTTACTACTCAGTCTGACAGAATTGATGCTAAGAAGTGTTTTAAGTGTGGGGAGTCTGGTCATTTCAGGAGACAATGTCCAAAGAGAGAAGAGTAATTCAACTTCATGGCGGAGTTATTGAAAGCATTACATCAGATATTGTCTACCCAGAAGGCGGGAAACTTCAGGGGGTCTCAGTGAAGGAGCCAACTGAGAACCTAAAGAAACTGAGCTCCAAGAAGCAAGGTAGAAGCAGGATGAAGAAGAAGAGTCCAAAAAAGGAGAAAGTAGCTAACCCATCACTTGGGTCTGAGGGCCAGGCGTAGGAGATCAATACTGGGTCAATTCATAGGGCCAGAGTTAGATCTCCCCAGAGTGGACTGATAAGAAATTCTAGTGAGATAAAGAAGGATACTTTACCAGAGAAGCTAGTAGGGCCATCTCCCATTGTTTCAGTACAAGTGGAAGGTATTTACACCCAAGCTCTGTTAGACACAGGGGCTCAAGTTACCCTACTTTATAGAGATTTCTACAATCAGCATCTGAAGCATGTTCCATTGAACAAATTGGAAGAATTGGAAATTTGGGGACTTGGAACCAATACATTTCCCTACAATGGATATATTCCCATAAAAATTTCCTTCAGACCAGCTGCCACAGGGAGGATTGAAACTTTTGATATCCTAACTGTGGTGTGTCCAAGACCAGCGGGAGCTGAGCACAACGCCATGATAATTGAGACCAATACTGATCTGGTCCGACAACTGCTGCAGAAGGTGGTAGGAGAAGATGGGATTGTTTCTGAGGGAATTCACCCCACTCTGTATCAAGATTGTCAACGAGTGATTCGGGAAAGGAAGGCTCCAGCTCATGGGGTAGGTCATTTGTGGAAGCTGGACATGAAGGGGCTGGGGAGGTCACCTGTTTGAAGGCTACTGTAAAACTTACCTGGGATCATCCTGGGCCTTTTGTAGTGTTGGAAGCGGATGCTCAAACTGAAGCGGCAGACTTGGCCATGGTTCCTGAAATAGTACAGACGAAGGCTTTGCTGAGGAATAAGAAGAAAGTGCCTATTAGCTTGCAGAATGTTTCTGACCGTCCTCTGATCTTGAAGGCACTGATGTCGGTGGGCCAAGTGAGTGCAGAAATTCAGGTGACACCTGAGGAAAGCCCGAAGGAAGGGGGGCTGCAAAGTTTGAGGAAAGAGATGGAAGAATGTGCTGCTGGCTTGCTTCGTGTCTGGAAAGAGAGAATGAAGTCTCAGTTATGTCGATGGGAAAAGATCTTCGCTAGTAACGACTTTGATGTGGGATGTGCCAAAAGTATGCATGATTACAGGAAGAAAAAACATTCAGTTACTTTTCAGAGACTGATGGAGAGAACATTGGTAGACATGAACTTGGTAGAAGTCCTGGTGTATCCAGATGATATTATAGTGTTTGGAAGAACCCTGGATGAGCCTGAGGAGCGGCTGGAAAAAGTACTTGAGAGGCTTCATGAAGAAGGATTGAAGTTGTCCCTGGAAAAATGGCAGTTTTATCGTACTTCGGTCACTTACCTGGGACATGTGGTTTTGTCTAATGGGGTCACAACAGATCCAAAGAAGTTGGAAGCGGTCACTGCATGTCCACGACTGGAAACTGTGACGGAATTGAGATCTTCCCTCGGGTTCTGCTTGTACTATCGGAATTTTGTGGATTTTTTTGCCAAGATCGCCAACCCCTCAATGAATTGTTCCAGGTGGCCTCTGGAGAAGAAGAAGGGAGAACAAAGGAGAAGAAGATGGGCCGAAGAGGGAAGAAAGAGTTAATCCCTGATCAGTGGACTGCCTTGTGTGAGGAAGCTTACCAAGGATTGAAAGTGAGCTTAACCGAGGCTCCAATCCTAGCTTATGCAGACCCCTCTAAACCATATGAGCTTCATGTGGATACCAGCCGGGATGGATTGGGAGGAATACTTTATCAAGAGCAAGGTGGTCATCTTCGACCTGTGGCATACGTGAGCCGAAGTCTTATACCCTCTGAAAGAAGTTACCCGACCCATAAGTTGGAATTTCTGGCCCTGAAGTGGGCAGTTGTGGAGAAGGATTATTTGTATGGGGCGCAATTTGTCGTCAAGACTGACAACAATCCATTGACCTATTTGTTGACAACTGCAAATCTGGATGCCACAGGGCATAGGTGGTTGGCTGGATTTCAATTCAGTCTTAAATATTGTCCAGGCGCCGGAAACAGAGGTGCAGATGCCCTGTCCCGCCGGCCATATCGTCAGGAGTGGACTTTGGTGCCAGCTGATGGGGTTCAGGCCCTTTGCAAAGGATTGGTTTATTGCCTGAGGGGAGCAGCAGGAGATGAATCTATAGGAGTTTCGCCAGCAGGGATAACATCATCCTATTGTGGATTGACTCAAGTGAGGAGTGAAGGGCTTCCTTGATTGACTAAAAAGGAGATTAAGATTGACCAGGAGCAGGAATCTCTGTCAAGTAGCTTTGAAAGCCTTGGCGCAACAAGACCCACAATTACTACTGAAAAGCGCAATTAAGCAGGCTAGAACACTGCATCGTGAATGGAGACGGTTGCAACTAAAAGATGGATTACTCCATAGGCGAGGCCCTGGTGAGGAAGTAGAAGAAACTTGGCAGTTGTATCTACCCGAGAAACATCGAAATTCTGTTCTGGTGACTTTACATGACGAGCATGGACATCTAGGCATAGCAAGGACTTTTCAGTTAATAAAAGCTAGGTTCTATTGGCCAGACATGAGAAGGGAGGTAGACAATTACTGCCGCTCCTGTCTACCTTGCATTCAGAGAAAGACTCTTCCAACCTGTGCTGCCCCCCATGGAGCAAAGTTAGGGCCCTCTAGACCTAGTGGGTATTGACTTTTCGTGCCTGGAACCAGATACAGGTGGAAGAGGCAAAATCTTGGTGGTAACCGACCACTTCACCAGATATGCTCAAGCTTATCCCACTAAGGATCAGCAAGCCACTACAGTAGCCAAGGTGTTAGTGGAAAAATTCTTCGTTCACAATGGACTGCCTGTTCGAATTCACTCTGATCAAGGGAGGGACTTCGAAAGTAAACTTATACAGCAGCTGTGCAAGAATTTGGGCATCACTACTCCCTATCATCCACAAGGAGATCCTCAGCCTGAACGATTTAATAGAACTCTGTTAAATATGCTAGGCACTCTACCCTCTGCGAAGAAACAAAATTGAAGAAATCATCTTGCTGCCTTATTGCATGCGTACAATAGCACTGTGAGTGATGCAACTGGGTATTCCCTCTAATGTCTCATGTTTGGGCGAGAAGCTAGATTGCCAATTGCCCTAGTCTTTGGGACATCTGCTGATGACACTTCTTTGAAATCTCATAAAGGTTATGTGGACCGACTGAGGAAGAATTGAAGTGGCCAGACAAGATGCTACTACATGAGAAGCAAGAAACAAACAGAATTTTGATCTTCGTGTGAGAGTCCAGGACAGGGACAGGGTGCTGTTAAAGAATTTGGGTGTGCCTGGGAAGCATAAGATAGCTGATCGTTGGAGGCCCCATCCTTGTGTTATCTGTAAGCAGCTTCCCAGATTGCCTGTATATCAGATCAGTCCTGAGGGTCAAGATGGTCCTTTGAAGATGTGGCATTAAGATCATTTGCTTCCCCTTTGGGACGCCATTAGGATGCCTCCTGTTCTAAGTGTTCCTGCGGAGGATCCCAGCCCTCCTAAGATGAGATCTCGAAGGAAACCTCTGGTCAAGTCCATTAGACCGATTTCTGAAGAGAGTTAGGATGAGGAAGTGATACCATCCAGGATATGGGACTCAGTGGTCATCCCTGAAAGAGAGGTTCAACCTTGGTAACAGAGGTCTAAGTCGCCCCCTGAAGCCAGCAGGTCATCCAATTATTTTAGGCCGCAGAGAAATGTTCCCCTGTTGTCACAAGAAAGGAATGTCCCTTTGGGCCAGCGGGTCAAGCCAGTCCCTAAAGTCTCTCCACCTTTTATGAAACGTAATGTTCAATTCCCTGAGAAAGATCGTCCAGTTTCACCGATCAGACCACCTAATTAAGGAATGGGGGCTGAAGATAGTCCTGATATTCTACCATCTACTTGTTTGGAGCAGGGAGACATAATCAGTTTTAATGAAAACTGCAGTCCTATGCCGGGAAGTACTGAAGAGCCGGGTGAAAATTCTATTTTTAATGTGCTGAATAAGGAGAGCCCTTTTCTTGAAGATAATGTGCCCTCCATAGCTATTCCTGCAGAGTGTTCTACCATGAACACCCAATTGGAGGAGGACTATGATCTTCAATTTACCTCTCCATGTGGACTGGAGAAGAAGAGTACCCCTCTCTCTGGTACAGAAGCTATTTCCCATCCTGAGTTAGGGATTGATAAAACTTCCCCTCCATTGGGTAATATTAGAGAGAGCATTGCTTCTCAGCTGGACTCTTTTCTATTTGTCTTCGAAGGAACATTCACCCACCACGGAGGCTGACCTATGACACTTTAGGAGAAAGTTCCGATAGACTGACTCCCATGATTCAAAGGGCGGGTTCTACCCCAGCTCAGCGTCCTCCATACAACCCCTTACACTACTGGGTGGGACACTGCTATCTCCCTGGCCTGTCAGAAAACTGATTATGAACTCACTGAAAATGTGTATTGATGGTTCCAACAAAACCAAAATGTTTGTCAGTACTTGTTAAAGTTAAATGAAAGTTAGGTTAAACTAACCTTATGTTTTTTTTAGGTTAACAAACCCTGAGTATTTGGGGACCAAATACTTTAACTGGGGGGAGAGTGTAGCCAGGAGCTCGGCATTGCTCTTCTGGCATGGGAACATTTGTGTCTTTTGAATATTATGGAGAGTTTCCAATAGTTTTGAGTCTGTTAAGAAGAGATAGAACTGTGTGGGAGCGATGCCTTGTGAGATTTGTAGTGCGACAAAGGGAAGTGTCATCAGACTCTGCTGTGGAAGGACTCCATTTCCCATCGGGCTGTGCTGCGCAGGAGGGCTCCTGGGAGAAGCAGTGCCTTCAGGGAGAACTTATTTAAGTCAAGGGAGGGGCTTGTTGCGGCCTCTTTGGACGACGTGATTGATTAGCAAGGGCCCTGTGTACTTCTGCAGTGGGACCGCAGCCTGTGGCCTATACTCAGAGATCCAGCGGGCTATATTTCACATTGTTCCAGAAAGCTGTTGGGCTACAGTGTTCTATCAGAAGATCTGCAGAACCAGCTTCACTACCATCTGAGTCTGTTTCAGATCCAGCGGCAGCGATCTATCAGGAAGAGCTGCAGGGAGTGCAGTGGAGGCCGTTTTCCAGGAGCAAATAGCCGGAGGGTTTCATCAGTTCCAGTGTCATCGTCATCATCTGAGCAACAGGACCGCTCATCCGCAGCCATCTGTCCAGTTGGGTGAGTGGGCTCAGGCCCATCCATAAGAGTACTGATATATTCCTGCAGTCCTTCTCTAAAGAAAAATCATAGTTGCTCAAGTAATACTAACCTATTGAGGATATTGGATTACAGTTACTGGGTGTATTGGATTGCCGCTGGTTGTCAGCTCATTCTGACTGATCACTGGGAATGGTTTATTTTCAATTCAGTGAAGTTGTTAACCTACCTTTGTGCCTTATCCTGAGGATTAGTGGACACAGTTGTTTTTTTAGATATCTAACTTCCAGATAACACAGCCCACAGAAGATATACTGGACTTTGGAATACAGAACTGCTACAACCACAGCTACTTTCCCCCCACTTACCAGGACTCAGAGTTGTTTCATTTAGTGGCATTAAATTCCCCAAAGAACTCTCTGAATTAGAGCAGGAGGATTTGACTAAATAATTTATACTGTTTATCATAATTGTACCAGTTTAGCTGAATTATCACAGAGTGGTACCGATTTTTATTTTAATCCATTGAGTGGTATCAATTTACCTTTGGTTCACCAATCTCCATAGTTTAATCGTTACCTGAAGTTGATTCACGTTAAGTAGTATATCTCTACAGTATCTACAATGGAACAAGTTAGAATATTGATTAAACTCAATTGGAGAAATGTCATGGTTACAATTATTATAGTTGTTCATGAATAGCAGGGAGCAGTAATTACACTTTTACATTGTCGCCTCCTTCCTATTCATTAAGGTCTCTGGGCCATTTACTGTATCAAGTTATTATAAGAGTGTGATTGAAAGTGAATCGTTGATTCTTAACTACAAGACCCAACATTGATTATTCTGGAGTCTTACTTTAATACCAAGAAAGAGTTAAGTAAATGCTTTAAAACTTCACTCTTTGTGTGGCCTCTTTTACTAAACAGTGTTGCATTGAATCAAAGGATGCAATATAAATGAACCAGGAGTGTCAAGGGTGGTGGAGGACTATCAGAGTTTGTGAAGCCAAGGGGGAAGGGAATTTTCAAGTGACCCCCAAGGGGGCAGTGCTGCTACAGATATATGCATGCACCTTGTTGCACTTAACCCACAGTAATCCAGCAAAATTTAGAAAGTAGCTGAATTCCTGGAGTCCCAGTCACATTGGTGGGAGAGAGACTCCCCAGTGCAGCCTTTCCAGTTGGGTGGAGTTACTATTAGCCACATGGTCTGCGCTGTCAGAGACTTTATCAGCCATAACTGTATGCAGCCTGTTGTGGGGTTCATCCCCTCAATTACCTGCATCACCCTCCGTTACCTGTTCTCTAATACAAGAGGGACACTTTCTCCACCTTGTTCATAGAACTGCAAGTATTTGACTACTGTACAGACTTAGCTGATAGTATTTAAAAACCTGTTATTCTATACTGCCACCTAGTGGCTTACAGTGAGAACCATTTCTGGCTTATCTGTTACTATATGTAGATTTGGTCCATCTGTTATTTCTTCTCTGTTTTATACCTGTACACTAACCTATCTGAATTCTCAGATACAGTGGTACCTCGGTTCACAAACTTAATTCCTGACTCTGGTCACGAATAGAGTTGAGCGAACCTCTGGAAGTTCGGGTTCTGCTGGTCCGGCCGAACTTCGGGACAAAGTCCGGGTTCGCGTCTGGACGGAACCCGAACGATCGCACGGACCCCGAACCCCATTGAAATCAATGGGGACCCGAACTTTTAGGCACAAAAATGTCTGTAACAAAGTCCTGGAAAGCCCTAGAGCGCTGCAAAAGGAAGTAAAATGGGGGTAAGGGTAGGGCAAGTGCCCTACAAAAAAATGGGGATAGGGAAAATAAATTAAAATCAAATAAAAAAATGGGAAGGGGGGTGGATGTGGAGTAGGAGCCTAGAGGTTGACTAGGCCGTGACTGTGGCAGTGTAGGTGGAAGTGGCGGTGGTAGAGGAGTAGGAGGAGGTAGCCAACATGGTATTTTTTTTTTTGTATTGAGGCCTATTCAAAAAAAGAAGTATATGAATGGCTGTGTGAGTCCGGTCTAAATGTTTATTCTGCACAAGGTACAGACAAGTCTTGTGGGATCCATGCCTGATTCATTTTAATAAAGGTTAGCTTGTCCACGTTGGATGTGGACAAACGGCTCCGCTTGTCTGTGATAACGCCATCTGCCGTGCTAAACA
>BLSH010249461.1:996269-1021324 GCA_018402905.1 Glandirana rugosa
GTCATTACGTCTACTGTTCTTATACGTTTCGCACTTACGTTCACTGTTCTTATACGTTTCGTGTTTACGTCCACTGTTCTTACACGTTCCAATCACAAGAGAGAGAAGTATGACATGACATGACATTAAAAAGTATCGAAACACCAAGTTTTTGGTTTTTTTTCAAGTCTTGTCTAATTGGACTAAATGTAACTTGGGATACCCTTTTAAACGGAGCCAAGCGCTGGTAAAGCTAAACACTGATCACAACTCGCTTGGGCCTGACATTGCAAGCCCAGGCATGGCTTGAAAGCCCACAGGCCCTGGGCCTGGGCTTGTTCCTGTAAAGTTTTTTGAAAACCCAAGCCGCATGGCTGTGATGGCTTCTAAGGGCAAACCAGTGAAACACTTGTTGATTGGCTGCCCTGCAGCTTCTCAACACGTGGAGTAAAATAGCAGAACCCTGGACCGAACCCAAAAGTTTTTTGAAATGTCCTTGTTCGGGTCCGGGTCCCGGACACCCGAAAGTTCGGTACGGACCCGAACGTTACAGTCCGGGTTCGCTCAACACTAGTCACAAATCGAAATGGTCGCGAACCGAGGCAAATTTTCCCATAGGGTTCAATGTAAATCAGGTTAATCTGTTCTGAACTTTTTTTTGGTTTTTGAACCACAAAGCTATGAAAAATTACAGTACAGTACAGTATGAAGAGAGAGAACACTAACCTTGCACATTCTTGTCACCTGCATTTGTGCTTTGCATATTCTTGTCACTTGCATTCACGCTTTGCATATTCTTGTCATCTGCATTACTGCTCCGCACTTTCTTCTTACCACCATGCTTGCTCTGCATTTTCTTTGGAGCCATACTGGATGTACAGTACAGTAGGTATGTGCTAAAAAGCACACTAAAAAGCTTCTCAATATTGTACTGTAAGGCCCCCTTCACACTGAGGCGTTTGAAAAATGTGTGCAAAACATCAAACGTTGTTACTGTATTTTTGCCGTGTTTTCCCACGTTAGCGCTATAATTAGCGCTAACGCCCAGGCGTTTTTCAAGCGCTTTTCAAATGCTTTTGAATCACTAGCATTAAATAAATAGCACACCCCCCTACATTACATCCTGTTTACTTCCTGGTATTTTGACCTTTCCACAACATATGGGCATTTTGCTGGCGCTTTTAACGCGCTTTTAATGCGCTTTACATTCATTTCAATGTATATGGGCGTTTTTAATGCGCTATTTTTAGCATTCAGAATAAGCACGAAAAATCATGCTTGCAGGACTTTTTGAAACGTGGCACCAGCGCGACGCCCCAGTGTGAATAGGTACATTGGAATTAATGGGTAGCGTTTTAGAAGCATTTTGTAAGCGCTATTTTTAGCACAAAAACGCTAGGAAAGCGCTTCAGTGTGAAAGGAGTGAAGTGTTTTTACAGTACTGTATGCTTTCAGTGTCTCTGTGGGACCCGCAATCTCACCAAAGCAGGGAAAAGCAGGGAAAACGGCCGCAAATTGTTCTTGTGAACCGAAGCTGAGTTCATGAACTGCAGCAAATTTTTGTGAACTCTTCTGTTCGTGAACCAAGTTGTTCGTGAACAGAAGCGTTTGTGAACCGAGGTACCACTGTACCCTGCTTTCTGACAGGAAATACCATTTGTTCATCACTGTGGGTCTGTTCATTCAGCTGCTACCATTATGCAGCACTATGTACCTGATAAAGGGGTGGAAACTGCTAGCAAGGGGGATACTGACCCCCCTGGAGCATAGGAAGCTTTGGCAGTTAACTTTCAATGACTTCTAAATATTACTGAATCGCATCCCTAGTGAAATGATCTAAACTATCTATACAGGGAGTTCCACTATTAAACAAAAAAGAAAAAGAGAAGCTGCTCTCAAGTCCCTTGTCTGTTTTAATCACAAGTCCATTGCACAAACAGTTTACACCTGATCCTGCACAGTCCAACGCATTTCATCCATACAGGGACTATATAGTCTATATGGCTGTATGAAAAGCATGATTGCTGAAATCATGCAAAATCTAAAAAGAAGATCTGTAGCAGAAACAGTATCCTGGACAAACGTTATCAAGCAGACGTTACGGTCTATTGTATGGATTTAGAGACCAGAACCTATCTGTATATCTATATCTAGCTATCGATACAGTATACATCCCTCCTGTTCTTTTGAAAGATCTTTATTTGGGAGATCAAAAAAAGGAAAAGAAGATTCTCCTGATTCCATTTTTACTGCCAGCTGTTGTTGCTATTAAGTAGAGTAGAATTTAGGAATAAAAATCAGCTGTGTTTTTATTGTTAGCCTCTGGTTTAAGCCTTTATCCTAGAAATTGCAGAAATGCAGTAGTGACTTTAAACTCCCTGTTGAGAAGATGTTGTCACTAGGAGCACAAGCACATTTGACATGCCGTTAAAGGGGAAAGGAATAAAATATCTATTGTGAGCAGCATTACACGAGTGCAGTGTACCAGGTTCTAAATGCATGCAGCTATTCAGATGTTCTGCCACAGCAGCCCATTCAAATATCCACGCAAAACTACTGTTCCATATTTTCAACCACTGTGTCTTTTATTTCCCTGTTGCCCACCAATGCCAGCAATTTTTTCCTCCCACTGACCACAAATGTTGATATTGTTTTCTTCCTGCCAACTGCTGACACTGGGTATGTTTCCTCCCCCTGACCACCAACTCTAGCCACTTTTTCCTCCTCCTGACCATTGAAACCAGATATTTTTCCTTCCTCTGATCATCAATGGACATCCTTTCCCTTGCTGACTAGCAATACTGTATAAGGGGCATTATGACACATACTGCTGGCTAATGCTCTCTTTACTTTGTGTTGTACAAAAGAAAGTGCTTACCACTGTGCATTACAGTATATACTCCTGACAAATAGTGTATGCTTATTGTTTCAACAGTTTCTGGCTTCTAACTAGTTAATGTCTATTTTAGTGGCGTTCTTCCTGAAGGTAGGCTCAGACAAAGCTAAAGAGTTAATAGAGTCCATGTTCTATTTTATTCTCTTAAAGGTGATATTTTAGGCTTACAGTATGTGTGCCTGAGAAACTCTCATTTGTGGCAGAGTAGTTAGGTAGTATTGTTTTTTACAATTGTAGCCAGGCGTTATATAGTGCTCATTTAACATAGGGACATTTTTCTGTTTATTTATGTTGTGGAGACTTCCCGCTAGTGTTAAAACTGCTAAACAGAATGGTCATGTGAGAGGTACTGCTTGTGGAACTTGTAGTGCTACAGAAGAAATCTGTCCCTGGATTCTGCAATAGAAGGACTCCATTTCCCAGGGTACTGTGCTGCAGGAAGAAGCTCTTTTGAGGAATGATGCTTTGTGGGAGAACCTATTTAAGTGTGGGGGGGGGGAGTTGGCTCTAGTCTCTTTGGACGGTGTGATCGACCAGTGGGGACCATGTGCTTCTTCAGCAGGATTGTGGCTTGCGGCCTAAGTCAAGTGATCCAGTGAGCTAAATTTAAATAGCATCCCAGTGAACTGCAGTGCTACCTCATTCCAGAGTGACCGGCGGAGTGTGTTTCAGATTCAGCAGTGTTTGCAGAGTGAGTGGTGGTTGATCCTGAGAGAACTGCAGGAAGAGCAGTGGAAGCCAATTTCCTCCAAAGCAAAGAGCAAGTAGATACCATCAGTTACGGCATCATCAGCATAGCCTGAGCAGCCAGACCGCTTTCTGTGATCAACTGTTCGGTGTGGTGAGCAGGCGGAAGCATATCTCTGAGTATACGCAGTAATTTCTTTTCCTTTTCTGTCGGTACAGACTCAGACACTTCAGTGGAATACAATAACCTGTGCACAGGCCCTACTGTAATAGATAGTGTATAGTGTATTTAGGTACCTAACTTTAGAATTAACCAAAGCCAGCAGAAGACTAGACTGAACTTTATAATCAGAATCCTTACTATTGCAGCTACCATTTCTCACTTGACCAAATTTAAAGTAAATTCTTCAAAGGAACTCTCTGAAATAGAGCAGGAGAATTCAGCTAGACAATTGTTGTAGTTAATTCTGCTTGTGTTGCCATACATGCACAAAAAAGAAAGAGAGGAAAGAAGATTTGGGGCTTTAAATGAGATCTGCCACCATGTCTGATAATGTATGAAACTGTGTAAAAAAGGCCACATATGTATATAATGTCAACTTGCCATGATTGAAGCACATAGATCATAGTCACAAAAAATTATATAAATGGTCATA
Source organism: Glandirana rugosa (assembly GCA_018402905.1). Taxonomy (NCBI): domain Eukaryota; kingdom Metazoa; phylum Chordata; class Amphibia; order Anura; family Ranidae; genus Glandirana; species Glandirana rugosa. Next base: position 1,000,488 of record BLSH010249461.1, read on the forward strand.
AATGGTCAGTACAGACTCAGACACTTCAGTGGAATACAATAACCTGTGCACAGGCCCTACTGTAATAGATAGTGTATAGTGTATTTAGGTACCTAACTTTAGAATTAACCAAAGCCAGCAGAAGACTAGACTGAACTTTATAATCAGAATCCTTACTATTGCAGCTACCATTTCTCACTTGACCAAATTTAAAGTAAATTCTTCAAAGGAACTCTCTGAAATAGAGCAGGAGAATTCAGCTAGACAATTGTTGTAGTTAATTCTGCTTGTGTTGCCATACATGCACAAAAAAGAAAGAGAGGAAAGAAGATTTGGGGCTTTAAATGAGATCTGCCACCATGTCTGATAATGTATGAAACTGTGTAAAAAAGGCCACATATGTATATAATGTCAACTTGCCATGATTGAAGCACATAGATCATAGTCACAAAAAATTATATAAATGGTCATAAATGGTCAGTACAGACTCAGACACTTCAGTGGAATACAATAACCTGTGCACAGGCCCTACTGTAATAGATAGTGTATAGTGTATTTAGGTACCTAACTTTAGAATTAACCAAAGCCAGCAGAAGACTAGACTGAACTTTATAATCAGAATCCTTACTATTGCAGCTACCATTTCTCACTTGACCAAATTCAAAGTAAATTCTTCAAAGGAACTCTCTGAAATAGAGCAGGAGAATTCAGCTAGACAATTGTAGTTAATTCTGCTTGTGTTGCCACACATGCACAAAAAAGAAAGAGAGGAAAGAAGATTTGGGGCTTTAAATGAGATCTGCCACCATGTCTGATAATGTATGAAACAGTGTAAAAAAGGCCACATATATATATAATGTCAACTTGCCATGACTGAAGCACATAGATCATAGTCACAAAAAAATATATAAATGGTCATAAAGCATACATAGGTTTATTATACGTCAAAGACAGTCTCTCATATAAAACATGATACAATGATCAAATGATTCTTCATATACTATGTGCATGCTACAGTGATCAAAAAGCATGATGAAAAACAGCCACACAATATATGAAGTGACTTGTGGCTTGTCACTTCTGGTCCGTCGCGACCACCTACGTCATTTCCGGTTTGGAACGCACGCCATTGCAGCTTACTGCTTGATGTTTTTATGCAAACGCCTGTTTCCTAGTGATGTCCTGTGAGTAGGATTTTATCTTTTGCGCAATAAACACCTACTTTTATACAGTATACACTATGGGTTTTCTCTTATATATCTTTTGAGTGCCTTCGGATATATACAAACAGCGGCTGTGGGAAGAACTGCACATCTTTGATTTGTGTCTCATGCTGACCGGGATTCGGAGCCCCCACCAGAATTCAGCTTATATGACCCACTGACTGAAAAGCAGTGGGTCCACTTCTTCTGGTGAGCGAGGGCACAAGAGGGTCACCGATCACAGTGTGTCACCTTCCTGCACATTGAATTTTTTGAGAACTGAAGAGCACTTTAATTTTGGAGCACCAAGTCACTTCATATTATGTGGACTTTTTGTATATTTCTGGGTTAGCGCTGCTTTTTATTAACATTTACTGTGGCAGGACTTACCTGAGTACAGCAGCCCCCAGGTGTCTCTTATATTTCCACAAATTGTGTTATTTTATACACTGATTCTAAAGTTTTTTATGTAAGGTTATATAAGAATCACTATCACAAATCATTTACACTGATATTTTGGTAGGGTTGGCGCTGATATACACACACACAGCCATACAATATATTTACACAGATCAATATAAATGCGTGAATAATGTGATTCAAAAATGGCTTGTTCATCCTATATAAGAAGGTATAAAAATCAATAAAAATAGGACTTGTCAGGGTATCCTTGATCAATGTTTATAATAAGAGCCCCAAAATTGGAACTCTGTAAGGGGAGCCCTTTTCTTTAGTGACCTGATGCGCCCGATTTCATTCCATTTACTCTTTCATCCATTCTTGGCCCGTGCTTTATCCACTCTACTCATTTATCCCATTTTATCAGCTTCCAGCCATACAGACACGCCTGGTCTCACTCAGAGACCCTTGACAGCCAGCCCGGTTTGGTGGTCAGGGCTCGGGTGGCTGTCCTTCTCTTGGGGCTGCGATGCACGACAGCTCCTCCTCCCCCTCCCAAGCCAGTCCCCTGGTGGTGGCTTGGGGGCAGTGGTCGATCTCTTGTGCATTGGTGTTAGGCACAAACACACTGCCCACGGCATCACATGACGCTGTGTTAGCAGTGATGTTTCTTTCCATCTTTAGCCGCAGCTGTGATGGGCATGTATTCAATAGAGGCACTTGTGCCGTCATTGGTCCACAGTTCCCCCCAGCTGTCCAGGCAATTCAGTATAACACTGGCGGGAAACCAACCCCCCCTTGGACTCTTGGGTATTTATTGGGCTTGGTTTGGCCGGTGAACCATCACACATGCTCCCACCACCAGGAAGGGATCTCACTCTTACCACATCTTCATACACTCAGGTATTTTGTCATTTTGTTTTGTTGGGCTTGTTTTCCATTCACCCAACATTATTGGGGATCCACACAGGCATGTTTACACTCCTTAGTCCCTTCATGGGAACACATAAGATATTCCATCTGCTTCCATTTCATATACATACACACACACACACTCACTCACACACACACAGTTACACTTTCAGACATCCATTCACCAATTTGGTTGTTCCCTTCAGACAGCACATCCACACAGTTTTGTACACACTCTATAATTCCCTTTTGGGAACACATAGGTTATTCATATACACAAACACACAAACACTCATACACAGCTACATCCATGGACATGCCTCATCCATTCACAATTTTCGTTGTTTTGCAGATAATCTGGTTTTAGACTCACGCATATCCATCACATATGGGAACTGTGATGTGGCGCCCCGGCCTGTCTCTTGCCCATTTCCCTTGGCTCCTTGGGGGGACCTCCCGCCTCAGCTCGGATCTGGACATGTGTCCGGGACTCCTCTGGCTCTCAGTTCCGGGCTATTCAAGTATTGGCAGGAGCTTTGTGAGTTACAGCAAGGTTTGACATATTTTCTCACATAATATATTCTTTAGAGTGTGTGAGTGGACCCTATATACTTATAGCTATTTTTGAATTTTTCCAGTATCATCTTTTCTAAAACTCCTGATGAGTGGTTGAAACACCACAACATGCGTTGAGTTCCGTATCAAGCGCTCCCCTTACAGAGTTCCAATTTTGGGGCTCTTATTATAAACATTGTTCAAGGATACCCTGACAAGTCCTATTTTTATTGATTTTTATACCTTCTTATATAGGATGAACGAGCCATTTTTGAATCATATTATTCATGCATTTATATTGATCTGTGTAAATATATTGTATGGCTGTTTTTCATCATGCTTTTTGATCACTGTAGCATGCACATAGTATATTAAGAATCATTTGATCATTGTATCATGTTTTATATGAGAGACTGTCTTTGACGTATAATAAACCTATGTATGCTTTATGGTCATTTATATGATTTTTTGTGACTATGATCTATGTCAGGGATATGCAATCAGCGGACCTCCAGCTGTTGCAGAACTACATGTCCCATGAGGCATAGCAAGACTCTGATAGCCACAAGCATGACACCCAGAGGCAGAGGCATGATGGGACTCTTAGTTTTGCAACAGCTGGAGGTCTGCTAATTGCAGTATCCCTGATCTATGTGCTTCAATCATGGCAAGTTGACATTATATACATATATGGCCTTTTTTGCACAGTTTCATACATTATCAGATATGGTGGCAGATCTCATTTAAAGCCCCAAATCTTCTTTCCTCTCTTTCTTTTTTGTGCATTCAATATAGAGGGGTGGAGACCTGCCACTATGGGACGCACCAGATCACATGCCTTTGTCCTGTGTTGCCATACATCTGAATCATTATAAAGTTATAATAATTTTGACTATTCTCCATTGAGCAGTATCAATATATCTGAGAGTCATTTGCTTACATTTGTTACAATAATAGAGTGCATCCTGTAGATTATTTTCTACTCATCGTACACATTTACGCCTCATCTGTGACATTATTTCTCTGACCACCAGATATTTGATTAAGCTCTGTTGGAGGACTTTCTGAAGATATATATATATATATATTATATATATATCCCTGCTGTTATTATTCAAGAGTAAAAGGAGTGGTGAATACACTTATTCATTTATTCTTTCATCATTTAATGTCAAAAGTGTTGATCTGGATTGTCAGTTTGATACTCTTTGTTATCAAGTAAACTGTCTACTGTTGCTTTAAGTGACAAATGTATTTTTGGGAACTACAGCACTAGCTCATATAAGTCAATCCTTTAGACGTAAATTCTGGTGTGGTCTCTATCACTATTTAAAGTGATAAGACTTTACAACTTTGCAAGAAAATGAGTGAACCCAGAGTGTCATGGGTATTTTACGCGAAGCCCACTATCCAGCGCAATTTTGTTACACCAACGTTTTGTGTACGAGCAAGTTTTTCCCTTTCCAGGTTGTCCCTCTTTCTCAAGGTCTGATTTTGGGAAGTATACAATAGCAAGCATGCATACATGAGAGAAAGAGAGACACCGCACACCATCAGTTTACCAGGTGAAAAGAGGTGTGAATGGCCACAGCCAATAAGCCCATTGGAGCTTAATCATAGAGGTGGAGTGGAACAAGACATTTTTTCAGCATCATTTCCATGTATTGCTTGCACAATTAATCTTATACTTTACGAGCGGCTGATGATATATAAATAGAATTGTCTATTTCCATGGGTGCGGTGAAATGCATCAGAACGGGACTCAGGAAGAGCTCAAGCCTGAAGCCATTCACACCTCTTTTTACCTGTTGAGCTAGTGGTGTGTGCTGTCTCTCACCTCCTCATAATTCACTGCTTTCTGGATTAAGCATAAGACAGCCTGTACCCTTATATTGCTGCGAGACAGCAGATCTACCAGAGCACCTTCAGCAGTGCTATAAGTGGTATATGCAGGTCTTTTTTCTTGAATCGTCTTCCAGGGCAGCATCCGAGAGATAGGCTCCTCCTCCCTAAAACAGGAAACACATCAGTCCACCATTATAAAAAGATTAGCCTCACCTGTATGCCTCAGTTATTTTGTGTTTCCTCCGGACCCAAGAGCTGCAACACGATTTTTCAGTCTCTGTGCTTTTTGCAGGGGATGCCTGGCTTGAGCCCCCCTGGTGACCCGAGGGGTTTGGGGGGAGGCCACCAGGTGCAGCATACTACACTGCCCGAGGTTTCACCCCTACTGAGGGGTCAGCAACCATCCCCCCAGGCTTCAGGCATGCCAAGGGCACTTACCCCTGCTGCTGCTCCATCCATCTCCTAGCAAGGAGTACCGCTCCCAGGTGGGGCTTGGGGATTCCTGGACACCATTCCGCCTGGTGGCGGCCCCTCCCCCGCGGGTCAGGGGGGCACCCATCATGCTTTTGTCTGGGGGCCTCCAGCCCGACCCGCCCCCTGGTGGCGCCCCCCCTTGCGGGGTGGGCCGCGGGTGCCCATCGTTCGAGAGGGCTTTTTCGTGGCTGCTTGGGCGGCCCTGTCGCTTGTTCACCCGTTCAGCGCAGATTCTCCGAACTAAGCCCGGCGGGTGTACCAAGATGGCACCGGGTGGCCGTCCGGTCACTTGCTTCTGGGTCACGGCCATCTTGGTGAGGGCAAGACGCCGAGCGTGACGCCCCAATTCCGGGGACGTCACAACCGACGGAAATGGCGCGAATTAAAAAAAAAAAAAGAAAATAGGAAAATAGCTAGAAAGGCTGGTGTAAACGTCGGATGGCACTTCACAAGTTCCTCTATCCTAACCATACAGCAGCAGCAGGTGCAGGGGAGTCCACCAACCTGCATGGGGTCAGCTGGGGGCGGGGCCTGGAGTCTTTGCAGGAAGCAGTTAAAAGCAGACTTGTCTCTGAGGAGGATGGAAGCTGACCATGTCGGAAGTCTCTCCTTCCTGCCCTGCAGATCCTGCTAGTCAGGACGGCTCCAAGGTAATTCAGAGAACTTTTTGGGTCTCCTCTGCCTTTTACCTGTTCGTTCTCTGTAACGTATCTGTCAGTATGCGGAATTTTCATTCATTCGGGCCTTTTTTGCTTTTTTCTTAGTCAAAAGCCCCAGAGGAGAAGAGGGGAAAAAGCATGGCCAAGTTATGTGGCTCGTGTGGCTCCAGAAAGGAAGAAACCGCTCTGCCAGAAATGTGTGGACAAATTGATAGCCAAAGAGTCGCAGAACAACCTTAGAGATTTAAAAAAAAGCAATTTCAAAAAAGAAATAAGAGGCACCATTGCACCTTTGCAAGCAGTCATAAAGAAATTAGAAAGTGGGGCAGGCGCCGACAAGAGCAGCACACCGTCCACCAGCAAATCAATCCCCCTTGCAGAAAGCGAGGAAGAGGGCCTCCCTGATCCAGAGAGTGGATCAGAGGAGTCTGAGGCTGAGTCAGAGGAAGGGCTGTGCTCTGATGAGGATTCGGAGGCAGAGGGCACACTATTTCCTTCAGAAGAAACAGAGTCTTCTAAAAGACATAGCAGACACTCTAGGGATTAAAGGGAAGAAAGCGGCAGAGCTCTCCCTGCATGACAGGATGTACAAAGGCCTACAACCTAAAAAGTCTAGAACCTTTCTGGTCCACCAGACCCTGAAGTATCTGGTCAAAAGGTAGTGGAGTGAGCCAGAGAAAAAACTGTTCACCCCAGCGGCCATCAAACGCAGGCATCCTTTTGAGGAAGAGGACACCAAACCCTGGGCAAAATGCCCTAAAGTGGATGCATCCCTAGCTCAGGTGGCGAACAAGACGGACTTGGCATTTGACGACGCAGGGACACTTAGCGATCCCATGGATAAAAAAATAGAAGCGCTGCTCAAAAGGGCCTGGGAAGCAGGCGCAGCCAACTTAAATCCAGCTTTAGCTTCCACCTGCACGACTCGCACGCTCCTGATCTGGTTGAACCAGTTGCAAGAACTGCTGAAGGGTGATACGCCTAGGGAAGCCCTCACTCAGACTATTCCTTCGCTGATCAGAGCAGCCTCCTTTCTGGCTGATGCTTCGGCAGAATCAGTAAGGGTAGTATCAAGGACCACAGCCCTGGTGAACTCAGCCAGAAGGGCTCTTTGGCTGAAGGCTTGGGGAGGAGATGTCGCCTCCAAAACCAGGTTATGTGGGATCCCTTTTTTTGTGGGATCTACTATTCGGAGCCGAGCTGGAGTCAGTTCTTGACAAAACAGAGGCTAAGAACAAAGGGTTTCCTCAGTCTAAGAAGAAACAGGGCAAAACCCTGTTTCGTCAGACAAGGAAATTTGATAGACAAGGGGCGAAGAAATGATGGGACCAACAGCGACCCTGCATCTTCAATACACCGCTCTGCCCTTTGGAGTCTCCTCGGCACCAAGGATCTTCTCAAAGATCATGGCAGAGGCCCTGAAAGAGCTGAGATTAAAGGGCATAGGAGTAATCCCATACCTGGACAATCTTCTATTTTTTGCAGAGTCAGCAACCTCCCTGGATGCCAACATTCAGACGGGCATAGCCTACTTGCAAGGGCTAGGGTGGCTGATAAACAGAGAAAAGTCTTAACTACACCCCAGGCAGAAAGTAACCTACTTAGGGTACATACTGGACTCAAGACAAACAAAAACATTTTTGACACAAGACAAAATAGAAAAACATCCTTTCAATCTCGGCTATCCACCTAAAGGGCACAAACAATGTCCTAGCCAATTTCCTAAGCAGAAATACAGTAAAACAGACAGAATGGATGTTACACCAGGAGGTCTTTTCATGGATTACGGGGGAACGGGGGACCCCCAAAATAGACCTGTTTGCATCAAAGACAAACACAAGACTCCCGAAAATTTTCTCTCTGGATCCGCTAGATGGCAACAGCGGGATAGATGCCTTCAGTCAAACATGGGATTTCCAGTTAGCTTATGCTTTTCCTCCGACGGCTCTGCTTCCCAGGGTGCTTCAGAAAATCAAGAGGGAGAAAGCAAAAGTCATTCTTATAGCCTCTTTCTGGCCGCAGAGAGCGTGGTTCACCCACCTAACGACCCTCAGCAGGAAACCACAACTAATCCTGCCAGAGTAAGTCAGGGTCCAGTCGTTCACCCATGCCACAAAATTTTCAAACTCTCAGCCTGGTTCATGAGAGGATGAGGCTGCAGGGAAAATGATTGTCGGACAAGGTCATCGACACCATCTTGGCAAGCAGGAAACCAGTCACCAGGGCCATATACAAAAAAGTGAGGAAAAAATGTACTTCCTGGCTCAAAGCCAAAGGAGACTTGGACAGGGAATTCATTCCAGCTGTACTGGATTTCCTACAAGAAGGGTCAGATAAAGGCTTGGCAACTAGCACCCTGAAGGTACAGGTAGCGGCCTTATCTTCCCTCACATACTTCAAGTTAGCAGAGGACCCACTGATCAAGAGGTTCCTTTTCTCGCTGAAGAGATCCAGGCCAGTAAAAAGTAGTGGGGCCCCGAAGTGGGACTTGGGCATAGTTCTCAAAGGATTCCTTGCATCACCTTTCGAACCACTGGATGAGACGGAAGACAAACATCTCACTCTAAAAACTGCACTTTTGGTAGCTCTGGTCTCTGCCAGGAGGATCAGTGAGATACATGGCCCTGTCAATACTAGAACCCTATTGTGAGATATATCCAGATAAGATCATGCTCTCCCGCATTTTTGCCCAAAGTACCGTCCAACTTCCATAGATCGCAATGAATAGTCATACCTTCTCTACCGACATCCTTGGCTAGCAGAGAAAGGGAGACCGATGACAAGCTGGATGTAAGGAAGACGCTCATTGCCTACTTGGAAAGAACCAAGGACTGGAGGAAGTCCACATCCCTGTTCGTCCTCCACTCAGGTATCAACAAGGGTAAAGGAGCATCCAAGAGCACCATCAGCAGATGGATCAGAACGGCCATTCACATGGCATATAAAGTACAGGAACTCAAGGGACCTGCGGGAGTCAAGGCTCATTCAACCAGAAAAAACAGCTGGCCGGTAAGTAGATCTTGGTATTTGCCTTGGATTTATCTCTGGCCCATGTTTTTTCTGTTTGTTGCCCTCCAATGCTCCTTGCTGCAAAGGCCAGTTCTAGGTGTAAGTGTTTGGCTCATTCAACCAGAGCATGGGTCACTTCGGCTGCAGAAAAAGCGGGAGCCACGCCTGAACAGATCTGCAGGGCAGCGACATGGTTGAGCTTTGGTACTTTCGTGAAGCACTACCGCATCTATCAACTGTCCAGTCAGGACCAGGCCTTCGGGCGCAAGGTGCTACAGCACTTATCCCCACCCTAGTAAGTATTGCTTGTGATATCCTCTCGGATGCTGCCCTGGAAGACGATTCAAGAATACAGAGTTAGGTACCTGGTAAACTCTTTTTCTAAGACGTCTTCCAGGGCAGCGCTAGTTCCCACCCTGGAGGTTTTTTCTCAGGTCATATATAGGGACGCTATAGCTTTCTGGTAGTCCTTCGGTACTTGTTTATGACTGAGGCATACAGGTGAGGCTAATCTTTTTATAATGGTGGACTGATGTGTTTCCTATTTTAGGGAGGAGGAGCCTATCTCATGGATGCTGCCCTGGAAGACGTCTTAGAAAAAGAGTTTACCAGGTACCTAACTCTGTTATTCAGCTGGAAAGCGGGGGATCACAGTTCTGGCACCTCCAGCACTGAATCTATGTAATGTAAGCAAAAAAATGCAATGTGCAAATGTGCAAATATGATCATAAACCATAATAAATTTGTGCAAAGCAAGTATAAAGGTGCAATGTGCAAATAATCAACTCAATATGGACTCAAATATATGAGGTAATGCTACCATATATTTAAAAAATATTTAAGTGCAGTGCTAATAAATATTGCATGTGTAAACTGACAAAAATAGTGCAAATGCACAAATGGTATATGAAACACCTTAGGGTGCAAATACAGTATCTCACAAAAGTGAGTACACCCTTCACATTTTTGTACATATTTTATTATATCTTTTTATGTGACAACACTGAAGAAATGAAACTTTGCTATAATGTAAAGTAGTAAGTGTACAGCTTGTATAACAGTGTAAATTTGCTGTCCCCTTAAAATAACTCAACACACAGCCATTAATGGCTAAACCGCTGGCAACAAAAGTGAGTACACCCCTAAGTGAAAATGTCCAAATTGGGCCCATTTAGCCATTTTCCCTCCCCGGTGTCATGGGACTTGTTAGTGTTACAAGGTCTTAGGTGTGAATGGGGAGCAGGTGTGTTAAATCTAGTGTTATTACTCTCACTCTCTCATACTGGTCACTGGAAGTCCAACATGGCACCTCTTGGCAAAGAACTCTCTGAGGATCTGAAAAAAATAATTGTTGCTATACATAAAGATGGCCTAGGCTATAAGAAGATTGCTAAGACCCTGAAACTGAGCTGCAGCAGGGTGGCCAAGACCATACAGCGGTTTAACAGGGCAAGTTCCACTCAGAACAGGCCTTGCCATGGTCGACCAGAGAAGTTGAGTGCACGTGCTCAGCATCATATCCAGAGGTTGTCTTTGGGTAATAGACGTATGAGTGCTGCCAGCATTGCTGCAGAGGTTGTGTGCCCATACGCCGCACACTGCATCTGATTGGTCTGCATGGCTGTCGTCCCAGAAGGAAGCGTCTTCTAATAATCATGCACAAGAAAGCCCACAGTTTGCTGAAGACAAGCAGACTAAGTGCATGGATTACTGGAACCATGTCCTGTGGTCTGATGAGACCAAGATAAACTTATTTGGTTCAGATGGTGTCAAGTGTGTGTGGCGGCAACCAGGTGAGGAGTACAAAGACAAGTGTGTCTTGCCTACAGTCAAGCATGGTGGTGGGAGTGTCGTGGTCTGGGGCTGCATAAGTGCTGCCAACATTGGGGAGCTACAGTTCATTGAGGGAAACATGAATGCCAACATGTACTGTGACATACTGAAGCAGAGCATGATCCCCTCCCTTCGGAGACTGGGCAGTATTCCAACATGATAACAACCCTAAATACACCTCCAAGAGGACCACTGCCTTGCTAAAGAAGCTGAGGTTAAAGGTGATGGACTGGCCAAGCATGTCTTCAGACCTAAACCCTATTGAGCATCCTCCAATGGAAGGTGTAGGAGTGCAAGGTCTCTAATACCCATCAGCTCCGCAATGTCGTCATGGAGGAGTGGAAGAGGACTCCAGTGACAACGTTTGAAGCTCTGGTGAACTCCATGCCCAAGAGGGTTAAGGCAGTGCTGGAAAATAGTGGTGGCCACACAAAATATTCACACTTTGGGCCCAATTTGGACATTTTCATTTATGGGTATACTCACTTTTGTTGCCAGCGGTTTAGGCATTAATGGTTGTGTGTTGAGTTATTTTGAGGGGACAGCAAATTTACACTGTTACACAAGCTGTACACTTACTACTTTACATTGCAGCAAAGTGTAATTTCTTCAGTGTTGTCACATGAAAAGATATAATAAAATATTTACAAAAATGTGAGGGGTGTATTCAGTTTTGTGAGATACTGTATATCATCCAAATGATAAAGTGCTAAGTGCAAAGAACAATTGAATGCTATCGTAAATTAATAATAAGGGAAAAAGCAAACAGTCAGTCCAGAATGGTGTAATTAGATCACAGAGAGCTGAATGCAGGTCGATGATAAGGTTGAAGGTATACTCAACATCTAAAAGGGTTGACCACCATCCGATAAGGAGTCACCATAGATTGTGCATCCACCATAGACTAAAAAGATTGGGTACTCATACCAGACTATGTGGACCCAATGCCAGTGGCACGGAGTCAAACAGGCATGGAACTGGGAACGTGGTCACTCACAGAAAACAGCATATGGGATCTGCTTTCACTCCATCTAGTAACCAAACAGAATCCTGGACAGACTGTGTGGACCCAATGCCAGCGGCACAGAGTCAAACAGGCATGGAACTCTGAACGTGGTCACTCGCAGAAAACAGCATATGGGATCCGCTTCCACTCCACTTTGTCATCAGACAGAATCCTGGACTCCACCATTCATAAAAGAAAAAGGCCGCCACATAGTGTAAAACCATAAACTATGGGTTTATTATAAAAAGTAGAACACTTACATCAATCCTGATATGAACATGCAGGATAAAATATGTGGTCACAAGTAAATCCAGAAAGTGCAGTAACGTGGTGCTAGCTCAGTCTACCCGGCCACTGTGCATTCAAACAGTTCGAAGTAGGAAGGTTGAAAGTAGAAATCCACTCAGTATGGATAAAGGTTAACCGCTGTCCACTAAAAGGAGTCACCCAGGACTGTGCATCCTCCACCCAGAGGGGAGAGTAAACACTCTTATCGGAATACGTGGACTATATTGCCAGTGGCAAAGAGTCAAACAAGCATTAAGATGGAACCATGTATTGATGATCTGAGGAACAGTCACTGGAGATCCGTCACTACAGTATAGCACAACTTCACACTACAGAGTTGAATCTTGGGCTCTACAGTTCATAAAAGAAAAGAGACTTCCACATAGTGTAAACCCATTATGCACAAGTTTTATTAACCACTTGCCAAAAAGCCACCGCAGTTATACTGCGGCAGATCGGCTCTCCTGCGTGAACTGCCATACCGGTAGGGCGGTCCGTGCATGTGAAACTGTGGGTGCGCGTGCCCGCTGCTCGCCATGGGAGCATGCCTGTGGACGCGATGGCCACCGGTGACCCACAATCGCGGTACAGAGAGGCAGAACGGGGATCTGCCTATGTAAACAAGGCGGATCCCTGTTCTGAAAGGGGACATCCCAGAGATCTGCTGTTCCCAGTGATGTCCCAGACAGCCCACCCCCCCTACAGTTAGAAGACAGTTAACCCCTTGATTGTCCCCTAGTGTTAACCCCTTCTGTGCCAGTATCCTTTATACATTGATCAGTGCATTTTATTAGCACTGATCAATGTAATAATGTCACTGGTCCCCAAAGTGTCAGAATTGTCTGCCGCAATGTTGCAGTCCTTCTAAAAATTGCAGATCGCTGCCATTAACAGTAAAAACATAAAAAAAAGTCTTTAAATCTATCCCCTATTTTGTATTCGCTATAACTTTTGCTATAAATATATGCTTATGAGATTTTTTACTATATATCGGCCTAAACTGATAAATACATTTTTTTTTAATATTTTTTTTTTTTTGGTTATGTATTACTGTATAGCAGAAAGTAAAAAATATTGTTTTTTTTTTCAAAATTGTCACTCTTTTTTTGTTTATAGCGCAAAAAATAAAAACCACAGAGGTGATCAAATACCACCAATAGAAAGCTCTAATTGTGGGAAAAAAAGGAAAGAAATCTTGTTTGGGTAGAACGTCGCACGACCGTGGAATTTTCAGTTAAAGCGGCATAGTGCCGAATCGCAAAAAATGGCCTGGTCATTAAGGGGGTAAAGTGGTTAAAAGGTAGAACACTTACATCAATTCTGATGTTTACAGGCACATCAAAAAAGGTTATGGTGGAATCACATAGGAAATCAAAACAGCGCAATAGCATGGAGCAGACTCAATTCGACTCTACAGGATGTATTGAGCGCGCTCTATGCTATAGCGCTGTTTGGATTTCCTATGTGATCACGCTATAACCTTTTTTGATGTGCCTGTAAATGTCAGAATTGATGTAAGTGTTTTACCTTATAATAAAACTTGTGGATAATGGTTACACTATGTGGAGGCCTCTTTTTTTATGAATGGTGGAGCCCAGTATTCAACTCAGTAGTGTGAAGTTTTGGTGACGGATCTTCAGTGACTGTTCCTCAGATCATCAATGCACTGTTTCATCATAATGCTTGTTTGACTCTTTGCCGCTGGCAATATAGTCCACGCATTTCGGTAAGAGTGTTTACTCTCCCCTCTGGGTGGCGGATGCACAGTCCCGGGCGACTCCTTTTAGTGGACAGTGGTTAGCCTTTATACACACTGAGTGGATTTCTACTTTCAACCTTCCTACTTCAAACTGTTTGAATGCACAGTGGCTGCCTTACACTCTCAGTTTTAATTTTTATATGTGGACTTTTCAATTTTCATCTATAATGGTTGCTTGTAGCACTATGCACTTTATTATCATTTATATATGGTAACATTACCTCATACATTTGAGTCCATATTGAGTTGATTATTTGCATATAGCACTTTTATACTTGCTTTGCACATTTAACCGCTTCCCGACCGCCTTGTGTACTTTTACTGCTGTAAAGTGGCAGCTTAGCGGGAATCGCTCTATATAAATGGCGATTCTCACAGCCGCAGCTAGCAGGTGGCCTCACGCCACTACCGGCGCGCTCTAGTACCTGCCACATAAGTGTGGCCGCGGGTTGGGTGGACTCGCTGTCTGCCGGCGACCCCTGATCACCTAATACAGAGGAGGAACGGGGAACCACAGATATAAACAAGGCGGTTCCCCGTTCTGTCAGGCGGCATGACAGTGATCTACTGATCCCTGTCATCGGGATCAGTTAGATCTGTCATGCTCTTGCCAGCCCAGCCCCCACACAGTTAGAACACAGTGAGGGAACACATTTAACCCTTTGATTGCCCCTTAGTGTTAACTCCTTCCCTGCCAGTGACATTTACACAGTAATCATTGGCCATTTTTAGCTGTGATCGCTGTATAAATGTCAATGGTCCCAAAAATGTGTTAAAAGTGTCCGTTCTGTCAGCCGCAATATCGCAGTCCCAATAAAAATCGTACATCGCCGCCATTACCAGTAAAAAAAAAAGAAAGCCATAAATCAATTCTCATAGTTTGTAGACACGATAACTTTTGCGCAAACCAATCAATACACGCTTATTGCCATTTTATTTACCAAAAATATGTAGAAGAATACATTTTGGCCTAAACTGATGAATACATTTTTTTTTGGATATGTATTATAGAAAAAAATAACGCAGTGCCGAATCGCAAAAAGTGCACTGGTCAAGAAGTAGGTAGATCCTTCCCGGGGCAGAAGTTGTTAATATGGTTTATGTTCATATTTGCACATTGCATTTTTCTGCCTGCGTTGCACATTTAATAGGGTTTATGTTCAGCGCTGCACTTTTTGAATATATCACTTGCACAATTTGTCAGATTGTAGTGTCACCAGCTATTACATGCGTTGACAGTAGCGCAGTAATTTTTTAAGGCATTGAATGTATGTAATGGCAAGGTATGCTAGGGTGTGCTGAAGGGTCCATTGATGCTGGCTGCTGGGGGATATATTGTTCCTGAAGGAGATCTATTATTCCTAGAGAAGATCTATTGTTCCTGGAGGAAATCTATTTTTTCATGGCAGTCTATTATTGCTGGGAAGGTCTATTATTGCTGCTGGTGGGGGATCTATCGGTTATGGGAGGTGGCTTACTGAGGGAGGGGTTTAGGGAGGGGTCTATTGTTGCTGGCTGCTGGGGGATCCATTGTTGCTGGAGGGCATCAGTTATTGTGTGGCAGTCTATTGTTGCTCCGTAGGTCTATTGTTGCTGGTGGGGGATCAATTAGTGCTGGTTGGGCTTATGTTGCTGGTGGTCAATTGTTGCTGGAAGGGATCTATTGTTGAGGGAGGCGTCTATTGTTGCTGGCTGTGGGAGAGTCTATTGATGCTGGGTTGACTGCTGGGAAATCTGTTGTTGCTGCTTGGGTCCATTGTTGCTAGGGAAATCTATTGTTGCTGGGGAGGGTCTATTGCTGCTGGCTGCAGGGGTTCTACTTTACTGCTTTTCATGTTGTTATTACCAAATTCCATACAAATTACTTATTATCACAAAATTATACTTGGTTCTTTATTCTCTAAAAGGGGTGGTGCTGGGAGGTGGATAGGGGGTGGAACAAAAGGGATGGTGCTCAGAGGTGGGTAGGGGGCAGAGACAAGAAGTGACTCAGAAGGGGGAAGTTCCTACACATATTCTTTGAGAAAAAAAAGCTCTGGATATATGGTATAGTAAGCATGCATACATGATTTCATTTGCCATTGCTAAACACCTGTAGTTGAGCTTCCTTACAAAAAACTCCCCTATTGACTCCAGACTATGGGTCTTTTTGAGCTTTTCCTTTATTACCTTAGTAAGCAGTTATGCAGCTTGTCATCCTGCTTCTATATACTGTATATGTATATATATATATATATATATATATATATTTTTTTTTTTTTTTTTAATTTTTCCTATTCGGAGTAGGTTCTTAAGTGTTCCCGTGTTCAGTGTTCCTTACCAGAATATAAAGCAAGGGTTATCTAGAGCAGGGATATGCAATTAGCGGACCTCCAGCTGTTGCAGAACTACAAGTCCCATGAGGCATAGGAACACTCTTACAGCCACAAGCATGACACCCAGAGACCGAGGCATGATGGGACTTGTAGTTTTGCAACAGCTGGAGGTCCGCTCATTGCATATCCCTGATCTAGATGTTTAATGCATACAGCAGGCTGGACCTATGTATGCATTAAGCATTACATTTTAGCAGATCAATGCAGGATCCTGAACATTAGACGCAATTATGTCCGCATGCTCATGAGAACCCCTACTGCAGGTGTAACTATTATTTTCAGAGTGATTTCTTGTGTACTTATATTTAGTAAATCAGGCCTTTTGGCTTCATTCACTTCACAACACATTTAAATCAGTTCTAGAAAGTGATTACAAGAAGACTGACAAGTAAAAATACATTCTTTTAAAAAAGCATTTTCTTCAATATAACTTTGTTAAGCAGTAAAAAGTGACACAAACATGACATTACAAAGACAATTCTACAGTACAGGGGCATTTATTCCAGCAATAACACAGTAATATTGTAGCTTTTTATTTCTTGAAATTACTTTATAATGTGATAGAAACAAATTGGATGACATTCTCCCACAAAATATTTGCCCATGGAAACTGACAGTTAATATTGCTATCACAAACATTGATTGTGTTGTAAAACTCATTTCTATTGCATCAGATTTAAAGTTGTAAAAAGTTTTCTTATATACAAAACAATTTTATAAGTAAAGGAACAGTATATGAGGCACTGAAACACCTTTAGTTGTGTATAAATCCTATATCATATAATGAAAATAGAATAATATTAAAACTGTACAAACTATATTGAAATATATCGTTTTTCAGATTAAAGACTTTTTTATTTAAAATATACAAAATAATTGCAAAAAACTCAAAACGTCTTACTGATTTGCTATATTGATTTTCATGGCTTTCCCCCCTCTAAAACTCAGATTTAATGTGCATTTTATACAGTTCTGCTTAGTCTATACAACTGCTTAGAACTGTGTCATGTGACCCTATGAGGACCAAAATTCATGGCACTGTGCTGTTAGATTACTTTGTAGTCAACTACAAAATCATCACTTATGGAAGAGCAGAAAATAGCTCTTGCACCAAACAAATAACATTTTTTTTTCTTCCGTTACAAAGTTATTTGCAGTGTGAACCCACCAATATGAAGAAATCATAAAAAAAGAGGAAGAGAAAAAAAATGATCTGACATATCTTTGTCTTTAAAATGCTTTGGGGTAGCTTTTGCAAATAAAGCTTTGTTCTTATGATGTAAATTAGTAACTTGACACTAGAGGGCAGTATTGGATAATACCATAATGACATTACTTACATCTATGTTACATTTGGGCTTTGTTTATTGCTAAGCCTGGAAAAAACTACCATAGATATCAATGTTCTGTTACAAAACTGCCTGTGACCCGTTTTAATAAAGTGTTATTTTTGCATGCTAAGCAGACCAATAGGTCAGGTAATACCAGCTGATTTCATAGCCAGAGTATATTGAATATTACAAGATTTGCCTTTTGAATGTCTAACTGTGATGATCATATTTTCAGTTAATTTCACGCCTTAAGTGTGAATTGAGGCTGCAACTTACAGGTGGAAAGAAAACATTAGCGTGTCATGGATCAAGAGTCAGGACACAAGAATATCTGTAGTCAAAGACAGACCTCTCTCTAAGTTAATACATAATTTGTTGTAGATGTTTTTCTGTTCAATGCCAGAAAGTGTGTTATCTACGCAGTATGAAACTACTTTAACCAACGCATACTTTAATTTCTTGGTTGAGAATTATACTCTGTACAAATATTCTGGATAATCTTTCCTACGAATTTATAGAGACTGTCAAATTCATCCACAAAGAACGAATGGTCTTTATCTGGGTCCGTAGCAATGGATTCCAGTTCGTCTTGGGCTGCCCAGGCGATACCAACAGCATATGCAATGACCCCTGTAAATAAAATGTGAAAGTTAATAGCAGAATTCTTTACAGAGGCATGATTTGAAAAGTCATTTCATTCTCATTTGAAGATAAAGAATCCAGCAGTGAATAATACTATCAGAAGTCTGGGTTCACACACAGGGCCGTCTTTAAGGCAGGGCAAAAGGGGAAGATGCCCCAGGCCCTGTCATTGTTGTGGGGCCCAAAGCAGCTGCCTCATACTTGACAACTATGCTGATTTAAATTCCCTTGTCCCTTGAAGTTTTAGTCCTGTGCTGTGTCCCGATATCTAATTGTAAAGTGCTGCTACTAATGCTGCCCAGCTCTGCCCTATTGTTGTGTACAGACGACTCACCTGCAGACCTTGTGTTTACATGTAAATAATCGGGATTGATATGTAAATAGTGGTGGCCAGCTTCATTGATAAGTAAATAAAGGCAGCATTCATATGTATATCGTGCCCCCCTGAGGTCATATTCACCATCACCTATACTGAATGCTGCCGACTGGGAAGACAAAGGGGCGTGCTTGAAAGTCCTGCCTGCAAGAAAATGTTTGCCCAGGGTCCAATCAATATTAAAGACGGCCCTGTTCACACATATGCAAACACAGATATTACATGTGATTCGCACCGCATTGCTGTGCAGATCACATGCGATATTTGTGCGATGCAAATTCAGCCATAGAGTTTGTATGGCTGAACTCGCATTGCATCCGCACAAAAATGCTACAGGAACCTTTTCTCCTGCACTGGAATCGGATCACATGGGTGATCACACCCATGCGATTCCTGTCCAAATTGACAGTTCGCACTGCGATCTGCGAACCGATCACTTTGTATTGACACCCGCAGCGGTTTGCAGAGGGCAGTGTGAACTGCCTGCGAGAGAGATGCGATGCGGGCTGAGGCCCATTTACATATTTCCATTCCGGGGTGCTTTTATGTTGTGCATTATCTGTATTCCAGCTTGCAGCACATTCAAATAAATTCAACAGAATCCACCTTTTAGTAGTGCATTATAGTGTGCTGCAACACAGAGTTTCCAAAGTGTTGGCGTGCTATTGACACTGTATCACAATGTAAACTTACTTTTCCAAGTTAGTTTATATTGGATTGTGAAATATAACTGACATTCATATTGTTGTTACAGTGCTGATATTTTAAAATGGAAGTATAAGCTCTGGAAGGTTTTACCCCCTTCATGACCGGAGCATTTTTTGCTATTCAGCACTGTGCTACTTTATGTGGTAATTGCGCGGAAAACAGTTGGATTACAATTAGTACTTAAGGGACCGTGATTGGTAGCGTGAGTGTATTTGGGGACTGCACTTCACTGTCTAACTCTACAGTGTGAGGGAGTTCAGGGTTTAGTGTCTTCCCCACCTGCAGTGGCCGTTGGATTAACATCTCACACCCAGATCCCTGAATATTGCACCTCCTCTGGACCACTACATTTTCAACTACACTCAGCTACCCCACCTTCATCCTTTCCTTAGTGCTTTCAGTATGAGCCATGTGAACTTCCTTTGAGCACATCCAAATATAGGTTCTGTTTGGAAAGTATGCAGTGAAAATGGATTACATCCCTTTTGCAGCATTATCAGTCAATTGTTTTTTGACCTGACTTATGCATGTCCCCTTAGCCGCAATAGGACCCGGAGACTGGGTCAATCATTATACTTGCTATTTGTGGTCATAATTACATGCAAATATATGAGGTGGACATGGAATGAACAGTATCTCACAAAAGTGAATACACCCCTCACATTTTTGTAAATATATTATTATATCTTTTCATGTGACAACACTGAAGAAATTACACTTTGCTACAATGTACAGTAGTGGGCGTAAAGCTTGTATAACAGTATACATTTTCTGTCCCCTCAAAACACACAGCCATTAGTATCTAAACTGCTGACAACATAAGTGAGTACACCCCTAAGTGAAAATGTCCAAATTGGGCCCAATTAGCCATTTCCCTCCCCGGTGTCATGTGACTTGTTAGTGTTACAAGGTTTCAGGTGTCAATGGGGAGCAGGTGTGTTAAATTTGGTGTTATCGCTCTCACTCTCTCATGCTGGTCACTGGAAGTTCAGCATGGCATCTCATGGCAAAGAACTCTCTGAGGGTCTGAAAAAAGGATTGTTGCTCTACAGGGAGTGCAGAATTATTAGGCAAGTTGTATTTTTGAGGAATAATTTTATTATTGAACAACAACCATGTTCTCAATGATTCCAAAAACTCATTAATATCAAAGCTGAATATTTTTGGAAGTAGTTTTTAGTTTGTTTTTAGTTGTAGCTATTTTAGGAGGATATCTGTGTGTGCAGGTGACTATTACTGTGCATAATTATTAGGCAACTTAACAAAAAACAAATATATACCCATTTCAATTATTTATTTTCAGCAGTGAAACCAATATAACATCTCAAAATTCACAAATATACATTTCTGACATTCAAAAACAAAACAAAAACAAATCAGTGACCAATATAGCCACCTTTCTTTGCAAGGACACTCAAAAGCCTGCCATCCATGGATTCTGTCAGTGTTTTGATCTGTTCACCATCAACATTGCGTGCAGCAGCA
>BLSH010249461.1:1021918-1077894 GCA_018402905.1 Glandirana rugosa
GTAGAAATCTTCTACGAAAGAAGACCCCACTGTCGATACGTCTGGTTAAACTACGTCACACGCCGCATACCACACTCGTGACTGTCCGACTGGGGGAGGTGGGGAAGTTGGAGACGTCGTTACGACCGTCGTGAGTATGTAGATAAAGGGTTTCTGTTGGAGACCTATACTGTTACTCGTACACGTGAGTTTAAGAAACCAACTGGTACAAGAGTCACCTTGGACAGGACAATTTGGCGACATACCAGAACCGGTGGCACGACGTCGAGTCAAAGTTCCAGAACCGTTAGACGAATATCGGATCCGGTAGAAATATATGTGACACACGTCTTAATAATCCGTTTAATCATAAAACTGGTGTAGTAGGAGAAATACGTACAACAGATTGGTAGTAGGCTTTCAAGCCTATACAGCTTGGAGTAAGACAACATGCATAAAGAGGATGATGTGGTCAAAATACTAATTTGCCTAATAATTCTGCACACAGTGTATATAAAGATGGCCTAGGCTATAAGCAGATTGCCAAGACCTTGAAACTGAGCTGCAGCACGGTGGCCAAGACCATACAGCGGTTTAACAGGACAGGTTCCACTGAGAACATGGTCAACCAAAGAATTTGAGTGCACATGCTCATTGTCATATCCAGAGGTTGTCTTTGGGAAATAGATGTATGAGTGCTGCCAGCATTGCTGCAGAGGTTGAAGGGGTGGAGGGGGTCAGCCTGTCAGTGCTCACACCATACGCCGCACACTGCATCAAATTGGTCTGCATAGCTGTCACCCCAGAAGAAAGCATCTTCTAAAGATGATGCACAAGAAAGCCTGCAAACAGTTTTCTGAAGACAAGCAGACTAAGGACATGGATTAATGGAACCATGTCCTGTGGTCTGATGAGACCAAGATACACTTATTTGGTTCAGATGGTGTCAAGTGTATGTGGCAGCAACCAGGTGAGGAGTACAAAGACAAGTGTGTCTTGCCTACAGTCAAACATGGTGGTGGGAGTGTCGTGATCTGGGGCTGCGTGAGTGCTGCCGGTATTGGGGAGCTACAGTTTATTGAGGGAACCATGAATGCCAACATGTACTGTGACATACTGAAGCAGAGCATGATCCCCTACCTTCGGAGACTGGGCCGCTGGGCAGTATTCCAGCATGATAACGACCCCAAACACACCTCCAAGATGACCACTGCCTTGCTAAAGAAGCTGACGGTAAAGGTAATGGACTGGCCAAGCATGTCTTCAAACCTAACTCACTTTTGTAAGATACTGTATGTTGTTCTATGAGTGGTACCGAATTTTTATGATAATTTCTCACCAGTGTTTTAATACCAATAAATTAATTTCTAACAGATACAGTGAGTTGCTTTCACAATCTTTGATCAGGGATGGTTGAGCATAGTCAGGTTTTTTTATGCAGTTAGAGTGTCACAAATTTAAAAGACACGCGGCCATTCACTAAAATTAGAAGAGAAGTGGTTTAACCTTAAACTGCGTAGAGGGTTCTGGAATTCTATTCCACAAGCAGTGGTATCAGCAGGGAGCATTGGTAATTAAAAAAAAATATTAGATGGGCACCTTAACGACCACAACATACAGGGATATACAATGTACTATTAACATAAATACACACACACACACACACAGGTGGAACTGGATGGACTTTTTTTAACCTCACCAACTATGTAACTATGTAAAAAAAAAAAAGAAAAGAAGAAAAATGTAATAAAAATGACACCAGTCAGTGTCCCTGATCACTGCCACACCAGTTATATGATGACGCTGTACTGCACCGACAGTATAAAAAAAAAAAAAAAAATTCTTATTCATTTTCATTTCCATTTTCAAAAATTATGACAAAAAAATTACAACTTCAAAAAACTCGCCATGCCTCTTACTAAATACCTTGGACTGTCTACTTTCCAAAAAGGGGTAATTTGGGGAGAATTTCTACTGTCCTGGCATTTTATGGCCGCAAGAATTTAGATAGTCCGTCAGTACATCTGAAATCAGACATACATCAGTTTTCAGATATATACCATAGTCTGTGGACTCTATAACTTTCACACAGACTAAAAAATATACACTGATTTGGGTTATTTTCACCAAAGAAATGTAGCAGAATACATTTTGGGCTACATGTATGAAGAAAGATTATTTATTTGCAAAATTGTATAACAGAAACAAAGAAAAACTTTTTTTCACAAAGTTTCAGTCTTTTTTCGTGTATTTAGTAAAAAATAAAAAACCCAGTGGTAATTAAATGCCACCAAAAAAAAAGCTCTATTTGTGTGAACAAAATTATAAAAACATTGGGTGCAGTGTTGCATGACCGCGCAATTGTCATTCAAAGTGCAACAGCACTGAAAGCTGAAAATTGGCCTGGGCAGGAAGGAGGTAAAAGTACCTGGTATTGAAGTTGATAATGAGGAATTTATTGTGAAATAATTACCATTTCGATGAGCAGCTGCAGCCGGAGCTCGGACATCATCGTAAGAACGACCGTCAGTTATTACAATCATGATCTTTCTCTTGTTTGGTTTTGACTTGCTAAATAGCTGTTCAGTAGCATATGTGATTGCTGCTCCTGTACTTGTGCCTCCACTCCAATAGCCGATCCTCATTATGGCATTCACAACATCTTGCTTTGTGCTGTACTTATCAAAACCAAACTCCAGCCTCTGTTCATACGTATACTGTAGAGCTCCAATCCTTGTGTCTGTGTCCGAAATCTCAAACTCGCTTGTTATATTAGCTATGAACTGCAGAACTGTGCGGAAGTTTCCTGTACCGACACTACTGGATCCATCAATGATGAACCCAATATCAGCAGCATTAAGACAGGTCTTGCTACAGACTAACTTATCAATATCACACATACGCTTCACCAGTGGGTTCACAATTTTATGGAGACCAAACCAACTGGGAACATTGATGGAAAAATGACCATTGGTTCTGCAAACAGCCTGCAAAAAAAACACGATGACTGTTAGTTTGAAAGCATACTGCTACACTAATTAGGCTAAAATTGGCAGCAGAACATAGATATTTGTTAGCAAATTTTGCACTAGCACAAAATACAGTTGAAATCTGATAGGTAAATATATATATATATATATATATATATATATATATATATATATATATATATAAATATATATATATATATAGTATACACTATATTACCAAAAGTATTGGGACACCTGCCTTTACATGCACATGAACTTTAGCCTCCTTGACGGTATTCCTGAGTGTGGCTCGGGGTGAGCTTTCACTACAAATAGCAGTAACCCCAAGCCACACTGGCTAGGTTACTTACCTTGTCCCCTGGATCCAGCAATGTCCCCCCGCTGTGTCTGCGGGCTGTGTCCTCCGCCCGTTGCCTGTTTGATGCCGGGCTCCGTTCCCTGCGAGCGTCACGTCGCATGAGGGCGGAGCCTGATGGGAAATTCAAAACGTGAAACACACAGTAAACATACAGTACACTGTAATCTGTAATACTGTATCAAATCATTTCACATCCCTTTTGTCCCCAGTGCTTTGTCCATTGCCCTTTTATATTATATATGTCATTCTTTCTGCCTGGAAACTTGAGAATGTCCATGGCAAAAAAAAGCGTCCCTTTGCGTCAAAAGCGTTTTTTGATCAGCTAGAAAACAGCGATAGTAAATAAGAACCATTTGCAGAATTGACTGATACTGATTTTTGGGGAAATTTATCATCAGACACTGAAAGTGACGACAGCGACAATTCTGCAACTGAGCAAATTTCAGTGTTTTTGACTTGATTACATTATTGAATATTTTTTTTTATTATTATATTATTATTTTTGATAATTATTTATAGTTATTTATTATATTATATATTTTTTTCATATATATTATAATTTATGATTTTGTTATTTCAAACTTTATCATACCCGGGATGCCTACTAGACTCTTGTCTTAAGTGAATTATTCCTAAGAATTACAGGCCTACAATATAAAATGCCAAATTTCTATGCGAAAAAATGTACCGCTTTGAGATGCAAAAATCTGACATAATCAGACCGCCAGGGAGGTTAATGGCACTCCAGTCTTAGTCCGTAAAGTTCAATATTGAGTTGGGCCATGCTTTGCAGCTATAACTGCTTCAACTCTTCTGGGAAGGCTGTCCATAAGGTTTAGGAGTGTGTCTATGGGAAACTCCCGGTAGTCCCAATGGCCAGTACAGGCCTGTGCACAGGTAAATTAGTCACCTTAATCCAATCACCATGGAATATTTTTAAGGCAGATGTTGATTGCCCAAAAACAGGGCAGGAGATGTAAAAGTTTATGAAAACCATTTCTATTGATATAATCCAATCCCATATGCCAGAAATTTAAGAAAGGACAAATGCAAGTAGGAGATTATATATGTCAGTTTGCTGATCTGTACATGTATTGGGTGGAGACTATACTGAATCACTTAACTGTCATCGTCTACCTAAGTGATTCAGTACATTCTCCACTCCATACATGGACAGATCAACAAACTAACATATATGATCTCCCACTTGCAGCTGTCCTTTCTCAGACTTTCAACTGTGGATGTGTGAGAATACCTTTACTTTATTAGTTCATTTTATTTGTTTCTTCATTTAGCCAATTTATTATAGTTTAATTCCAAGTGCCAGGTGTTTGCCTTTTTTTGTTTCATATAATAAACATTTATCAGTAAAACAAACATTTTTGTATTTAAAATATAAAAATATATACAAAATATATTATATTAAAATTTTATATCATTTTAAACATTTATGAATGCAAACATTTTTAATAAAGTGACCCATGAACATTCTATTTAATAGTTAAAATAAGTTAATGACAGACAGGGATATATTTTTTCATAATTTCTCTGCTGTTTGGTTCATTTTAGATCAGCACATATAAGGATAAAAGTGTAAATTACCTTCTCCACAAAGTTTGGTTCCACAACACTAGACTTTTCATTGTCATCTGCACCTTCAATTGTCACAAAAAAAATATTTATTCCTGATTCCCGAGCAAGACGAGAGGCTTCTTCCACTTTATCTGTTGGCCATCCATCAACAAGAACTACAGCCACATTTGGAGCTGCTCCTCTATTCCCACTGGCATCAGAAAAGTAATTCTTGTTCACATAGGACAGAGCCCTCCCTGAAATTATAGTCATAATGATGTAATGATATAATGAGACAGGGTATTGATATGTGATTTCTGGCACATGGTGTTATTGGTGCATTGCAGATTTTTTGCATGCTGTATACATTTTTAAATATCTTTCACTATAAGTGAAAACAATTATTGTGAACCACTGATGCTTAGCCAGTAGCTAAATACATGATTGTTTTCCTGGTCACTTAAGTTTGTTATGTGAAGCACAATAGCACACAGATTGTTACAATTTACACTTGTATTGATGGTTTAGGTGTATGCTATCTATTTTTAGTAAATTATGTGTACTGCTTGTGTGTTGTGACTATTAATTCTACTTCACACTTTTATTCGTTTTTATTAATATTTAGTGCTGCACTGTTTGGTTTTACAGTATCTCACAAAAGTGAGTACACCCCTCACATGTTTGTAAATATTTTACTATATCTTTTCATGTGACAACACTGAAGAAATGACACTTTGCTACAATGTAAAGCAGTGAGTGTACAGCTTGTATAACAGTGTCAATTTGTTGTCCCGTCAAAATAACTCAACACACAGCCATTAATGTCTAAACTGCTGGCAACAAAAGTGAGTACACCCTTAAGTGAAAATGTCCAATTTCGGCCCAAAGTGTCAATATTTTGTGTGGCCACCATTATTTTTCAGTACAGGTTGACACTGGAGTCCTCTTCCACTCCTCCATGACAACATCACGGAGTTGGTGGATGTTAGAGACCTTGCGCTCCTCCGCCTTCTGTTTGAGGATGCCCCACAGATGCTCAATAGGGTTTAGGTCTGGAGACATGATTGGCCAGTCCATCACCTTTACCCTCAGCTTCTTTACCAAGGCAGTGGTTGTCCTGGAGGCATGTTTGGCGTTGTTATAATGTTGACATACTGCCCTGTGGCCCAGTCTCCAAAGGGAGGGGAGCATGCTCTGCTTCAGTATGTCACAGTACATGTTGGCATTCATGGTTCCCTAAATGAACTGCAGCTTTCCAGTGCCGGTATCACTCATGCAGCCCCAGACTATGGCACTCCCACCACCATGCTTGACTGTAGGCAAGACACACTTGTCTTTGTACTCCTCATCTGGTTGCTGCCACACACGGCAATGCTGGCAGCACTCATACATCTATTTCCCAAAGACAACCTCTGGATATGACGTTGAGCACATGCACTCAACTTCTTTGGTCTACTATGGCGAGGCCTGTTCTGAGTGGAACCTGTCCTGTTAAACTGCTGTATGGTCTTGGCCACCATGCTGCAGCATAGTTTCAGGGTCTTGGCAATTTTCTTATAGCCTAGGCCATTCTTTTTTTCAGTTCCTCAAAGAGTTTTTTGCCATAAGGTGCCATGGTGAACTTCCTGTGACTAGTATTGAGAGACCTTGTAACACTAATGAGTCACATGACACCGAGGAGGGAAAATGGATAAAAGGGCTCAATTTGGACATTTTCACTTAGGGGTGTACCCCCTTTTGTTGCCAGCGGTTTAGACATTAATGGCTGTGTGTTGAGTTATTTTGAGGGGACAGCAAATTTACACTGTTATACAAGCTGTACACTCACTACTTTACATTGTAGCAAAGTGTCATTTCTTCAGTGTTGTCACATGAAAAGATATAATAAACTATTTACAAAAATGTGAGGGGTGCACTCACTTTTGTGAGCTATTGTATATGTACATCTGCTTAGCCTGTGTAGTAGAAGTGTTTATGTTTTCATCCATGTATGGATGAAATTATTATTTTTATTATTATTATTATTAGCCATTTCAGTTCCTGCACCTGTGTACCCCTTAAGGACCTGAGCAAATTTTACATTTCCATTATGAGAATGTTTTTTGGTGATAACTGTGCCATTACAATAATGTTTTGCCAAAAATATTTTTAGAATCTATGAACAAAAAAATGAAACTGTTTTTTTTTTTTCCTGTTTTGGTCACTGCTAGTCTTACTGTATGGAAAAAGAATGATGTTTATTCTTTAATTTCCCTATTTAAAAATAGGACTTTTTCTCAATTTTGCCAATTTTCTCATTATACATCACTAAAAAAAGTTATGAACAAAAGTAATGAAATCAAAAAAAATTAATGATAAGAAAAAAATAGACATAAAAAAAGGGCTCCAGAACAAACAAATAATAGCTAGGCGGAGAAGGGGAGAGAAGACTTCATTTAGGCTACATAGGGATAACTAAGGGTTAAAATGGAACTAAATAGGAATACGTTGTATTTTTACAAAACTTGTATATTGTCATATACAGATCAAAGGTAACACATTATATAAATTAAATAGTAAATACAGTAAAACAATGCATGTGTCATTTTACACAGGAGTGGCTGCATTTTGACTGCTGTTCTTGCTGTGTCATACAAAGCAATTACCAGCTGTCATTTTGACAGCTGGTAATTGCCAGTAATGGTGGAGGGAGGAGCTGGACATAAGAGATGAATCCTTAAAACGTTGTTGATGTTTTTAGGATATATGTGTGGCATTCCAAATCCTAAAGTGAATAAACATAACCACAGAATAATATATTGTTTAGCTCAGGGTTGATTTAATAAAACTGGAGAGTACACTTTTGCTAAATCAAACCCATTGTGTGATTAAAATTATGTTTACATTAACTTACCAACATTAGAAAATCCTCCTTTTTGTGGAATTTTTTCAATGGCATTTCTCAGGTCTTTAGAGTTGAAGTACGATCGAAGGCTGAATTCTGTTGATGGGTCATCCCTGAAGAAAGGAAAACAAGTTACTGCCATAACTATGACAAACACATGCTTCAGCGGTACATGGTGAAAATTAAATGATGATGTTAGAAGGAGACTAAAATATATAGGTACTAAGTGTGTTGCTAAGCTAAACTGAAGACAAAATGCACTGATTTACATTTCGTAATCTACTACACCACTACTTTAGTAGAAATCACAACATTTAACATTGTACTAGTGAATGTGTGCCCGTGCATGAGTGAGGTCATTTTTGCATGGGGTGCAAGTCATTAAGGTTGATTTACTAAAGCCGGAGAGTGCAAATTCTGGTGCAGCTGCGCTTGGTAGCCAATCAGCTTCTAACTTCAGCTTGTTCAGTTAAGCTTTGACAAAAAACTGCAATAAATCAACCCATTTGTGTAAGTGCTTCAAAAACAGAAACAGAAGCAATCCAGAATTAATCAAGTGCACCTCTTTCACATCATGAAAAATATTGAACTAGGTTATCATAAATTTAAGACAACCTCTCTGCTGTTAAATAAGAAAATGTATATGAAGAAAATATTCTTACCCATATTGTACAATACCCATGAGAGGTCCAGAAATGCCAACATCCAGCGCATCCGCCATCTGGCTTAGGAAAAGTTTCTGAATCCTGAAACGTCTCTTACCAATGCTCCAGCTGCCATCAATGAGGAACACCAGATCTATTTTGCAGTCTACAACATTAAATGTCAGAACATTAATATAAAACATTCTATACAGAAAACTGTAGAATTTATGACATTCTATTTTAAACCCCTTGCATCTTGGGGGCAATATTAAGAAAGCTGTTTTCCCTTGTTTGGATGTTATGTTCTTGATACAGTACATTATTTAGCTCCTATGTCTTAGATTTCATACCACAAAGGTGCATAGCCTGCTAAGTAAGTAATGGTATTTTACTATTACTAATGCTGTTATAAAACTGTCAGTATTATTTATGTAGCTCTTATGATAAAACCAATGCAATAGTAATTTCTCTCATTGAGTCCACCACAGCTAGGTAGCCTTACTATCTCCAGGCTATGATTAGACAGGGAAGGTGCAGTAACAGAGGCTAAAAATCAAGTCAGCTGCAGCTACCTGCACTAACTGCATTTAAAAAATACATTTGATGATTAAAAACAAAAACACAATTGCATTCATTAGTGTTTCTAACAGTGGCAGCTGGTGGGTTTTTTTTTTGGGGTGCGGCAAACTACCCTCCCCGGGTGGCTGGCGGTGTGGCACTAACAGCTCCCCTGCTGTCTGCTGGTTGGTCCGGCACTTACCCCATCAAGGTGGCGGGTGGTGGGCTGCATACAGCAGTTCCGGTGTCCTCTCCTTGAGCGTCTCCTCTCTCCGTCCAATAGGATCGCCTGGCGTTTTGGCCAGTCAGGAAACGGGTCTCACGACACACTTCCTGATTGGTAGCAAGGAGATTTAGAGTGAAAATAGTGAATATTCATTCGCTATCATCACACAACTGGGTGGGATCGGGGTGCAGTTCTCTGTGCCCCAAGCCCACCCTTCTTTTGAAGCCTCTGGCTCTAATCACAAACTTAAAAAACACTCCCCCCCATTGGAATCCATAGTCAGACGCCCTGTATGTAGATCAGGGGGCCGGATGCATGGATAGTGGGGGCGGCACCCATGCACCCCTAATGGATGGGCCGCCACTGGTTTCTAACTGCCTGGAATTCATCTTTGAGCTGCACATTTTTAATCACGCACCCACCATG
This sequence comes from Glandirana rugosa, assembly GCA_018402905.1. NCBI lineage: Eukaryota > Metazoa > Chordata > Amphibia > Anura > Ranidae > Glandirana > Glandirana rugosa. The sequence goes on from BLSH010249461.1 coordinate 1,031,556, forward strand.
TTACTTATAACTCATCTGCCATCTGTTTGGACTTCTACTAGCAGTATTTTAAAATGAATATGGTGGTCTTCTGTATTTACCTAGAGTCTTGAATTAATAATATGCAGTATTATAATTACTCTAAACATTTAAAAGTTTTATGCCCTTTTATAAAAGGTTCTCATACTTATGCCTCCCATTGCCACTGTTTCCACTGGTAGTCTTGAGTTCACTTCTACTTTGGCAGGAACTCCTGAAAGTATTGAATGCATAGAAATCAGTCTAATTTCCTAACTTAGTTATTCCACAAAACACAATAAGACCATACTGAATGGAATTTCCCAGCATAATGTGGTAGTAAATAGCAGAGAATTCCTGGTCAGATGTTACATAAGATCAATAATTGGCACATTCCTTCAGTATCAAAGGATATTAATTTCACTTATGCAAAGGAAAAAAGGCTGCTATAAAGAGTTTAAAAATGAACATCCCTTCTTGCAGGGCAAAGATTCTTCACTGAAAACTGTAATTTAGAAAGAAAATTGTCTGTTGCTAGTATGAAGTATTTTAAAACAACTTCCAGAAAAGCCTAGTTACAAGACAATGGAAATGTCTGGGAAGGATATGAAGAGTCGGATGAATGGATGAACACATTAATCAAATGCTGACAGCTATTATAAGTTAAGAAAAAGATGTCTAAACTCACATAACATGGTTAAATATATTTATTCAGAATGAGTAATGGTATATGCAATTACGCTTTTCTTTGTACAATGTTGTTCCTATAACGTCCTTGAGATGAGGTACAATTAAATGGCAGTTTCTTTTGTCTTAAAGACCTATATGTTGCTTATAACCTACGCTGGCACTTTCCACTGACAGAAAAGCTTATTTAATCTATCAGTTCCAGAATTCCATAGCCATCTATCCAGCAGTCTGTAGCCATTATTAAAATAAGAGGGGTAAGTAAAATCTGTGTATCCCTGTAAACAAGTACACATATTATTTGTAGATAAACTGAAAACTGAAACTTGATTGGTTATTATGGACACCCTTATACTGTTTCATTACTCCAATTTTCAAAAGTTATCTGTATTCCTTCCTTAATGCCCACCATACACATAATTAGTCACAGATCTAATAGAATCAAACAATCTGTGTCTTAAGAAAACAATTGTTTAACAAAAATAAAATGAATCTGATCAAATTTGAATGGATTGTCCTAATAGACTGGCTGCTGCTTTTTTTTTTTTTAGTCCATAAAACTTTATTAGTCGATTAATATAGTGTACAGACACGTTCAACCAAAAACGATAACAGAGTTACATATGCATTAGAAGAGACATATGGCATAGCACGGGTATTGCAGCATTCGGAATTAATTACACATTTATTGGGTGGTATCCGTTAATTATTCTTATTCGCAGCTTTGCATATTTAGCTACTAAGGTGAGCGTGTGTTGAGGTTTTAGTTAGAGAACAGGGGATAAGGGGATAGGGGAGGAAAGAGGGGAGGGGGGAGTGGAAGTACGGTATGTGTGCCAGGGCCTGAAGTTGGGGGAGAGGCTGCTGCTTTTTTTTATAGGTGCTTCTAGTAATAACTGACAGAGCATTGATATTTCCATATGGCACAACCATGGAAAAACACAATTATGCAGCAGGTAAACATAATAAAATAGCATCAAGTTTTTCTGTAAGAATTGGTAGTCTACTAAGAAACATACCGCTTTCTGAGAACCCTCGCCATGGATCTGGTTCAACATCAACTTTAACTTCAGGTTTAACTGGAACTGCCACTGGATCTGCCACTGGAACTGCAACTGGAACTGTGATGTAAAAAAGTTTTTATTGAGGTTGTAAAAGATGTGAACAACATAAGGTATATTTGGGGGCACAGCCACTACAGTATCAAAAAGGTCAGAGAAATGTGTCTGGTTGAAAGATATCACATACAACAAATAGTACATAATCTGACAATAAACATATTGTTACTTATGTTGTACACCGTTGTAAGGCTAACATCTGGCGTAAGTGACGTTTCAATTGCTATAAAAGAGGTATAGCTTACTATCTACAAATTCTCTGTTCTCCTTATCCTATCTGAGATTGTCCAGTTTCCGTATGTAGAACTTTCGCTAGGAACCTGAATTTGGCAACATTGTGAAATAGGCATCAGAAACCTTAAGATGTTGGTATGAGGACTAAAGGGGATCGCTTGGGGTACTGTAGGAAGGGTGGGGGCGACCTAAATGGCCATTAGTGTTATGGGAGGATGGAATGGGGGAGGGGGTGAGAATTCTGCCCTTCTCTACCGCCAGAATGTGCTGAGGGTTGCTCAAGTTATGAGTTGAATGTATTAGTTGGTCGTGACAAAATCCAACCAGCGTGACCATATTGTCCTAAATTTGGAGGGGTGTCTTTTGCTTGGTGAACCAGTTCCTCCATTTTCACAGTCTTCTGGATACGCTTAAGCCATTCGGCTATGGACGGTGGCTCTGGGGAACGCCATGGACTCGGGATGCACACCTTTGCTGCATTTATCATATGAATGGCAAGTAAATGAAGGTATGTATTTTTGGGAATCGAGGAATGATGCAACAAAGATTGCACTGTTGCAAATTCAAGGGAAAAAGTGGTAATTTGGTTCGTGAGTCGGTGAACCTCTTTTCAGTACAGCTGTATCTTAGGGCACACCCACCAGATGTGTAGAAGCGAACCCAGCTCCACGTTACAGCACCAGCATTGTGGAGGGATTGATGGAGAGATTTTATGTAACCTGAGGGCGGTCTTGTACCATCTTGAGAATATTTTTAATGTCTTCTCTTGTGCCTAGACGTTGACCATCGTTTTGTGGTTGTATTTATAGATGTTCTCCCATTCTATGTCTGATAGTTTGATAGAGAGTTTCTGCTCCCGTTTACGGCTGGCTAGGTTAGATTTGGGGTTACTTTTGGCGAATAGCAAAGCGTATGTATCAGAAATTAGGTGTCTTTGGGGTTCTGTTTTTAGGCACATTGATTCAAAAGGGGTGAGCTGTTGGGACCAGTCAAATTGGGGTTTAAGGCTTTCAAGAATGTGTCCAATTTGTAAGTAGGACCATAGTGGGAATGACTGATTTGTCATCTGGGGAGACAGCATCGAAAGTGTAAGAAGGCAACCTTTGTCATAAAATTGTTCTGCTCGGATCTTAGTGTCATGTGTTTGAGAGAAAGGATGCGGAAACGCCTGGTAGGAAATCCGGGTTATGGCGAATTGGTGTCATAGGGTCTAGAATTGATGATATTTTGTGTTTGTGGCATGTTTCCTGGAAAGACAGAAGTGTTGGGTTTATTAACGGGTGAGCTTTGCAAGACAGTGGAGTATGTCTAGGAGTGATCCATGGGAGTTGGTGTAGTGGGGAAGGGTACAAGGCATGGTCGAGATGGACCCATGCCTTGATGTTGGAGTGTATGTTCCAGTCGATTATCCTGGCTAGTTATCAGGCTTGATGATACTTCTGGATGTCTGGGAGGCCTATGCACCCTTTAAGTTTAGGAATCGTCAGTCTAAAATAGCTTAGTCTTGGACATGAGGTGCCCCATATAAAGTTTGTACAGAGAAAAAGGTAGGTGGGATCTCTACCGCAATGGTTTGTAGTAGGTATAAGATTCTGGGAAGTATGTTGAGTTTAATAATTGCAGCCCTGCCAAACTACAAAAAGAGGCCAGTGGACCAGGACTTCACAATGTATATTTTGCAGTAACGGGAGGTTGTTTTTAGTATAAAGGTCTGCGAGTGAGGATGGTAATTGAATGCCGAGGTATGTAATCGAGTCCCTGTTCCATTTAAATGGAAAGTTTGACTGTCATTGCAGATATGTTTCCTGCGGCATTTGATTTCGAAAAGTTTATTTGCAGATTGGTTAAAAATTTGAAAGTAATGAAATCTTTGAGTAGATTAGGGATTGTTGTAAGTGGTTAAAACGAGGAGGATATCATCTGCGAAAGTGGCTAACTTGTAAGTGTGGTAAGCTATTGAGATATGATTAAAGCGGAACTTCAGTCATTTCTTCAACTTTCCATCTGTTAAATCCTCTGCCCTTCTTGTTTTAACTTTGGATAGTAAAACATTTTTTTTCTGCCAGTAAAAACCTTATACAGCCCACTTCCTGTTTCTCGTCTGGTAGAAAGCCTAGGCATTTGACATCATGCACAGCTCTCTCTCTGAGTCTCATGAGTGTTTGCCAAGAAGAGAGGGAGGTGAGTCATGAGAGGGCCAATGAGAGCTGCAGAGCTGGAGGTGTGCCTCTGTGTCTCTGTGTAAATTCAGGATGTGAACAGGCAGCAGCTTCAGCTGCCCACAGTTAAAATGGATGCAGCCAGACATAGTGGAGGGAGGTTTCTGCAGCATATTTGGCAAGTACAGAATCACAGTATATATAAAATAATATGCAAAGTGTTTGGAAGGAAGCTTCAGAATGGCAAAGATGTTTTTATTACAAATTATGTGAGCAGACTGCAGTTCCTCTTTAATGTCAGGGTTTGCTCTGAGGCGCCGGAGTAGAGGCTCGAGAGCGAGGACAAAAATAATGGGGGAGAGAGGGCATCCTTGGCTTGTTCTGTTCGCAATTGAGAAGGCATTCAATAGGTGGCCGTTTACACGCACTCTCACTCTGGGAGTAGAGTAAAGTGTGAGGATAAAGTTCAGCATAAAGACCGATAGTCTTTAGCGTTTCAGTCATGTAATCCCAAGCCACTCTCTCGAATGCCTGCTCAGTGTCTAGAGAAAGGAGAAACCCTGGGTGGTGATTTGATGTAAGTCAGTGATGAATATTGATTGCTTTGATTGTGCTGTCCCTTGCTTCGCTGCCCGGTATGAAACCAACTTGATTGAGGGAAGTGAGTTGGGGAAGTAAGGGAAGTAGACGGTTGGCCAATATTTTGGCATAGCATTTTAGGTCTACATTTAATAATGATATAGGCCTATAGTTTGTGACTAAGGATGGGTCTTTCCTTGGTTTTCATGGGATCCTTTCCTTGGGATCATCATGTAGTGCGCTGTTAAAAGAATTGGGGGGGGGGGGTCCTGGATGCTAAAGAGTTAAAAGCTGATAGAAAGGAGGGGAAAAGGAGATCTGTGTATGTTTTATAATACCCTGCGGTTAGTCCATCTGGTCCTGGACTCTTCCCAGGTTTCATTTGTTTGAGCGCTAACTTGGCTTCTATTTCTGATAATGGACTCTTTAGATCTTGTGCTACAGTGTTTGAAATCGGGTAGGGCTGTATCATTGTAGGAAATTGTTAATTAACTGCCTTCTAGGTATGTCTGCTTTAGACGAGTCCAATGGGGATAGGTTGTACAATTGCTCATAGTAGTCTACAAATTGCTTAGTGATGTCAGGGTTAGGGTCGATTTTACGGCCTGAAGGGTCTGTCAGGGAATGTATTGTCGAGGCTGCTCTCTTGGATTGTAGGACCCTTGCTAGGAGTTTTCCTGATTTGTTGCTCTACTCGTGAAAGAATTTCTGGGATAGAATATATTTGTGTTTTGTTTTTTTGCCTAGTTCTTCTAGGAGTTCTGATCTGGCCTGCAGAAGCGTTTGGAAAGCGTCTAAAGCTTTTGTCTTTTTTATGTGCGCATTCCAGCTCCTGAATTTGGGTAGTCAGTTCAGAGAGATGTCTTTCTCGTTTATGTTTGGCAGCGGTTGCACTTGAAATGCCCCTTTTTACGCATTTGTGAGCTTCCCATGTGATTATGAGGTCTCTGGAGACTTGTTTTCTTTGAAATATTGTTTGAGATGAAGTTTAACCTTGGCCGCGATAGAGGGATCCTTGAGTAGAGAGGGGTCCAGCCTCCAGGTCGGAGGAGTGTGAACATCTGATAGTTTTAGGGACAAGGACACAGGATGGTGGTTTGATGGGAACATTGGGTCAATAGATGCTTGGTGAAGTAGGGCTAAGTTTTTCTGAGAAAAATGAACAGATAATCAATTCTTGAGTATCTTTGATGTGGGTTGGAGAAGAAGGTAAAGTCTCTACCACTGGGGTTTTATGTGCACCATGAGTCATAAAGCAAAGTTCACGCAACTGCGACTTAATTGATTGTAGGGCTTTGTAAGGCAAGGTGGATGCACCATTGGAGGTATCTTGGAGAGGGTTTATGGATACATTAAAGTCACCTCCCAGAATCAAGGTGCCTTCTTGATATGTGGTGAGAATTTGGGATATAACACGAAAGAAGGTGACCTGATGGCTGTTCAGGGTATATATATTTGCTAAGGAAATCTGTTTACCGTGCCAAGTCCCTTTCAAAAAGAGGTATCTACCTTCCTCATCAGAAAGTGTGTCAGAAAGTTGGAATGGGCAGTGCTTGGCTAGTAGTATAGAGATACCTTTCGATTTAGACGTTTGGTTGGTTGCATGGAATACAGTAGGATAGTATTGATTCATTAGCATTGGTATGGCATTTTTGCAGAAATGCGTTTCTTGCAGAAATATAATATCTGCTTTTTTTTTTGCATTGTAAGAGGGAGCGTCTTTCTGGGATGTTGAGTTTGCGTGCATTAAGCAAAATGATTTTGAGAAGAGTTTTGTTATTGGTGGGGCGGGTAGATGCCATGTTGAAACTTTTAACTGCTCGTCACCCCGATAATTGTATTGTATAGCAAATTTAGATGTTATCAACGTATACAAAAGTTGGAACAAAAGAGGACACAAAGGCCACTTATTGTACCTAACTAACAAAATATGTTGAGAAATAAAGAAAAAAGAAATTGTAGCTATGTATTATTTAGGTGGGGATCATAATTGTATAATGTACTTACCCTTGGTTTCTGGCACCTCTTCAGCAACCCTCCAGCTTGTGTCAGTGTCACTGTTTCTGGGATCTGAAAAGAAGTACACGCTGACTATATTCACCAAAATAAAATGTAACTCATAGCAGGCATCATGCTTTTTGCTATTGTTTAGGGAACCCAAGTTTGTGAGCACATACAAATATCCTTATGCACGTTTTTATCCACAGTACAAAATGAATAGATGTAGACCACAAGAAAATATAAAGAACATATAAATAATGACTATAAACCCACATGCATGTATTATTATGTTCTTTATTAAGCAGCAACCTGACTAAACTTTCTCAAATATCTGCTTTTAAAAACACAGTTTTATGTGGTATCTTAACTTGAACCAATGTGAATGGAGAGCTAACTTCATAAGTTACCATCTGGCTGCTACCATCACTAGGATCATTGACTGGGTGTATGCATTTCACTCTAAGAGATGAGTCAATGTAGAATTCCAGCCGAGTGATGCATTGGATACCTTCCAAATACCGATCCCTTTCACCTGAAACTTCTCCTTTCACGACTTTATCCTTAACTACTTGAGGTTACATATACTCATAACAGCAACGTTGTTATAACTTCCACTGCTGGGTCATTACTATGTCTCTTGGGCTTTCCAAGATTTCGGAACTCGCCTTCAGAACAACCTCTCCTACTACACCATGTGACATGAGGTTCAAGTCTGAAATCATTTCCAGCATTTAGAGGACTCAATGCCTCAGAAAAGATGAATTAATGGAGATACACTCAACTTTCACATTTCATAAGCTCCCTATTAAATCCATTCCCCTCTTTTGAGGAATGTAATCCCCTTGAAACTGTCTTGTGTGAACCTCTCATTGTCTGAACCTCCAAACAAGTGCATCTCTCAATTTCATAGGTTCATTTTTCAAATGGGTTTTGCACATTCACAATATTTGTCAAACTGGGAAGCAGACCTAAGTCATTAACTGTCTGATGATCAGAAACAAAGAATCCTTTAGCTCTCTCATGTACTGTATCTTCAATGTTGTGGAAATTATCCATAAGCTTCTGTCTCATTGGTACAGGGCCCCTATGGTGTTATACTCAGTTTTTCTGGCAATCTCCCAAAAAGTGCTGGAGAAGTTGTGGGGCTTTGGGTACTCATGCCCTCACCTCGTGTTTTTGCCCAGCAATTTAAAGCTTCTGGACTATGGTGTCCCAGTATATAAAGCAAATACAATGAGCCTCAGTGACCTTCTGTGCTTCTGTTCCATTGCGCAAGTGAACCAACAGACTGATATAAACGATCTATTACACCTCATTTGCTTAATGTGGCTAAATCCCCAATACTTTGAATCTGGAAACATCCTAGTATCCCTCCATAAAATTATAGTTTTCAGAAAATGGTTTTGGATTCACCCAATGTAACTCATGACTCCAAAAATACACAAGATATTTATTACATAATATGGGCCTCTTAGACAGCTTTAAAAACAAAACCCTTATACCTGAAGACTATGTTAACCCATTAATAATCATATCACTGAATCATCATTCCATAAGCATCTAGTTGCCACTGAAATTAGATGTTTCTGAACCAGACCGGGTCTCCATCTTTGCCCCTTTTCCTCTTCCTATCTTATTTTCTTTTTCCCTTCTGTATACACCATATCAATTCCCAAAACCCCTAACCAGTATTGGTTGGTACAGCTGATATATCATAATGTCTTTTCAACAATATTGGGTATGTTAATGTGTTGACAGTTGAATTACTGTACCTAATCTAGTTCTGCTTGTATGTGTTTCCCTGGTTGTATCATCTTTCTCACTAACTTGAAAAATTGAATACAAAGTAAACACAAACACTTAGTGATGTACAAATAATAAAGTCGTTTTTAATATTTTGATTTAACATTGTTACACCATCATATAAAATAGGAACTACTTACTGCTTTGTGAGAAGCCGGAGACCCACCTGTCAAACTCTGACACGCTAGACCTTGGATTGGAAACTAAAAGGATAAATGACGAATCAGTCTTTTTGTGATAATGATCTCATGACAAAATTATGTGATAATATGATTATATGTAATAACACACCTAATAACTCACAAATGATACTATATTTATGCTGTAGTATTAATATTTTTAGTAATAACTCTTATAATGTAGCTATGCTATTTACATTTAAGTATTTATGCATTCTAAGCAAGCAGCAATGAGCTTCAAAACAAGCCCCAATAAATAACCTTTTTAGCTACAAGCATTGTGGAGCAATCACAGAAGTGATTTTTTGCCAAAGCTAAGCTCACCATGCCCCCCCCCCCTTCCTAGCAGTCTTCCTGCCTTTTTTTATTTGTAATGCAACATTTTTTTCTCTCTCCCTGACAGGGAGTTACCTACCAATATTTTTTCATATTTTTTTTATATTCACATCTTTACATTTTACTTAGCATCAAGCTTCTGATGAAGTGGACTTGATCCACGGAAATGCATTAAGCCTAAGGATGCCAAGATATTTTATTCATCATAATTTGAATATTATTATTAATTGAATATGAATGTATTCCATTTATTATGAAATGACTACATGTCTACCCTCTGTGTTTTTAGTTTTTATCATCATCGGAAACTACCATCATGTATGATCATGGAATGTGTAATTATGACTGTCGTAATAAATATACAATTATATGTATTCTATGTATGATTATTACTATTTATATTATTATTGATTCAAGTGACATGCCTCAGTTAAAGTCCCAGAGCCTTTGCTATTTTTGCTTTAATGTAAACATGGAGCAGTCACTCTAGTGGAGCAGAGTAATCTGAGCTACGGAAAAAAGATTTTAATAACAATATTTTTGCCGTGAACTTGGGGATAAATTGCTGAACTGTTTCTGCAGCTATAGACATCAGCAAGGGCTTGCTTTAAAACCTTTAGTGCTTCTAAAGAATATATAGATACTTGCATGCCCAAAGTCTGGCCACAGTTTTACCTTAAAGGATAGGTGTGCTTTCAGGGTCACATAGAAATCTATAGATGATGCCTTCACTAGCGTGACCAGAACAATGCAAGATTTTTTTGACAGAGGCTTTTAAGATTTCTGTAGGCTATGGCTATACAATGCAAGTAAGTATGCATTGAGGGTAGAAGAAAGTCAGGTGGGTAGGTAAAAAGGTTTGCTATAAAATACAATAGTATACACACCCCTAAAGTATTACTAAAGGTACATTTCTTTCATTTAGATTGGATAAAGTGGCGAGGAGTTAGAACCACTGTCAGATGTTTATTTCTGCCTGCATGGGCGCCCACCGAACTTTTTTCAGGAGGAGGGCATCATTTTAAATTCACCCATGCTCCGCCCTTTTTCTACAATGTTTTGAAGGGGAGGGGCTTAGCCATGAATCCAATGAAAAATGCCATCATGTTTGCATGTATATTTTGCAATGTGTCCTTTTGCATTTTTGCATGATTTCAGATGCAATTTCCTTTTTTCACCTTTTATTTACAATTTTTTCTGTGATCACTAGCGTTGGGTTTACATACATATGTGTGTGTTGCTTTGCAAAATAAAAAACGCAGCCTGCCACATTCCTGGTGTGAAGACTTACCACACCAACCATACATAGCCAATTATAATCTGAACAACCACCAGACTATATAACAACAATCGATCGGTCACACCAATCTTCCGTAATCTATATCCTACCCCCTCCAGCATCGGTGGTAGATTCCCTGTCTGTTCTGTTTGTTGTATGTGCAGAGGGATGTATTTGGAATGGGATGGAAATTGTAGGGTAAGTCACGGGAACACACAAAATGAGGCAGACTCCCCATATCTGGGGACACTTATTTGTGTCGGGCTCCAGATAGGGGACACAGCAGGGGACAGCATCAGGCACACTACGGGTTCCTGGGGGAGGAGCTGAGTACATGGGGCAGAGCCTTTCTCTCTTGTCTATAGTACTACATGTGGCCTCCTGTGTGACTTACTTGGTGTCGGGACATGGCGGGGTACCTCATACTGTCCAAATACTGGACACACTACGGGCTGCCAGGGGAGGAACCAATTGCAGAGGGGTGAAGCCTTGTCCATAGTGCTGCATGTGGCTCCTCTTATCTCCTAGACCATCTGCTGTGGCCAATGGGGAGAGAAAAAGTGCGGACAGGAAGCTGGTGCAAGCCGCTCTCTCTTCTCCTGCACTTCTGACAGGAGAAAGGAGGGGAGCGGGGGAAACACTCTGACAACGCACAGCTTGCCTCTCCCCTGTGTCACGGACTGAGCAGGGGAAAAGCAGACACCTTGGCGATCCCTGATTCCAGGGGGGGGGGGCACTTACCCCTACCTGCGGATGCCCTTTGCTGCCTGTATCCCTGTTAACCACTCTTTTTATTAGTCCTGGCCACCAGTGTCATCAGAAATAAAAGTAAGAGTAAATTAAACATTTTGAGCTGCCACCAGAACAGTAATAGAAGAAAAAGATTCCTGTGGGGATACTTGTTCCTGGGGCTGCTGTCCAAGAAAAGATTAACCCCACATTGAAAAGTTATCCAATGACTCCCAGTTGAGTCTACAGGGCAGGAAATTAATTTTAGTCTCATTAATAAGACATTACTGGCACAAAAAAAAAAAAAAAAAAAAACAGACAGAAGTTTTAACCCTACCCTACTCTGTCCAAAATGAAAAAAAAAGTTTTGTCTTTTGACATACTTGGAGTTTCCCATATACATGATATTATAAATTCACAATCCAGCCAATTGTATGCATATTGGCTGACAATCTCATGCGTGGGCGGCAGGCAGATGAGGGCCAACAGATCTTGTGGAAAAGAGTAAAAGAACTAAAAAGATACCTTTAAGATTTGCAGTGCTTTTGACCTCCCCTGCCCATCTATAGGCAGCTATTTTTCTTGCTTTCTATGCATAACACACATTAAAGATCAAGTGCTTAAAGGAAGCAGTTGTTCAGAGTATTATGTTCCCGTAGGAAAGCATGTGCAGCTTGAAAAAGTGGCCACACAGTGAAGATTACTGGATTATGGATGGAGGTAAGTTTAAGACCAGGTGGGACGTTCTCCTTGGGACGGAGGGAACTAAGTAAAACAAATAACTACAGTTTTTTTAAACCGACAAGTAAAGAATTGGTGGCAAAATACTTTGCTGAAGCTTTTACATTTTAGTGTGGAAAGAAATGCTGAATTACCTAAAGTTGTTTGGATAGATTTACATTTTTTCCACCCAGCTACAAATATATCATGCTTTCACCTAAGCATTCTGTTAAAATGGTACCACTCTTGCTATGATAGCCTATTTAATGATGCTGTAGTTGTCAAAAACTCTCCTGTTGACTGTGGTTGTCTGTTTGATCTTTTTTTTGCTTGTTGATGGTCTCAGTAAGAATCAGCAAAGTTAAAAAACTGATTGACTATAGAGTGTGGAAACATAGTTAGAAGTAATCTTTTTTTAAAATTCTAGATTTAGCATGAAATACTGTTTTGTCAAGTAAAATCCCAGAAAGCTTGAATTGGATTACCCATTTGAAGATGTTACTACAACTGACCTGCCAGCACTTCTCTTTTGGCATGACCACACAAACTGTGGTTTACCTGTGTAGACCATATTTCACTAAAGTGTACAGACATCATAGTGTACAACATCTCAAAAACATAAACACCTCTAGCTAATGATGGCCATAAGTAAATTCAGTCAGAAGAATGATAGCTTTGGAAGAAATAGGGCAACAGGTTCAAGTGGCCGCATTTCAGACCTATGCAAATCATGTTTTATCTGGCTTTTGCGGATGGCACCCTCACACCAGCCATCAATAGTGGCAGTGTGCTATTGCCCGAGTCAACAAGTTTCATGTATAAACTGCAGAACAGACACTCCATATCAGAAAAAATGGAATACAGATAGTGATCTAGATAACCTTTAAAAAAAGAAAACACAACCCATCAGTTGTTTACAATTGGACTAGCTAGAAGCACACAACTTCATGGGATACTAATTAATTATAGTGCTTGTGGCTTACACCAGTTGAGATTATTTCCTATAGCTAAAAGGCCACTATTCCTACGAAAATATGAAAATGCATAAATAGTATGGTCACACAATACAGAGTTACTTTGCCATAACTTAATGTGTCTTTTTAAAAAAATAAAACCTATATTTACTGGTTTATTTCTGCTATAGATTTAAACATATAATAGCCAACAATGTACACCAATGTCTTATTTTTTGTTATCTTAGTACACTCATTTGCTTAAGATAAAAGAGCAAATTATGTTATACTTTATATAATTTTAAGACTTTACCTCATTCCCTATCATCAAACAAATTGACTGGACACTTACTTTATTTATTTTTAACAGAAATAATTTATTGAAAAATTTGCAACATTATACATATACATAATGCAAAGGATACATCTTGTATTGTAACAACACATAGCTATACAGTTATAGGTCCATCATATACACCGACAAGAACCATCACTGAGAGACAGTATGGGTCACTCATGAATTGTCCAGACATTTACCCTGAAACATACTATAGACAAAAACTATAATGTAGCTAGTACTAGTCAGGTATCAATCACCCGTGGAGAGGATAAAAGGTAGGTATGGGAAGGTGTTGGGAGGGGGGGGGGGGTGGAGGGAAGGGCAAGAGAGGAGGGTCCCCAAGAACTGGAAAGAAGTTGTGTACCATGGAAGGAGAACAGTACATTCCAACCTCTGTAGGGAGGAGATATAACACCTATTTCAGAGAGTAGGATTCCTAGCTGCATCCCATGCTAGCCAAATCTTCCCAAACTTTTAAGGGCAGTTACGACCCATATATGTAAGCCGGTAAAGAGGAAGGGCTAGACATTTAATTTAGCTAGGTTAGATCCCTTACTTTGACACAAAAGAAAACACTTGAAGGATAAATCAAAAGGAAATTAAATGTATAATTAATAAAGCTATTTTACTGGTTATACCAAAAAAGATATATAAAAATATAGTACATTTTAAGCAGACATCAATATTGCCAAATAAATGATAAAATACTGTATCTAAACATATATAACACCCTATAGGTTGCTAGGTATGTAAATAGTTTTTTTGCAGAGTAGGTAAATTTAAGCAGGCCTAGCTGGTAGCTTTGTTTTGCTCTGTGTTGGTAGAGCTGGTGACTCACAAGCAGCATCACTGGGACTTCCCACTTCTTTCTAGAATATTCTTGTGTCTTCTAGAAAGGAAGGAGGAGAAGAGAGGTGGAGCTGTCTGGGGTATTCTAGTGAGCCCTGACCAATCCCCAACTTGGATTGGCAGGAGGCAGGCCTCCTTAAATACCTAGGATTAGCCCAGCTGGGGTGGAGCTTGTCACGTACCTGATGGTAATGTCTGACTTATGCAGTAGGCAACCTCTCTTACGGCCCTTGTTCCAGAACCCCTGATAGAGCAGACAGGGAGTGCTGGAGCACAGGGGAGCACGAGGGCTGGATTTGATACAGGTGATGGTAAGATGTCGTCCAGAATTCAGTGCTAGACTGAAGAGTAGTGATGCAGGCCAGGTCAGTAACATGCGGGTAAAGCAGTACAGGAGGAGCAGACAATCAGATGGTTGGGTGCAGACAGGGTCGTTAACAGGCAGGCAGGTTGAGGTACACAGGGATCAGACAGAAGAGGGCGTCTCCGTAGAAGTCGTGATGACGAAATGCGTCAGAGCGTGACCCCACGACAGGAAGTGACGTTTACGCTCCAGGACGCAAAGTGAAAGAAAGAGACATACACGCTGGATCCGAGCGTGGAGCGGTGAGACGTCAACACAGAACATAGTCATTTGATTGATGAATTTGCGATTGTTTTACTACATGTTTGTAAGTGGATTTTTAAGGCGGTTTGGCAATAAAGTTGTTTTACGAGATTACGCTATGGAATGTGTCTTCTCTCCTATGATCGGTTAATATGGTCGGGGAGTGTTTACAAGGCACAGAAATAGGTGGAAGGCTCTGAGGTTGCGGCACAAGGCAGCGTATCTGATGATTTAACACAGGTCTCTATGATTCTCACTTCTGGTAAGCAGATTGTGGATTCGTATGCTGCACGCGGTGTTATACTAATTTTACTGGGTGACTGGATCCTGCCTCCACATTCACTATCTGACCTACAAGATTCCTTGCTTTCTCTGGAACTGTGACCACCCTTTGCTTTTTGTGTGAACTTTTTTATGGACTTTTATTAGCGCTGTTGCACTGTCGGGTGATGGCTTCCTGAGCCATACAGAAGTTGCGTACTTTATATCTGCATTTAAATATCTGTTTTATACATTACTAATGGCAGCTTTTTAGGTCCTGATCCTATCAGGATTGTTCTTTTTTGATAGCCAAGAGCCCCAGGTTTGCGCTGATTGGTGTGTCGGTAGACAAGATCCAAAGGTGATATCACCATTCCATATCAGATGCGGGTTCAAGCCAGGTCACAGGTAACAGGAAGCTCAGAATGGATCACACAGAAACACGGTAACGCTGTAGAATGGACAGTACCGCTTGCAAGGTGCTGTCAGCTTAAATGGCCGTCTGGGGACTATGCCGGCGCACACGCAAACGCGCTCAAATTCTACGTGCGCCTGCGCATAGGTCTCCTGGCCCGGATCTCAGAGGCAGAAGTGGTTTCCTGACTTTGCCCCCCCAAGGGGCAGCCTCCGGATGCCGAAACGGGCTCTTAGCTCTGAGTGTCTTCTCCAAAAGGACCTGACAAGTTCTTCAGCATGGATGTGGTTTTCGGGTTCCCATGAACTTTCTTCGGGCCCGTACCCCTTCCACTTAATCAGAAACTGGGTGGATCCACCCCTTCTCCTGCAGTCGAGGATGGCTTCCACTTCAAATTCCTCTTCGCCATCCACAAGAATTGGCTCAGACGGGGCCGACTTCTGACCTGGGAAGTTACGGGTTTCAACAAGGTGACATGAAATACCGGGTGCACTCGCAGGGAAGGTCCAGCTCGTATGCCACCCTGTTGATCTTCCTTCTCACAGGGAAAGGACCAATGAACCTCAGGCCCAACTTCCTGGAAGGGCATGACAACCTCAAGTTCTTGTTTGCCAACCACACTCAGCCACCCGGTTGCAGGTCCAATTCACTGTGTCTCCCCTTGTTGAATGCCCTCTTGTTGCGTTCCTGCGTCTGAGCTAAGGTTTCTTGTAACAATTTGCTATTCCTTGTCAGGAATTCCACAGTCTTTGTACAGCAGGTACCTTACTTTCCGGAACCAGTTTAGGTATAAATGTGGGGTGGTACCCCTGGTTCGCCCAGAATGGGGACTGCTTGGTGGCTGAATGTTCGGTGTTGTTGTAGGCAAATTCAGCCATAGGTAGCAGCAAGACCCAGTCATCTTGGGCAAAGGAAGAGTAGCATCTGATATATTGTTCTAGGGTCTGGTTAGTCCTCTCTGTCTGACGATTTGTCTGGGGGTGACAAGCAGAGGAGAATGCCAGTACGACGTTTAGTGTGGAACACAAGGCTTTCCAGACCCGGGAGGTGAAATGCACCCCACGATCCAAGACAATGTTGACAGGGAGCCCGTGCAGTCGGACCACTTCCTTAATAAATGTCCCTGCGGTCTCAGTTGCGGTGGGGTTGCCCTTCATCGGGATGAAGTGGGCCATTTTAGTAAGACAATCCACAATCATGAAGGTGGAATTAAATCCTTCAGACAGGGGTAGCTCCCCTATAACATCCATCGATATGTGTGACCATGGCCGTTCAGGAATAGAAGCGGATTCAACAGACCCCATGCTTTTGCCCGGCTGGTCTTGTGTTGGGCACAGACTGGACAAGCGCTAACGTACTTCTGACAGTCCTTGTCAGCTGAAGGCCACCAAAGGGAGCGCAACAGCAGCTCCTCAGTCTTACGACCGCCAAAGTGCCTGGCCAATTGGTGGTCGTGGCAAAGTTCCAACAATGTCAAACGTTGCTGCTCCAGAATGTAGAGTTTATCTTAGAACCACCACAGTCCATGTTTCATTGCCAGTCTAGGGTCAGGGGACATGGTTGATCCGGCCAGGGATCGTTTAACCCGAGACAGCAGATCTTCCTGCATCAAGAAGAAGCTCTGGGACAAGAGGATGATATCCGGTGGCGTGGAGTAGCCAGGTTTGCTAAGCATCCTGGACAGAGCGTCCGGCTTTACATTCTTCGACCCAGGCCTGTAAGTAATATGCAGGTTAAAGCAGGAGAAAAACAGAGCCCATCGTGCCTGGCGTGGCTTCAGCCTTTTAGCTGTGAGCAGGTACTCTAAGTTCTTATGGGCGGTGAAGACCATGACAGGGTGTAGAGCTCCTTCCAGCAGATACCGCCATTCCTCTAGGGCGGACTTGATTGCCCGAAGTTCCCGGTCTCCCACATCGTAATTTTTCTCTGGCGCTGTAAGTTTGCGGGAGAAAAAGGCGATGGGGTGTAGCGAGGCCTTTGGACCTCGTCTCTGGGATAGGACTGCTCCCACTGCTCTCTCCAAAGCATCCACCTCCAGGATGTAAGGTAGCCGAATCTGGGTGTTTAAGAACAGGTGCTGTAGTAAACAGTTTCTTGAGCTTCAGAAAGGCCATCCAGGCCTTGGGAGACCAAATGGAAGATCCAGTTTGGTGAACACTGCAGCTGTTTGAAGTCTTTGAAACGGTTCAGGGACCAGTGGCAAAGGGTACCGGTATATAACGGTAATTTTATTAAGGTCCCGATAGTCTATGCAGGGTCTGAGAGTGTGGTCTTTCTTCTCTGCAAAGAATATTCCAGCCTCTGCAGATGAAGTAGAGGGCCGAATGAAACCCTTTTTAAGGTTGTCATCAAGATAAGCCTTGAGGGCTTTCAGTTCCAACTCAGAGAGCGGGTAGATTTGGCCAAACGGTACTTCTGCTCCTGGTAGCAGTTCAATAGGGCAGTCGTATGACCTATGAGGTGGGAAAGCATCTGCCCCTTTTTTGCTGAATACATCCAAAAACTCATGGTAGACAGATGAAACAGCAAGATGGGTTTCTGGATCAGAGTCAGAGTTCAGACAAAGCACTGAAGAGGAGGATTCCGGAGCCGGTGGCAGACAGTTGCGTTGGCAGTAAGAGGAGAGAAACTGAACTTCTCCAGTGGACCAATCAACGGTGGGGCAGTGTGCCCGGAGACATGGCAGGCCCAGAATGACTGGGAAAAGAGGGGACGCTATGGCATCCAACGACAGGTGTTCCAGGCGGCCGTCCATTGTCCAGGCAAGAAGGGGAGCTGTCTCATGGGTGACTGCTCCAGATGGCCATCTGATGGGTCTTAGGCTTGAGTGGGATCTGGTGCTGAGCTGCAAAGGCCAGGTCAACGAAGCAGCTACAGGCTCCGAAGTCCAGGATAGCTGGGACCTGGATATTCCCGTCAGGGAGCAGGAGATGCAGAGGCAGAACAAGATGGTTGGAAAGGTCAGGCAGAGATAAGAGTCCTCCTGGGGTAGAGTGGAGCCTGTTTCCATGCTTAATCAGACAGAACTTGACAAGATGTCCGGAACCACCACAATAGAGACAGAGGTTGTGTGTCAGGCACCTGTGTCTCTCTTCAGGAGAGAGGGAGGGACGTAGAGGTCTGGGTTCCATCCGGACAGGACAAACAAAACCTGCAGTTTCTTTCGGCTCTATGTTCCCACAGACGTCGGTCCACCTGGATGGCCAGGTTGATCAGGGCTTCCAGTGTCTGGGGGACACCCACACAGTCCAGCTCGTCCTTGAGCAGCTCCTAGAGCCCCAAACTGAACTGATGATGGAGCGCAGCATCATTCCAGGACGTATCGGTGCTCCAGCGTCGGAACTGTGCTGCATAGTCTTCTGCCATACGGCGGTCTTGCTGGAGTGCGCGGAGAGCAGCCTCGGCTGTAGCAACCTGATGGGGATCCTCGAGCCATGGACTGAAAGAACAGGACGAGGTTGGTGGTTTCAGGAGCCTTTTGTTCCAGCAGCCGGTGAACCCAAGCTTGTGGCCCAGCCCATAGCAGCAAGATGACCAGTTCCACTTTAGTGGCCTCTAACGAGAAAGTGCGGGGTTGCAGGAGTAAATACAACTCGCATGCATTGTGAAAGGCCCAAAACTTCAATCTTTCCCCCGTGAACCGCTGGGGCAAAGGTACCTCGGGTTCAATAGGCAGGGTCAGCTTGGGGTGTGGGCATCCAGCTGGCTGGTGCTGGGAAAGGCTGGCAAAGTGAGTTCCAGGACTCAGTTTTCCAACCGGGGGTATTCTCCTTGTAAGCCCTTCACCGCCTGGGTGAGCCTGGCTAAGTGCATACTCAGATCCTCCACAGGAGAGGGCCTCTGCGCAGACTCAGCCTGGCTGTCCGTTGCTGTCACGTACCTGATGGTAGAGTCTGACTTATGCAGTAGGCAACCTCTCTTACGGCCCTGGTTCCAGAACCCCTGATAGAGCAGACAGGGAGCGCTGGAGCACAGGGGAGCACGAGGGCTGGATTTGACACAGGTGATGGTAAGATGTCGTCCAGAAGTCCATGCTAGACTGAAGAGTAGCGATGCAGGCTGGGTCAGTAACATGCGGGCAAAGCAGTACAGGAGGAGCAGGCAATCAGATGGTCGGGTGCAGGCAGGGTCATTAACAGGCAGGCAGGTTGAGGTACACAGGGATCAGACAGAAGAGTGGTCGTAGGCAAGCTGGGGTCGGTCAAGGCCGGGTAACAGGAAGCTCAGAATGGACCACAAGAAACACGGTAATGTTGTAGAACAGACAGTACCGCTTGCAAGGTGCTGTTAGCTTAAATGGCCGCCTGGGGACCGTGCTGGTGCATACGTGCTCACGCACGCGTGCATGCACCCAAATGCTACATGCGCCCGCTCATAGGTCTTCTGGCCCTGATCTCAGAGGCAGAAGTGGTCTCCTGACAGAGCTGCTCTGAGGGAGCTCCCCAGTCTGGGGGTGGGTGACTTTGGGCCTGGGCTTGGGTGTGGATGAGATCCTCTAAGAATACATGGAGGTGTCCCGGACTGAGGGCACGGGAGCCAGGAGTGCTGGTGAGTGATGCACAGTCAGGAGGACTAGGGAGGCACGCTTGAGAGGACTGGGAGAGCGCAATTTGCAATGGGTGCAGAACCAGAAGTGTGGACTGTGGAAGCATGGGGAGAGGAGAGAGGCAGCTGCAGCCATGTGGGCTGGCAGGCCCTGAAGAGATGGTGCTGGGAGCAGTAGCCACATAGATGGGTAGCACTAGGACTTACTTACATTTTTGCTACACTAAAGGGGCCTGTGCTCACTGCCTGCAAAAGGCATTCACCTTAGGCCTGGTGGGGTCAGTTCCAGGTCCTACAAATCAGTACAAGCAAGTGATGAGCTGGAGGAGTGAGGAGCTGTGATAGTCTGCAAGCAAGTGAAGTCCTGGAGAGAAGAGAGGAGGTGTATAAACTGGAGTGTATATACGTTGAGTCCTGTGTATATTATGGTTCAATCAAGTGGACATCTCATACTCCATTACCCTATCCATGGTAATACCCCTCAATAAAAATACAAAAAAACAAGTGCAAGGACTGTTTCATGTGTCTAGATGCTTGAAATAGTGTGCCTGGCTGGGCAGGGTGACAGACGGACCACAGCACTAAGCACCCCCTTCGGGGGTACCACTACACATAGGAGCGCATGCACATGGTACATTGAGAAAATGCCTCTGTCACCATGCATATCACCTATGAAAATACAACAATATATTTTTTCCCCTTCTCTCCTTTTTTTTTTTTAAAGTTATTTGGTAATAATCTTGTGCACGTAACCTGTTGTTAGTGTTTCTCTAAAACATTAAAAACGTCAAAGAAAAGAATTTGCACTTTTTATCTATATTACCATTAACTATTTAAAACTTCAGTTTCTGAAGCCTTTAATATACATAGAGTTGATTATTTTTCACATGAAGGAAGCTTATCGATTATTGGTTAACTATTGAATTAAACTAAAAATTATACTGTCGACTATAATTTGCTGCAGAAAATAAGTCCATAAAATTGTAGCCTATTATAGTGAAAATTGCATAAAACATGGCTGTGATTGCTGAAAGGGAACTTCAGATGTTACCCTCCTGATGTGTAAGTACAAGAGGCACGTAGCTTACTAATTGATGCATTGCAAGCTTTTCCAGGTCTAAAACTGCCCTTCTCAATCACAGTGAACTTTTTTGCTATAATATAGTTACAGTTTATGAGGCCTAAGCAGTTTGACATTTTGCCATATTGGTAGAAACCATCTCTGAGCTCAGGTGACTAAATCATTGGTTAGGACACTGGGTATATATGGTAGAAAAGTAAAAGAGTACCTTGATTATCTACCCCAATGTGTCTAAGAGTTGCTTTTGGCTAAGCATCTTCAGCATTTATGGTATGTTATATAGCCTTAGCTACATGCACAGTATTAGTTGTTTTTAAAAGCATTAGTACAATCCCTGGAGACTATCTTCAATTGACTGGACAATATCCTTTGTGGCTTTTTCAGACATTATCCCAAGTGTCTCCTCATTCTAAAGAAAACATTGGATGTCTAGTCACCTAACTGTTGTAAATTATTTTCTTGTATTTATATTGCAATACTGAAGCCACTGCTACAATTGGTATTTACGTCTGCCACACTGATCACTGTATAATTGGGCAACATTCTGTTTTCTTAAAATACAGTTTTTCATTAGAAAAATATAATGACATGTTAGAGTAAGGGTAGCACTGGCAGCCACCATGTTTTGCCTAACCTTGTCAGACTTCTTTACGTGGGGGTCACAGGCTCACAGACATGTAGCAAATAAAAGCCAGGTAAAAGTCCTTATGTTCATTAATGTGTGCATTAGTTGAAGTATTAAAGCTCCTCTTGTATCCGCATAACAACCAGACAGCTAACATTTTCTGAAGGAAAAACTCGGGCAGCCTAGATACTTCTATCTTAACAGTTTTCCTTTAATGTAGTAAACACAAATCTTAAAATCTTATTTTACATTTTTAGGGGTTTCCTATGATTATTTCTTAGCAACTGCCATATACTGTATTCTTCAAAATTCTACTTTAGAACTAGTGGAAAAAAGATGGATCATTTTGTTCCTTTATAATGGTATTAAAGGTTCCCTACTGGTGCTCCTGGTTCCTCCCCTTTACCAGTGCTCCTAATAGCAAGCTGCTTTCGATGGGGGCACTGGTGCGTACTCGCTCCTGAGCCCTCCTCTATGCGTCCATAAGACACATAGAGCCGTGGCTCGGCCCTGCCTCCCACTCTCTCTTTATTGGCTCATTGGCTGTGATTGACAGCAGTGGGAGCCAATGGCTCCTGCTGCTGTCTCAGCCATTGAGGAAAGAGAGTCCTGGAACAGCCGAGGCTTTCGTGCACTTCACTGGATTGAGAGGAAGCTCAGGTAAGTATTAGGGGGCTGTGGGGGGAGCAGCACGCAAAAGGTTGTTTTTACCTTCGTGCATAGAATACATGTAACCTTCAGCCTTTACAACCACTTTAATTTTGCAAACTCTACTTTGGAAAACATTACTTATAATGTCACATTAGAAAAAGCTGTAATAAAATGTTGACAAGTATATATTTAAACTATACTTCTTTCCTATATTCACAGCCTATCAAATTCTTTATTAGTAAAATCTTCATTAGTAAGGCTTCATTTACACAGGCCTCTTGCAATTATTTTATTTAAATGCAAAAGAAATCGATCTGGGAAGTATATGTTATTAGGCACGGGAATTTAAAATGCTCCTGGATGCACAGATTTCTTTTTTTTTAACCTAATTAAATTGAATTCTCCTGAATGCAAGTAAGCCTACAGTGTTAATTATACCATTTAAAATCAGTACATGCATTAATAGCATTTATAAATTTCCTATAAAAGCATATAATTGCTGGTATGCCATTGCCGATGTGAATGAGGTGTAAGAGAACATCATAATCTTAAACATTATGCAGCCAAAGACTAAGCGCTAGGGTTTACTGTGTGGGTGATTTTCAAAGGACACACATGGGTTCCATAACTGTAAAATAGACTAATTTATTCTTACAATTTGTCAAGCAAAAAAAGTCAAATAGGAATAAAATTATAAAATCATCCACTTCATGATTTATAAAAAACATCCAGGCATAAAATAATGAAGGTGAAAAATAGGTATGCTTTTGTGGAGCTCACAGCTCTAAGCTTTGTTATCAATGATAGCCCAGTTTTACCAGGAACCCTGCCAAGCCTGCCGGATTGGTTGCAAGACCGGGAAAAACACTAATTTGTTTAGCTGGTGTACGGAGGAGTGCAAACCTGACCTTGAATGTAAGGGACCTATCTGTAATTTTCTCGATGACCATGACCTCCAGACATTTGATGTCATGGTTATGGTGTGTTAAATAATGACGGGGTACACTGTGTTGGTCGTTACCCTTATGTATAAGCCTTCTATGTTCCCCTATTCTTTTCCAGAGGGGGCGTATTGTTCTGCCTGCATAGAGTAGATTACATGGACATCTCAGGACGTAGATTACGAAATCTGAGGAACGCGTGGTGAACTGCCCTGGATCCAATTGTTATCGTTTCCTGGCTCTTGTGTTTCTGGAATGCTTCCTCTACTAGGGATTCTGGGAATCCTTTTTCCAAGAATTTTATGGCCAGCGACCTCCCCTGATCTTCATAATCTTTTTGTCTTGTGCAATTGCGTCTTAGGCGTCTACATTGACCGCCTGGAATATTTTTCGGCCATGATGGATGATGGCAATTGGTATAATGTAGGTATGGGTTGCCACTCGTAGGTTTGCAATAATTGGAGGAAATGATGGTGTGATTTTCATGGGACAATTCTACATCCAAGAATACTAATTTGGTTGGATCAATTATGTGGGTAAATTTTAGGCCCAGTTTGTTGTTGTTACAGTGGGCAGCAAAGGAAGGTAAATCCATCCACTGTAACACTTCAGATGATTAGGATGTCATCAATGTAACGACCATTGTACACCAGATGTTGGGCGAACGGGTTTTGATTCCAAATGGATTGTTCTTCCCAATAGGCCATAGCGATGTTAGCGTAACACGAAGCAAAGTTGGCTCCCATTGCTGTACCCTGTGACTGAAGATAAAACTGATCCAAGAAAGTAAAATAATTATGTTTGAGGCAAAATTGAGTGCCCTTGATTACAAACTGAGCCTGTTGGGAATTAATCATAAGGTCTTGATACAGAAAATACTGCAGTGCTCTGATTCCTACAACGTGGGGAATTGACGAATACAAGGAACTGACGTCCTGGGAAGCCCAAAAATAATTGTCTTCCCATCTATACTGGTGTAGAATTTCCAGGACATGACCTGAGTCTTTAATGCTCCTCCCTGTCACAGGACTGAAGCCAGTGCAGGCCGGAGCCGACCGCAGCACACATCCCTCCACAAGCCGATGGGACCCTTCCCACTGACGTCACCTCAGCGGGACTAGCCGGCTCAGGCTGCGGTGAGGAGTGGAGCTCCCCTCTCACACGGGAAAACAACTACTGCGCCGATATCCATCAGTGGCTCCAATCCATCCCTTCCTCCTGCTTGGACACAGGAGCAACATGGCGGCTTGACGCTCCCTACCCCTCCTGACCTCTGCACACCCGCTAAACAAGTGAGCGTTTTTTCTGGTCTTACAACCTATCCAGCAGTCTTGGCAGGGTTCCTGTTACAACGGGGCTATCATTGATAACAAAGCTTAGAGCTGTGAGATCCACACAAGCATACCTATTTTTAACCTTCATTATTTTATGCCTGGATATTTTTTATAAATCATGAAGTGGATGATTTTATAATTTTATACCTATTTGACTTTTTTGCTTGACAATTTTTAAGAATAAATGAGTCTATTTTACAGTTATGGAACCCATGTGTGTCCTTTGAAAATCACCCACACAGTAATCCCTAGCGCATGGTCTTTGGCTGCATATTGTTTTTCACTCCCCCAGGAGTTTTACGGAGCGGCTGGGAGAACTGAATGCAAAGTTTTCAGTCTTGTCAGGTCATGCACATGCAAGAGAAGCACCGGATTTTATATGCTGTCATAATCTTAAACATTACTGCTGAAAACATATAAAAGATGAAAATGTGTTGAACCAATAAATAATATATTCATAAAATAACTGTGCATTGCTTGCAAAAGCAAACCAATTTCTTCTTAACTAAAAATGCATCCTTATTTGTGCTCACATTTCGTATACCTAATGCGTTAGCTTTTATGTACATCTGTGTCTGTGTAAATGTGTTTACAGTATGCTTAAAGTGGTTATTAATCCACTTGGTGTTGTTGACACTATCCCCTCTGTCATAATAAATGATGTGCCCCACTGTATGTGTGTTCTAAAACATCTGCAGCTAAATACCTTTATTTTATAGCGCCAATTGGCGCTCATGTGTCTGGCCGTCTCTCTCCTCTCTTGAGCCGAGAAACCCCTCCTGATGTCAGCTGGGAGGAGGAGAGGAGAAGAGGAGAGAGACGGCTGGTCTTGTGACCGCAGAACGGCACCATAGAATAAGGTATTTAGCAGCGGATTTTTTAGAAAACATACAGTGGGGCACAGCATTTATTATGACAGAGAGGATGGTAAAAACAAAACTTGATTATGATACCAGCAGGAAAGTGGGGGGGGGGGGCCCTGGTATGAGCTGGCAGGCAGGGAGAGGAGCGGGGAGGAGGACAGAGGAGAACACAGGAGAGCAGGGCTGTGGATGACGAAGGCATGTATGCTGTCTTCAGGGCTCAGCAGCTCTGATATACCAGGGTCAGTTACAAAGGGGAGGGTAGAAACTGGCAGGATCAGCCAAGTATTACAGGCGTTACAAGCACTGTGCTGTATAACATGCTTTAAGGGAACAGGATCTGCTTTTTTTTGGGGGGGTTAAACGATTTAAGTTTTATGTGTATTTGTACATTGGATGTATATGTTTTTGTATGTGTAATAATTTAATTATGGTTTTTACATGTTACATTTTTTCACATGTGGCACTTAAAAAAAACAGCCTGTAAGGAGCATGTGTGCTCCTGCTCCGTCATAGCTGCTCCAGCATCCTGGTTTTGGCTGTGGCATTCTCCTTGTCTGTTTGTCCACCTGCAAGGTGATTGATTGTGGCCAGATTCTGGGTGGAGACCAAACCTGTTATAAGCTATCCAAGCCTGCAGTCTCATGTTTTTGATAGCGTGTGATAGCATGTGTAATACCTGATCAAGCTGCCTGTTTGTCTGCCCTGTTCTGCTAGATTGGATTTCTCTGTGTATGACCTCAGATGCCCGCCTTTTAACTGGACTCTCATTGAACC
The DNA here is from genome assembly GCA_018402905.1 of Glandirana rugosa. Lineage (NCBI taxonomy): Eukaryota > Metazoa > Chordata > Amphibia > Anura > Ranidae > Glandirana > Glandirana rugosa. Next base: position 1,057,619 of record BLSH010249461.1, read on the forward strand.
ACTGTGCTTGTCTGCCAACAGCAAGTATCTGTTTGCTTTGTTGTGCATGCCCAGGCCTGGTACCCAGGCACTATAGCATCATGTATAACTCCTGGGGGCCACTGAGAACGGATTGGCCTCCTTGCCTTATAGGAAAGGGGGCTGCTATAGGTGAAGAACACTTTAGCCAACTCTAGTGTCTGACCACCTGCGTTAGGGGTAAGCCATATACAGAATTGAATATATATTGTGTAGTATATATTGTATAGTGCTTTATTGGCCTGTTGAAGTTTCCCTGTGCTCTCTTCGATCTGTAAATAAAAACATGCCAAAGTGGAAGTACTGAGCAATGCAATAGAGCTTGAACAGTTTGCAACACATAATCCCCCACTTTATACCTGATTTATTAAGTGTTAGCTGATTTTGAGGTATTTATAAAAAGATAGGATTTGAGTAGCTGCATTGTCAGCATTTTAAAATATATTTAGCATTTATATAAATATTTTTCTTATGTACCTGCCTATAGTTCTGCTTTAGGAAATGGGCCGAAAAGGCAAGCTCCACTAATACTCATATAATGGAAAATAATCTTTTGGATGTGTTGTGCCATCAATACATAGATGCTTTTATTTGAACATTATAAGCTCAAAAATGGACTTTGTAAAGACCAATATAAGGTTATGTAATGATATAACAGAGTGGATGGGGGAGGGGCTCATAAGCCAGAAAAGAGTATGCACAGGAAGGCCTCTGAGTACTGTAGGAATTGAACTGTTAAAGTGTTACTAAACCCACAACAGTAAAATCTGTCTGTATGTGAAGCATAGCATGCTTTTTATACTCACTGTGGAACTTAAGGGGTTAATCCTCTGCATTGTGTAAAAAGGCTGTATGACATAAATGCTTCTCTCCTACACTGTCAATCTGGGCAAGTCCATATAATACACAGCAGGGTGGTAAAGCTGAACATGCTCAGTTTGGTCTATTATGCTGGATAGATACATTTCCTGTTTCAGTTGAACTGTTCAGGTCACATGATATTAACATTACACATACAGGCTGTAGTGGAAAACTCCTCCTACTTGAACACACAGCTATGGACAAACTGTGCAGGTTATCGGGAAACCATGGTATACAGACCATCCCAAAGGTATATAGTGGCAGTATTTTAATGTAAAAAGAAGATTTATAAGCTGTGGGCACGGGGGGGGGGGGGCAGATGAAATATTTTCATATTACAGGGTTTAGTAACACTTTAAGGGGTCCAGAGGACATTTTATCAGTTCACAAAGGAATTGGTGTTGCCTAATTAAGCTTCAAATTCACTCATGCAGGGACATACAATCCACTGTATTAATCATCTGTGCCATTATCTTTACAGCAGAATACAACATATATATAGAGTTTGCATTTGCCATAGTGTAAATTATTGAAGATGTTAGAACTACTTATAGTAATAATGCTAGTAACAGCACAATTATAGGAAAATATATAATCTTTACCTTGAGTATCACGGGTTTCTACGGGCCAGAATGGAGCGGCAGGTGGAGCTACATTGCTGCTTTCTGGAACTAAAAAAATGAGCTGAAATCAATATTTAGACATGCTAGTGATATAGCTACCAGCAGTGATGAGCAAATTGATTGCTGTGGTGGCTTGGGTTGATCGTGAATAATGGATATTGGCAAACATTTTATTAGAATTTAAAAATAATCCAGCCCCATTTCTAGTAAATTCCAAGCTCATCATGCTGTGCATACAACTTTGTATCCACATGGGTATGTATGGGTATACGAACCCAAGTGTGCCAACCTCCACCATGCTAGAATCAGCCTGTATGTCCTTCACAAGAAGAATTTGTTAAGAAGAGGATACCCCAGGAAAGAGTCCGAATTCTTAAAGCTCCAGATCCCTTCTGTTAGCTACCAGGTTACATTACACTTGCATTGCCCAAAGGCATGACCAAGAATGTGGGGAGTGAAAGAAAGGATATAAACAGTCCAGTCTAAGAATAACTAACCAGTTTTTAATTTGTGAACAAAAACTGCTCCATTAAAAAAGCACCCCTGCCCTTCTAATGAAAGTCACATGACACTGATTTCTGTAGGGCAGCACACACCCAACAGCAGCCAAGTGGGGTGGTTGCAGATTTTTTTAAGGATTTTGCTGTTTATGTTTTTGCAAAAAATGTTTGCATATCAGTAAGGGCTTGTTCACACTGGTGGCCAGGGGGCTGTAAAAGCAGGTGGTTGAGCTTCAGTTATACTGCCCCCAACCTCCAACTTGAACAAGGAGGTGCAACCCAAGGCTGTATACAAGCAAAGCATTGCAACTGCAGAAATTATTAAAAGCCATGCCATTTGGCTGGCAGTACCGCTGCTCAACATGACCTAGTCAAGTGAATGGGGCTGCTTTGCAACCGCTCTACAACCAAGTGCAATGCATCTTAATTTGTGTTCACATCTATAACATGTGCCAGCATTTTCAGGGTCAAAAAGACAGTGAAGAGGTGACATATTGCCTGTTTACTGGTTGTTAAATGCCTCTGAAAAGTGTTTCACCACAGATTGCTTTTCAGAGGGAGTGGGGAGGGCTACTGCAGGCACGAACGAGTCCTAAAAGAGTTGTTTAGTCTGCTCCTGCTGCACATTTTGGGGGAAACAAAAAATGCATTTGAGACAGCAGATGGAGTTTAATGTGAAGGTATTGCTATGTTTACATGCCTGTAGAGGGCAAGAGACAATTTGATTTCTCATTTATTTAATAGGAAAAAATATTAAAAGCTGTAATTAAAATATTTAAAATGGACTTTGAATATTTTCCAGAACCCTCCAGTCCAATTACTTCCATAAATTGTTTGAGACTTGTGCATTCGGACAATATGTTGAAAGGGGGCCTCTTGTGTTTTTGACAGTGAAGTGTCAACCCATCCATGAAGAGCATATAGATTGATTTTCGCATGGTAGAGCATCTGCACATGTGATTTTCTAGTCATTATTGGATTATCAGCCCTTATACCTGGTGAGCTTAGAGGCTTATTTATTATAAAAAGTGTGGAAAAAAGAAGAAAAAAACTATTAAAAAAAAACACTAGAGGAATGGTGGGTATGAACCTGGTGAACTTTTGAGTGAGCACATTAAATAAAATACTAGGAAAGTGCAGTTCTAAAGGTATGCTCATCTTAATAATAAAGAAAAATATTTGAACAGTTGTCAGTCATACCTGCTGGTTTACGCTGTACTGGGGGAACATTTAATCGGTAATTTGGATTTTGCCAGTCTCTCCTCTGTGAAACTGAAACATAGACATGATAAAATATATTAAGTGCTAGTCCATTCAAACAAATTCATGTTTCAGGTGTTATTGACCTAGATTTAAGAAATATCACGAAAGCAATATATTTTTTTAAAAAATCTACAAAACTGTAATTCGTTTTGTTTGTTTAAAATAATATGTGGCCAGTTGTTCCAACTCAGCTAAAGTATTCAATACACATCCTATCAGCGACAGCTAGTCAATAAGCGGCGCCGCCTCCCCGCCGCTGACAAGAAAAAAAAAAAAAGTCAGCCAGACCCCCTACAGGAGGCACCGGTATATTGACTTTTCTTTATTTTTCTCGGCTCCTTGCTGTCTGCTGACAGCAAGTAGTGAGCTGATTGGTCAGTCATTCAAGACTATGTGTGTGCGCTGAACAGGTGACCACACATAGTCTGATTGGCTGCCCTGAGCCACTGACTGACTGGCATTGGATGCTGTGGGCGGATGTGCTGGCTGCGTGATGAGGCGCAGCACTCAGCCGGGTTTCAGTCCTGACTCCCACGCCGCAGACCATCCACTCCAGGCTCCAGCATGTTGTCCGCAAGCGAAGCTCTGCACACTGACAGCACGCTCTCCGCAAGTCGATCTATGCACACTCCTGCCTGCCCATTAGATGGCGTAAGTGCGGGACTTGTCCCAACTTCGGGGGGGGGGGGGTCTGTCAGTGCCCTATCTGTATACACCTGTCTGGGACTCTGTATACCCCTATCTGAGACTCTGTATTCCACTATCTGGTGACTGTATACCCCTATCTAGGACTCTGTATACCCCTATCTGAGACTCTGTATTCCACTATCTGGTGACTGTATACCCTATCTGGGACTCTGTATACCCCTATCTGATGACTGTATACCCCTATATGGCAATCTGTATACCCCTATCTGGGACTCTGTATACCCTATCTGGTGCTATGTATACTGCTATCTGGAGCTCTGTATACTGCTATATGGTGACTCTGTATACTGCTATACGGTGACTGTATACTGCTATCTGGGGCTCTGTATACTGCTATCTGGGGCTCTGTATACTGCTATCTGGGGCTCTGTATACTGCTATCTGGTGACTCTGTATACTGCTATATGGTGACTCTGTATACTGCTATCTGGGGCTCTGTATACTGCTATCTGGAGCTCTGTATACTACTATATGGTGACTCTGTATACTGCTATCTGGTGCTCTGTAAGTGTATACTGCTATTTAGTGACTCTGTATACCCCTATCTGGTGACTCTGTATATCCCTATCTGGTGATGCTGTATACCCTATCTGGTGATGCTGGGCTGTATACTCCTGACACAAGGGGTGGAAATTATAAGGGGTGGGGCTTATGAGAAGTGGGAGGGGTCAAAAGGAAGGACGGGGTCTGGCGCCCCCCCATCCTAAAATTTCACCAGCCACCACTGCATCCTATTGCACTTTTATCTTATGTTGTTCCCCACTCTTTGACTTTTGTGACGGAGCATTTGTATAGAAAGTAAATCTATACTTTAAATGTGAAAATGTACTTTGTTAAGTGAAAAATATCCACTTTTTCAGTAAAGCAACCTCGCTGTTAATATACTGTATGCATTAGTTATTAGATTAAAGTGATACTAAAGTCTTGTTTTTTATTGTTTAACCGCTTAGAGACCACCCCATGCAGATATACTGCCGCAGCGTGGGCACTCTGTGCCAGATCACGTATCTAGTACGTGATCTGACACTTCCGGGTCTGGGGCGCGTGCGCTGCCAGCGACCCGCTCCCGCTGTGACTGGACACAGCGGGAGCCAATCAGTGGGTCCGGTGGACCCTAAGTCCGCCAGGTCTTGCCGATCTTTCCGGGGATCAGCAGAACGCTGTAAACAAGGCAGATCGTCGTTCTTTGAGAAGGGAAGACAGAGATCTTGTGTTTCTGCTAAGCAGGAACACGGATCTCTGTCTTTTCACAGTAAATGCATGCTCCACACACTTAGAAAACACTCCCAGGGAACACAGTTAACCCTTTGATCAGCCCTGATGTTAACCCCTTCCCTGCCAGTGTCTTTAATACAGTGACAGTGCATTTTTTAAGCACTGATCACTGTTTAAGTGTCACTGGTCCCCAAAAAGTGTCACTTAGTGTCAGATTTGTTCGCCACAATGTCACAGTCCTGCTAAAATTCGCTGATCACTGCCATTACTAGTAAAAAAATTAAAAAAAAAAAAATTCCAAAATCTATCCCATAGTTTGTAGATGCTATAAATTTTGAGCAAACCAAACAATATATGCTTGGATATATGGATTTTTTTTTTTTTACCAAAAATATGTAGCAGACTACATATTGGCCTAAATTTATGAAGAAATTAGATTTTTCATAATGGATATTTTTTATAGCAGAAAGTAAAAAATACATTTTTTTTTCAAAATTGTAATTTTTTTTTGTTTATAGCACAAAAAATAAAAACCGCAGAGGTGATCAAATACCACCAAAAGAAAGCTCTATTTGTGGGGAAAAAGGGACATACATTTTATTTGGGTACAGTGTCACACAACCGTGCAATTGTCAGTTAAGGTAACGCAGTGCCATATCGAAAAAAATGGAGGGTAAACCTTCCGGAGCTAAAGCGGTTAAAAATAACAATGGGGGGGGGCACCCAAGCCAAACGGCTGCTCTGTGTGTTCATTCAGACACCGAGCTGTGACTCGGCCCAACCCCTCTCTCTCCTCATTGGCTCACAGACTTTGATTGACAGCGGCGGGAGCCAATGGCGCCTGTGTGCCTCAGCCAATCAGGAGGCAGAGTCCCAGACAGCCGAGCCTCTCGAGACGGGTAAGTATTAGGGGAGCGGAGGGGGGGTCTGCTGCACACAGAAGGTTTTTTATCTTAATGTATATAATGCATTAAGATAAAAAAAACCCTTCTGCCTTCAGAACCACTTTAAATTACATTATAATAAATGCATTCTCCACCCAGAGGTGTGGCCTGTTAAGGATAAAGCTGGGACAGAGGGAGTTAGGGGGTTTCATTTACCCCAGAGCATCTGTAACACAGCAGTTGTTAGCCGATTGTGCTAACGCCATACTTGGAGATGCTACTTGCTGCCTTTCACTAGGGAAGCTCTCAGCACAGTTCAGAAAATGACATCACTTTCTATTTTTTATTCCTCCAGAGTGCACATACAGGCAACATCTAAGTGCAGAGTCAGCGTGGCCAACCTCCCAAACAGTTTTGATGGCAGAGTGGGTGGTGGACACTAAACGTGGGAGAAGAAGCAGTAGATGGTGGGGTGGTGACACCACAATCTCCATATCGCCCAATCAGAGAATGCCTTGTATTCAATGAAAAAAAATATGGGGCTTCCTCTGAATGGTGGCAGTGCTGAGTAAGCAATTCCTGGCGGTTACTATGTATAATTGCACTGTTACCAGAGGATTGCTGCTATCATTGTAGTAGCCACGACTACTAACGTGATTTGCAGCTTGAGCTTTAACTAGACCTTAACTAATATAGATAGCCACATATATAACATGATAGCAACCCAGTCTGGTTGAGTACAGTTAGGTAGGGAAACGATGTCTATGGGCACCTTCTGACCTCTTCTTAAATCCCCGCTGATGAGTTGAATCATTATAGTCATATGAAATTACTACCAGCATTCCCTGCTCTATCTCAACCACCATAGTGTCTCATATCTCATATCTCTTGCTGCAATCTCAGTGTTTCTATCTGATGTAAATGTCACAAGCTGAGAATAGCTGTTTCATTTAGCCAATAAGTATGTTAAAATAAAATCAGCCTTTACCATCAGTGTCATGGGTTTCTGCAGACCAGTGAGGCACAGCAGGGGGAGCATTATAACCAGTATCAGGACCTAAGAAAATACATACCATGGTTAGCTAATCATATACTTTATAACAGAATAATTCACAACTTTCCTTTTTATTACCATACCTGTTGGCCTACGCTGAACAGTTGGGACTTGTACTCGACTTGGAGTTTGCCAGTCTCGTCGCTGTGAACCTAAAACAGATCATTCACAAGAATACAAAAAAGCCATTATGGTGTCATAATACTAGTAGCTTGTGATAGTTGATGTATTAAAAGAAGTAATGAGAGGAAAATATACTGTAGTTCACTGTTCCAGCATGCAAAAAAGCAATGAGCTCATTTCTGAAAACTACCGTAAAGAAAAATGTTTTTGCCAATTACAACCAACCAGGATTCAGCGTTCAAACTGTGACTTGTGCTGGAAAACATGAAAAAATTGTGATTGGTTGCTATGCTTTAAGAGGGCAACTGCAGGGGGAAGTAGATGGGCTGATAATAAGGCTAAATCTCACAATGGAAAAATATGTATCATTAACCACTTCAATACCAGGCACTTTCCCCCCTTCCTGCCCAAGACAATTTTCAGCTTTCAGCGCTGTCACACTTTGAATGACAATTGCGTGGTCATGCAACACTGTACACAAACAACATTTTTAGCATTTTCTTCCCACAAATAGAGCTTTCTTTTGGTGGTATTTGATCACCACTGGGTTTTTATTTTTTGCTAAAAAAAAGACCAACATTTTTGAAAAAAAAAAGGTTTATCTTTGTTTCTGTTATAAAAATTAGTTTTTCTCCTTTACTGATGGGCACTGATGAGGCTGCACTGATGGACACCGATGAGGCTGCACTGATGGGCACTGATTAGGTGGCACTGATGAGGTGGCACTGATGAGGAGGAGCTAATATGTAGAATTGATGGGCATTGATAGGTGGTACTGGTATGCAGCAATGATGGGCACTTCCTGGTTCACGCTATGATCAGCTGTGATTGCTCACAGCTGATCATGTGGTAAAGAGCCCGATCTTTACCATGATCGGAGTTGTGGTGTGGAGTGACACACCACACTGCCGATCGACCGCTGCGCGCCACTGTGGGCACGTGATCACAGGTTATCCTGCCGGACATCATATGACGTCCGGTCAGGATAATGAAACCCCCACCCAGCCGCCATTCTGCTATAGGCCGGTTGGGAAGTGGTTAACCACTGTGGTGGCTTCGTTATCCTGACTCAACATCTATTGACGTCCTCAGGATAACCCGCAATCGCGTGCCCACGGGGGGGGGGGGGCGCATTGCGGCGATCGGTGGTGCTGTGGGTCAGTCTGACCCACCGCATTACCTATAGAGGTAAAAGGCTTCCACCGGAAGCTTTTTACCATGTGATCTGCCGTGACCAATTACGGCTGATCACAGTGTAACCAGGAAGAGCCCTTTATCGGCTTTTCTTCTACCTAGGTCTGCAGACCTGAGTAGTGGAGAGCCGATCGGCCACTCTCCTGATGGGGGGGCTGTGCTGTATGTTTATCAGTGCAGTCCCCCTCAAGATCGCCACACTGGACCACCAGGGGGCCGACCTGGACCACCAGGGAGCCCCCCCCAATGGACAACATAAGGAGGCCACCCATGGACCACCAGGTAGAAGATCTGGAGGCCGCCCAGGGATTACCAGGGAGCCCACACTAGACCACCAGGTAAGGGGCATACAGTGCACTGTGGGAATGGCACTGTGCCCATATGTGATGCCTGCCAGTGCCATCCCTAACAGTGCTATATTCATCAGTGCCCACCAGTGCCATGTACCAGTGTCCACCAGTGCCACTTATCAGTTCCCACCTGTTTCACCTATCAGTGCCCACCAGTGCCACCTATCAGTGCCGCCTATGAGTGCCCATCAGTGCCGTATATCAGTGCCACCTATCAGTGCCCATCAGTGCTGCTTATCAGTGCCACCTATCAGTGCCCATCAGTGCTGCATATATGTGCCCCATCATCAGTGCCACCTTATTAGTGCAACCTCATCAGTGCCAATCTGTACTGCCTCATCAGTGCCCATCAGTGTAGCCTCATCAGTGCCCATCAGTGTAGCCACATCAGTGCCTGTCAGTGAAGGAGAAAATATACTTATACAAAGTTTTGTGACAGAAACAAAGAAAAACTTTTTTTTTTCAAAATTTTCGGTCTTTTTTTTATTTGTAGCGCAAAAAATAAAAAACGCAGGGGTGATCAAATACCACCAAAAGAAAGCTCTATTTGTGGGAACAAAATGATAAAAATGTTGTTTGGGTACAATGTCACATGATCGCGCAATTGTCATTCAATGCACAACAGCGCTGAAAGCTGAAATTTGGTCTGGGCGGGAAGTGTTTTAAGTGCCTTGTATTGAAGTGGTTAAAGTATAACTAAAGGCAATTTTTTTTTTTTTAGTTTCAGATAGAGTGCAGAGGGATTAGAATTCTTGTTAGTTTTATTGCTGTCTGTGGCCCCATTAGGGAGATTCACCCTCTCTATTTGTCCTGTTTACCATTATCATTGAAAATGAAAGTAAAAGAAAATCACAAATTTTGGGTTGTCCCCAGAAAAGAAATAGAGGAGAAATGTTCTAAAGGGGACTCTAATTCTGGTGACCTGGGAAAACTTCCAAGGAATTCCCTTAATTTGTAGAGATTTTCTCTCACTCTCTGTTTTACTATGGGACAGGAAGTAAAGGGAAATCTCTGCAATGGGACACAGATGACGAAAAAAGTTTAGCCTATAATTCTACTTTAACCAGTTCCATTCCGCCCACTGCAAATATACTGCTGCAGGGCGACCTGGCTGCATGAAACAACGTACCTGTACGTTGTTCCCGTGACCTGGCCTGGGCTGCGAGCATGTGCCGCCGGCCTCCCGCGATTGTTCGAGGGAATGACAGAATGGCGGTCTGCCGATGTAAACAAAGCAGACCATCGTACTGTCAGACAGGAACAGAGAGATCTGTGATTCCTGCTAATCAGGAACACAGATCTCTCTATTCCTGCAATCAGTCCATCCTCCACACAGTTAGAAAGCATGCTTAGGGAACACACATAACCCTTTGATTGACCCTAGTGTTAACCCCTTCCCTGCCAGTGTCATTTATACAGTGTTTTTTTAGCACTGATCACTGTATTTGCGTCACTGGTCCCCAAAAAGTGTCACTTAGGGGTTGATTTACTAAAGCTGGAGAGTGCAAAATCTGGCGCAGCTGTGCATGCTAGCCAATCAGCTTCTAACCTCAGCTTGTCCAATCAAGCTTTGACAATAAAACCTTGAAGCTGATTGGTTTCTGTGTGGAGCTGCACTAAATTTTGCACTTTCAAGCTTTAGTAAATCAACCCCTTAGTGTCCAATTTGTGCAATGTCGCAGTCCCGCTAAAAATCGCTGAGTGCCGCCATTACTGGTAAGAAAAAAAAAAATCTCTAAATCTATCCCATAGTTTGTAGACAATATTTTGCGCAAACCAATCAATATACGCTAATTGGGATTTTTTTTAAACAAAAATATGTAGCAGAATACATATTGGCTTAAATTGCTGAAGAAATTTGATTTATTACATTTTTTATTGGATATGTTTTATAGCACAAAGTAAAAAATATTGTTTTTCAAAATTGTGGCTCTTTTTTGTTTATAGCGCAAAAAATAAAAAATGCATAGGTGATCAAATACCACCAAAAGACATCTCTATTTGTGGGGGGAAAAAGGACATCAATTTTATTTGGGTACAGCGTCGCACGTCCGCACAATTGTCAGTTAAAGTAATGCAGTGCCGTATTGCAAAAAATGGCCTGGTCATTAAGGGGGTAAATCCTTCCGGGGCTGAAGTGGTTAAGCTTCAATGTACTAGCTGTAATTAGCTGTTGCTGATTTGCCACATTCCTTTTTTTCAGAAATACTCCCTAATTGCCTGTCTCTAGTTAGATACAGTAATTATCATCATAAATAAAGAGAAGAAACAGTAATTATTAATATTCTAAATATTAATATGTATTGTCAGTTATAGTTATAAATCAGTTACCTTGAGTATCCCGTGTGTCTGAGGACCAGCTGTGTCCAGTATTTGGAGCCACATTGCTTCTTTCTTGAGCTAAGGTTGCACAAGTGTTATCATTCAGCACATGCAAATATAATTATTATATATTCCTATTTTGTAGCTGCAAAAGTGATCATACCTACTGGTCTGCGTTGAACAACTGGAACATTTCCTCGGCTAGGACTTTGCCAGTCACGTCTTTGCACACCTTGGTAATATAGATGATAGTGAATATATAAACAGTTACATTTCTTATTTTATTATAGCTGTAATTTTAGAACTGTAAAAACTTTTATTCACGTTTAACATTTTTTTTAGGGTGAAGGGTTCTGTAAGTCGAAATAGCGATATTCAAAAGCAGAGGCGTTGCTAGGGGGTGGCTATTGGGGCTATAGCCCCGAATCTGGGGCCCATAGCCCCGGGTCTCTTACAGGGTGGGTGCAGTTCTGCAATTAGCAGGTGTGTGTGTCTGGAATGCAGACTGTGTATATGTATATATATATATATATATATATATATTATATATATATATATATATATATATATATATATATATATATATAACATACACACACACACATACATACACATGTATATTTGTTACTATTATTATTTATTTTATTACATGCTCAAGCTTATGTCTTTCTTTACTTCGCTGCTATGGGCTCTAGCCCCAGATCTTTTGTAGACCTAGCAACGCCCCTGTTCAAAAGAAAGCCCATTCTTTTCAACAGTGATAGTTATAGCATACTGATTGAGAATTATGGGCAACTTGTAGTGAACACTGACAATCAGCATAAGCATTCCTCTCACTGAGTTACAGTGCGCTGAGCTGTCTTTAGTGTTTCTCAAACTGGGCGTGGTGGGGGGGGGGGGCACATATGTGTGAACGATGAGTAGTGTGGCAAAACAGGAAAGGATCATTATGGGGAAACATTCACCATCTCATAGTATTGCTGTGAAGAAGAAACACAGCCATTTTGGGTGACCTTATGTTCTATCTGATATGATAAAAGGCATTGAGGACCTCGGCTATGAACACATACTGAACTGATTTTGTTCTCTCTTGTGGAGAGGCAATTAAGGGGGAATATGGTCACTTTAAATAAATACATATGTGGTTCAAATACTGGACTTCACTTTAAGATAATTGCAAAGGGTAAGGGGGTACTTTTTACAACTGGAGGAAAATTTAACCTCTACATATGGAAAGGCTTCTTCACAGTAAGAGCTGTGAAAATGTAGAATAGACTCCCTTGATAACTTGTTTTGACTGGTTTAGTAAAGTTTTTTTTAAAAAGAGCCAGATGCATTCCTAAAGGCACAAAATATGACTGGATATTAACATTTATAGATAATACCACCAATAGAGTTGATCTGGGGAATATCAGATTTTAAAGGACCAGGAAGGATTTTTTTTCCCTCTGGAGCAAATTGATTCATGCTTTATGGGGTTTTTGGCTTCCTCTGTAGGTACTGCATTCTGTATATGAAGGTATTCTAGTCAATTCTATTTTATTCTATTCTTTATTTATATTTCCTATTGGTTGAATTAGATACACTGGGCAGCACAGTGGTGTAGTGGGTAGCACTTTCGCCTAGCAGTAAAAGGGTCACTGGTTCGAATCCCGATCACGACACTACCTGCCTAGAGTTTGCATGTTCTCCCTGTGCCTGCGTGGGTTTCCTCCGGGTACTCCGGTTTCCTCCCACACTCCAAAGACATGCTGTGAGGTTAATTAGATCCGGTCTAAATTGGTCGCATGGTGTAGTGGTTAGCACTTTCGCCTAGCAGCAAAAGGGTCGCTGGCTCGAATCCCAACCACGACACTACGTGCCTGGAGTTTGCTCGTTCTCCCTGTGCCTGCGTGGGTTTCCTTCGGGTACTCCGGTTTCCTCCCACACTCCAAAGACATGCTGGTAGGTTAATTGGAACCTGTCTAAATTGGCCTTAGTATATGTATGTATGAATGAATGTGAGTTAGGGACCTTAGATTGTAAGCTCCTTGAGGGTAGGGACTGATGTGAATGTACAATGTATATGTAAAGCGCTGCGTAAATTGACGGCGCTATATAAGTACCTGAAATAAATAAAATAAATAAATAAATACACTAGTTTCTTTTTTCAACCTGACAAACTATGTAACTTGTAACTATTTCAACAAGTAGCTCTATCTAGCATCTAGACATACAATGTAGGTAAGATATTGGTTGCAGTGATATGCTTATAATACCACTAAAATCAGTATAATAATATGATATATAATATATATCTATATATATATATATATATATATATATATATATAGATATATAGATATATATATTGTTATGGTTTGCAAGACGAAGTGGTAGACGGATGCTACCTGTCGCCTCGTATGCGTTCATTTGGACTGGATTAAATGGAATCCGGTCCGGATTTTACCAGCCACTGTGGCAGGGCTGGTTCCGGTCCAGAGTTTGTGGTCCACTGGAGTCCACCAGCAGGTGGCTTAAATAATCAGGAAGAGATTTCACTTGAGCCCTGACCTGAAACTCAGAGGGAATATCTGAGGGAGCTCTGTGTCTGTTTGGACTTTAAAAAGACAAGGTTTGCATTTTTGCTTATGTTTTGTGGGCGTTAGGGGCCAGCCCCACACTGTATAGTGAGGAAACTGTACTGTTTAGTTTAGTGCCTGACAGCAAGAATTTTTTTTTCTGTCCTGTTTATTTTAACCTGCAAAATCTATTTTCAAAATAAACCTGGCAAGCCGCCAGATTTTAAACAAAGTTGCCTGCACACTGACTATTTTCTTCAGGAAAGATGATCCCCACGAGCTAATCTCCCACAATATGTACACACACACACTGGCCACTTTATTAGGTACACCTTGCTAGTACCGGATTGGACCCCCTTCAGAAGTGCCCTTAATTCTTTGTGTCATAGATTTAACAAGGTGTTGGAAGCATCCCTCAGAGATTTTGGTCCATATTGACATAATAGCATCATGCAGTTGCTGCAGATTTGTCCCGTTCCAACACATCCCAAAGGTGCTCTATTGGATTGAGATCTGGTGACTTTGGCGGCCATTGGGGTACATTGAACTCATTGTTATGTTCAAGAAACCAGTTTGTGAGGATTTGAGCTTTGTAACATGGTGCATTATCCTGCTGGAAGGAGCCATCAGAAGATGAGAACACTGTAGTCATAAAGGGATGGACATGGTCAGCAGCAATACTCAGGTAAGCTGTGGAGTTTAAACAATGCCCAGTTGATACTAAGGGGCCCAAAGTGTGCCAAGAAAATACACACCATTGCACCACCAATGCCACACCATTACACCACCACCACCACTGCCAACCTGAACCATTGATACAATGCAGGATGGATCCATGCTTTCATGTTGTTTATGCCAAATTCTGACCATACCATCTGAATGTCGCAGCTGAAATTGAGACTCATCAGACCAGGCAAAGCTTTTCCAATCTTCTATTGTCCAATTTTGGTGAGCCTTTTCAAATTGTAGCCTCAGTTTCTTGTTCTTAGCTGACAGGAGTGGCACCCGGTGTGGTCTTCTGCTGCTGTATCCCATCTGGCGTGTTGTGCATTCAGAGATGGTATTCTGTATACCTTGGTTGTAACCAGTGGCTATTTGAGTTACTGTTGCCCTAGACATGGTCATGTGTGAAAATCCCACTAGATCAGCAGTTTTTAAAATACTCAGACCAGCCATCTGGCGCTAACAACCATGTCACTATCAAAGTCACTTAAATCCTTAAGTCCTGTCTTCCTCATTCTGATGCTCGGTTTGAACTTCAGTAAGTCATCTTCACCATGTCTAGATGCCTAAATGCATTGAGTTGCTGCCATGTGATTGGCTGATTAGCAATTTGTGTTACAAAGCAATTGAACAGATGTACCTAATAAAGTGGCCAGTGAAAATAAGTATTGAACACCATTTTTCTAGGTAAATATACTGTATTTCTTGCTATTGACATGAAATTTGGTAACCACCTATGCAATCCATACATACAAAGAAACCAAAGCAAATAAATTCAGAAATTAAGTTATGTGTAATATGGAATGGAATGACACAGGGAAAAGTATTGAACATGCTAACTGAAATTTATTTAATACTTTGTACAAAATCATTTGTTCATAATGACAGCTTCAGGACGCCTCCTGTATAGAGAAACTAGCCCCATGCATTGCTCAGGTTTGGCCCATTCTTTCACACAAAGAGTCTTCATATCTTGAAGGTTCCCTGGGCCTCTTGTAGGGACTCTGACCTTAAGTTCTTTCCATAGATGTTCTATTGGATTCAAGGCAGGTGATTAGCTGGGCCATTCTAGCAGCTTTATTTTCTTTCTTTAAAAGAATGGCGCCCAGTGTTATGATGTCACTGCCCACCTGATGCATCATAAGGGCAATGACATCATCACGCTAGCTAGGGCTTGGACTCCATCTTAGAGAACAGTGTTTTGCCTGTGTTTATACCTTGGCTGATTTTATGGATTATATTTAAGTGCAATACTTGCTTTAATAATAAATATGAATTAAGCGGTCTGCACTATTGGATGTCTGTGCTTCCTTCCTTGGTTCATTGGCTATTGAGAACATACTTGCGTTCTGATGGTCAGCTTCATGGAATGAAGAAGAATTTGAGTCATTACTTACAAAGCACACATGACTTCACATATTAGTGGAGTGCACAGTATCAGGTGAGCAAATATCTACAAGGGGTGGTGAAGGGCACTGCGGTAATGTTTCGTACTTCTGAAGATATTGTGGATCAGAAGAAGTTCTTCATGTTTTTTATATACATTGTTTATAGGATTCACATATGAACTACAGTATTTTGTGTATATATATATATATATATATATATACATATATATATATATATAAATATAGTATAATTATTGCACTTTTCACTTTAGAGTGTTTAGTTGAAAGCACTTCACTATTATTTTATTAATTTTGGATTCTACATTTAGTGTAGTGATAGCATTGTTAGGTGGTAGCTGCTTTCAATTATGATATATCATATATTTGTATTATTTCTGTGACAAGATCACTCCCCTTATTTTCATGTGACAGCACTTGGTGATTGGCTCAGTGCATTCACATGGGGGTTGGTAGAATGTCCTCAGTCCTGTGTAAGCTCTGACTAAGATCAACTTGGAGCTTACACAGGGCTTCTTCACTTTGCTTCCAGAAAGTATAAAATGTTGTGGAGGCTGGATTTGAGGTGAACCCGTTTATTTTACCTGCACACTCTCCAACTTGCACTTTAAAAATAAATTAATATAACAGTTTAAAGAAGATGACATTTTAATCTACATAACCACTAGGCATTTTAAAACAGAATGACCCATTTTGCCTCATGGTCACATAAGATAGAGCAGAGAATGCTAAAGCCTCAAAATTTGAAGCTCCCATTCTTCTTTGTGGTCCGGAAATTCGATTTTGAAAGCAAACCATAACTTTCTTCTCACGTTTTAATGGATTCAGCTTATTAGATAAATATATATTTAATTTGTGCTGCACAAATCTGGCAGCTTTTCTATCACAAAGCTCCTCAATAGCTTCAGAATAGATTTATTGGAAAGGAAAAAAATAAAAACAAGCTGAGTGCCATAATAACATTTTACAGTATTTGCTTTCCTGCCTCCAGATGTTATATAATACTACATAAACATTTTACACTCACATGCTCTGTACTACTTACTTGGATTTGCTTGAATTGCCTTTTCAGCTAAAATCTGCTGAATTCTACTGGCACCTGTCAAGAGCGAAAGGCAGAAATAAGCATGTCTGTTGGTGGTTTAAGTTACTACAGAAAACAGGCCAATATTTAATCTAATTTTTAATGTGGAATACTGACAGCACAATTAAAAGAGCAAAACCAGAGTCAAAAAAAGTTCAGTAGTGCAGACAGAGAGCCTATAAGTTATGAAATATTGGGAAGAGATGATTAGTGTCAGTTTGATGCAGGCAACTTTCTAGACAACCAGTAAAGTCAATCAGTGAGCCGTTAATTATATCTGTGCAATTGTGCAAATATCAGAAAGTCCATTCTGTTCATTAGGGTTTAAAAAAAAATACTTGTAAAAAGGACACAAGAAGCTGGGCACTACCATGGTGGACAATGAAAAAAAAAATACTGCATAGCGGGCAGAGGGCTTTTTCATGCGACTTTAAAGGCAATATTGAAAACAGGGATGTAACCACAGGGGTTGCAATTGCAACCGGGCCCCATGCTCCAGGGGGCCCGTGTGCCTCCCTTGTACACCTGGATAGGAGGGATGGTGGGGGCGGCATTTAGAGGAACCAATCTCCCTCATTTTCCTCCTAATGCAGGAGATTTATTCCTCTATATGCTGCCCTGCCGCCCCTCATATCCAGTTTACTTGTCTTTTGCTGTTCCAAGGGTGTGCCTCCCTGGTCCCCCCCCCCCCCCCCCCACAGAGCTGTTGCCTTCCTCTCTCCTCTCTCCTGCCAGCTGCTGTAGAAGATGTGCCATGATGGAGAGATGGGAACGGGTCGGTAAATTTGTCATTTACCGGTTCCTTCCTTTTCTGAATGGACAGAGACACTGATTGGTACCAATTGATTCATTCATAACTGTTTTTACTATACTTCCGTTTCTGAATGAATGGGAGGCTCAGTACACAACTATTCCTGTCCATTCATTCTGTGCAGCTGAGGCTACTCAGATGGAGATTGAGGGCTGAGGTTTGTTTAGACCCCTGATATCTCATCAAAGCCCCCCAACAGGGCTCCTAAAAAAATTGTAAAAAAATACTAAAAATAAAATTGTAAAAGGAATAAAATGAAATGGTAAAAAAAATAATACAATTAAAATAAAAATTAAAAACTACTGACAACAGTGAGGGAACTATCAGGATTGCTAAGGTTGCAATTGCGACCAGGCCCTGGCATTTCACCATCATGGGGAGGCCCGAAGATAGCAGAAAGGGGGCCTGCTTGTGAAAGGGTCCCGCTAATAAAGAGACCCGCAATGGGAGTAAAGGGCCCCAGGATCAGTGGGAAGAGGGAGGACCCTGGCCAGGGGTCAGGGGGGCCCTTCATAATTTCTTGCACCGGGGCCCTGAAGGTTCTAGTTATGCCTCTGATTGAAAATACAAGAATCCTTTAATAACACGCTTGGAGAATGCTTAAAGCTGTATGTGATGCTATGGAACAATTTGATTTTCACAGACAGTCTCTGCCACAGCTTATACTTGCAGCACAACTTTGGCTGTGGAATCATTGAAATAGTTTTTTTTCTTTTAGCAGCAGCACCCCAATCTGATTAATTTTAGTTTAATCTTTTTTGATCAGAAATTGGCCAGTAGTTTGTTATGGCTGTCTTTTTGGGGCTGATGCAAAACTCGCTGATGGTCAATATCTATTAAGCTGTAATTAAGGATTAAGAGACACAGCAGCAGGACATTTTATTGAGGAAGAAATGGCTGAAATATGCTAGAGAAAAAGAGTACAGGATGTTGTTTTACTACAAGAATTAAGAGACTATAGGAGATATTTTATTACATCTTTTCATGTGACAATACTGAAGAAATGACACTTTGCTACGATGTAAATAGTGAGTGCACAACTTGTATAACAGTGTAAATTTGCTGTCCTCAACACACAGCCATTAATGTCTAAACTGCTGGCAACAAACGTGAGTACACTCCTAAGTACAAATTTCCAAATTGGACCCAAAGTGTTAATATTTTGTGCGGCTGCCATTATTTTACAGCACTGCCTTTACCCTCAGCTTCTTTAGCAAGGCAGTGGGCGTCTTGGAGGTGTGTTTGGGATCGTTATCATGTTGGAATACTGCCCTGCGGCTCAGTCTCTGAAGGGAGGGGATCATGCTCTGCTTCAGTATGTTACAGTACATGTTGGCATTCATGGTTCCCTCATTGAACTGTAGCTCCCCAGTGCTGGCAGCACTCATGCAGCCCCAAACCATGACACTCCCACCACTATGCTTGACTGTAGGCAAGACACACTTGTCTTTGTACTCCTCACCTGGTTGCTGCCACACACGCTTGACACCATTTGAACCAATAAGTTATCTTGGTCTCATTGGACCACAGGACATGGTTCCAGTAATCTATGTCCTTAGTCTGCTTGTCTTCAGCAAACTGTTTGCAGGCTTTCTTGTGCATCATCTTTAGAAGAGGCTTCCTTCTGGGACAACAGTAATGCAGACCAATTTGCTGCAGTGTGCGGTGTATGGTCTGAGCAATGATGGGCTGACCTCTCACCCCTTCAACCTCTGGAGCAATGCTGGCAGCACTCATACGTCTATTTCCCAAACACCACCTTTGTATATGACGCTGAGCACGTTCACTCAACTTCTTTTGGTCGACCATGGCGAGGCCTGTTCTGAATGGAACCTGTCCTGTTAAACCGCGGTATGGTCTTGGCCACCGTGCTGCAGCTCCATTTCAGCTCAGTTTCAGGGTCTTGGCAATCTTCTTATAGCCTAGGCCAGTGATGGCTAACCTTGGCACCCCAGAGGTTTTGGAACTACATTTCCCATGATGCTCAACTACACTGCAGAGTGCATGAGCATCATGGGAAATGTAGTTCCAAAACATCTGGGGTGCCAAGGTTCGCCATCACTGGCCTAGGCCATCTTTATGTAGCGCAACAATTATTTTTTTTCAGATCCTCAGAGAGTTCTTTGCCATGAGCTGCCATGTTGGAACTTCCAGTGACCAGTATGAGAGAGTGAGAGCGATAACACCAAATTTAACACACCTGCTCCCATTCACACCTGAGACCTTGTAACACTAACGAGTCACATGACACCGGGGAGGGAAAATGGCTAATTGGGCCCAATTTGGACATTTTCACTTAGGGGTGTACTCACTTTTGTTGCCAGCAGTTTAGACATTAATGGCTGTGTGTTGAGTTATTTTGAGGGGACAGCAAATGTACACTGTTATACAAGCTGTACACTCCCTACTTTGCATTGTAGCAAAGTGTAATTTCTTAAGTGTTGTCACATGAAAAGATATAATAAAATATTTACAAAAATGTGAGGTGTACTCACTTTTGTGAGATACTGTATATCACTAAAAATGAAAACCCTAAAATACTGCCACAGAAGCAAAAAAAGTTTTTTTTGAAAAGG